>OZ008371.1:50492796-50905843 GCA_963931995.1 Phaonia tiefii
GAAATTCATTTAAATTTTTGTACTTTTCTACCCATTTCGATAGTCTTTCTGTTAAAATACCCATCATTATTTTTGCTAGGCTGTTCATAAATGTTATTCCCCGGTAGTTACTTGGTATGGTGTTATCTCCCTTTTTCCAGATTGGGTATATGAAGCTTTTTGTAAATGTATCCTCTACTTCACATCTATCATATAAATAGTTAAATCTTTGGACTATTTCGTTTAGGAGCTCATCCGGTGCAAATTTATAGAACTCGTATGGTATACGGTCCTCGCCAGGTGCTTTATTAATTTTTGCCTTCTTTAAAACTTCTTTCGCTTCTGCTAAAGTAATGCTTTTATCAAGCTCAACATCCTCACAATATAAGTAGGCATAATTAATGTCTGCTGCGGTTTGTAGTGGGTTCAAAAGGTTTTGAAAGTATGATTTTAAAACTTTTGCTTGTACTGCGATATTAGACGGAGTATAATCATTTCTAATTTCCGTCACTATATTCCACCAGTCTTTACTATTTTTCACCATTTCTATGGAACGCTCCAGCTTTAAATTATAATATAACAACATATTATTTAACGACCTTCCTTTCTATTAGTGGTTTCAAACCAAACATATCAAACAAAAGTCCACAGCTGATTTCTCTTTGCCACAAGATATGTGTCGCTAGTACTGTTACTGTTGTTTAAATGCAATATCTTACAGTGCTCAATGCACAGGACAAATGTCAGCTCAAAATATTTACATTAAACTATTAAAATAAATAAATGGTTTCCCATTACATCCCATGAAGGGACAGGGGAGAGCTTCTCACAATCACTGAGCTGTGCGCTTTCCAGTTTTCAACGGTACGGTATTTTGAGAAGCTTTTTCATGGCTAAATATTTGATAGTGTCGCCGTCACTATGCGAGGTGACCGCCGCCGAAAGAAATTTTTTTTAAGGTGGTCTGAGCAGGCATCGAACCCAGGATCTCACGTAGTTACAAGAGGTGCTCACACTACCATTTCACCACCGACGGCCACTATTGCAAACTATTGCGTAGTATTACAAACCCAACCAATTTACATATTTATTTACAAAATTTACAAAAATCAACCAAATAACCAATTACATATTTTAATCAACTGTCAATGAATCGTATGTGTGTAAGAGTTGGTCCAAACTGTCAGCTCTTTTACTCAATATTCTGTTAAAAGTAGCGCGAAGGAAAAAATCGTTATAGGATTGACCGGAATTTGAAAATATCAGTTGTACGTGTGTCGGTTGTCCATGGGTCGTATGCACTTTATATTTATAGAGATTAACATTTACGGTATTCACATGGTGTCTTTAAGTCATATGTCCTAGTATTATATTTAAGGAAAATTATTTCACTTGTGAGCACCCCATTATATTATAGTATTCTAAATACGGTAAACGTTAAAATCAAAACTTACCGGAATACAAGTATAATTATCACCTTCCGTTTTACTACAAATAAGTTGTAAGTAAGTTTGGCGTAACAACCCTGTAATTGATTTTGCTTACGAAATTTTCGCAAAGAACTGAATACCCAGTATGTGGAAAGTTAACCAAAATTTCGGTTCACGTAATGTTCGCTATTATATATTCAAATAAAGGGTGTGTCAGTAAGACTGCTCTTATTTGTTTTATTTTACCCATTTCATAAAATTTTCCATGACTTTTTCACGGAGATGTGGCTGTACCTCACCGACGATTTCACGAAATTTTCCATGACTTTTTCACCGAGATGTGGCTGTATCTCCCCGATGATGGATGAATTGGATTTCGGATTTAAGCTCTGGAAATTCCTCTAGTTTATTCGCATAAACCCGATATTTCACAAACCCCCAAAGAAAGAAATCGCGCTGCGTTAAATCGCGTGATCTGAGTGGCCAGTTGACATAAGAATTCCATAACATAATTTGTACTGGAAATCTTTGCTGCCATAAATCGATTGTTTCAAGCCAGATGGAGCCGTCCTGCTGAAACCGCATGTAGTCGAGGTCCACTCCGTCCATTTGAGGCCACAAGAACTCCGTTATCATGTTCCTGTAACGCATGCCATTCACAGTCACTGCAATTTCGGTCACATCTTCAAAAAAAAGTAGTGCCCAATCACGACGCCTGACCAAAATACGCATCAGATAGTTGCTCGTTGTGGATGCGTTTATTTCTCATGGATAGCATGAGGAATTTCTGAGCCCCAAGTTCGAAAATTTTGTGTATTCACGAAGGTATTCAAATGGAAATGCACTTCATCACAGAAGATGCCTCTTTTTTTGAAAAATTGGTATTGACTTCACTTTGCTGCCTTACCCATTGAACGCATTACCGGCACTTTCCATGGTCTGCTGGTTTGAGCTCCTGAGTAAGCTGAATTTTTTTACGCATGAAGAAGAAGGTCTTTTGACAAAATTCACTGCATAGTGCATCGTGAAACTTAAAGTTGTTGATAATGAAGCCGAATTTATGTCTCTGGGTTTTCGGGGACACTCTCGTTTACAGCAGCAATGTTTTCACGAGGCCGATCGGTACGTTGAAGCACAGGAGTCTTACTGTCCATAACCGACCCAGTTTCTTCAAATTTGTTGAACACTCTTCGAATCGTTGACACATTAATTGAACTTTCTCGAATGAAAATTCTTCGAAGTTTAGACGCGGACTCAGCATAACTTTCCAAATTTTTGTAATAAGTTTTCACAATTATAACGCATTCTACTTTCATAAAACGCCCCATGTTTAATAATCATAATAAACATATGTGACAGTTGACATATTTCAGAGTTTCCACTTGCACAAACAAAAATGATATTAAATTTAACAATTACAATCTTACTGAGACAACCTTTATATTTCGATATTGTTGGCTACATATTTTTATCTGAAATATTAATCCTCATTAATCAGCCGAGCATTGTTTAAAAATTGCTTAAAAAAGTAATAGATGTTGTCGCGAAATTGTTAAGTTTAATATTTATTTTTAAATTTATTTTAAAATTGATTTACTACTATTTATTTTATTCCAATTTTAATTGAAACATCTCCCAGCACCATCACATGTTGTATATTACAACTCAATATATTGCAAACTACCGGTCTTCTATGTCAAGTCAAAACATGATAAACAAACTGACATGCATCCAAATATAAAAATCACAGAACTAAGTAATCACGAATAGGTTTAAGTGGAATACAATCTCACGCACAATTGAACCAGGTAATTGATAAACCCCACTTGAATTTGCTCCACACACATTCCGCTAGGGATACCTATTGCTCAAGTGAGCTAAACTGAATGAAGCCCTGACAATAAGCAACACATCATGTTAGATGCATCAACAATTCCCGCAACTTTCTCAGCGAACGGCGGTAGAGCTGTGGTGAAACAATTTTAGGAAATAATCGAAAACTTGATTGATTGACAAAGTATTTATAAATTAAATGGAAGTTAAACTGAAAAACAAAGGACTTGGTAAATTACGGAATATTATTTAACTAAAATTTTATCTATTTTTTTGGGGTTTCTTAGCGGATGGTTTACATTGTAAAGGAAGGATTTTAATACTGGAAGTTACACCTTTAAAACTGCTTCATTATTCGGCAGATTAGTGGAGGTAGTAAGAACATGTAGGCGGTTACTAATGTTGTGTTCACATATCTCCATATTATTTGCGACTCGTCATTGCATACGCAGCGACGGAAGTCGCCAGGCCTTCCACAAATACGGCATGCGGAATGGTTCTTTTCCTAAAATAAGACCTGCGAAATGCATGAATTTTTTCAACAGATATAACCAAGTAGAAAAGTTTTACAATTTACAAATAAAAAGGAAGGAGGAGATAATGTGTAGGGATGGCCTTCCAAGTCATGCCTTCCGCCTGTGGGTAAGTACATGGGTAATCTGAAAATTTTCAGTTTACATATTTCAAAACTTCTTCATTGAAATGTATATTAATTATGAGGACAATGAGGACACCAATACAAAAAGGTCAATATAGTATTGTCCAGTTTAAGGATGAGAGCTTAACCTTTGCGTCTACACACACAACCGATATATTTTGAGTTCTATGTGCCGTATCGACTTGAAATTTTGGGTACCCTCCTAGAAAACTATTGTCTATCAAATTCCGAAATAAAAAATATTAAATTTTTTTTTACCAAAATTAGAAGTAGTTTTTGCGATTTACCCCTTTTAGCTACAGCCAACACACCCAGGTGTGTATATGTAATGTATGAAAAATTTTATTTACAAATAAAGAACAAATTTTGTGATTCGTTTTAAATCATAATTTTTAACTGCATATATTTTTATATCTGAAATTATTTTTTAGAAGAATATTTTTCGATTTCCTTTGAGCTATACAGATTAGGGGTTTTGCTTTTTTCTCCTTTTTTTTGGATTTTTTACAGTGTATGAAATAAAAAAGAAAACAAGATAGGTTTAAAACAAATATATATTTGATGTGTTAACATCTATAGCGGCGTATAGGGACTAAATCTATCAAAGTCAGATTTTATGCTGCTGCTAAAACCAGATTTTATGCTGCTGCTAAAACCAGATTTTACGCTGCTGCTAAAACCAGATTTTCTGCGACTGCAAAAGAGAATAATGACGTGTTAAATAAAAATGAGCGAGCAAGAGAGCAATGAAAGAGTGGTGTGGCAGGGGTGAGGCAAACGAAATTGTGTCTATAGCGTATGTATTAACATAATAAGCATAGCCACCCAAAATTTCATTTGCAAGCGCAGTCGAAGTTATGGTGACACACAAATACGTCAGCTACTTCGTACACAGTATGTGTGATGTTGTGCGTTTGGCTGTTTCGTTGCTGTTGATATGGCAAACATGTGGTTAAGTGACACGCGTATACGTCAGCTACTTCGGACAAAGTATGTGTGATGTTGCGTGTTTTGTTGTTTCGTTGTTGTTGCTATGGCCAAACAAAGCGAGTCATTTGATGTTCAGCATTGCCCGGTGTATACAAAAAAACTTAATTTTTTATTTTCCAATGTAACATTTACTAATGTGATCATAAAAATCGAACAGGTACCGTGTAGCAAAAAGGTGTGAACACATCATCCGTGAGTTCGAACACTCATTGATTTTTTTTTATATTTTCACAAGTTTTATTTTATATGGCATTATGTTTTACATTGCATGAAATTATGAAGAAAAATAATAAAATCAATATAGAATTTTCGGTTGATCATGAATCACGTTGAGTGATATCCACTGAATGTTCAGGACAAACAGGCATTTGACATTCTTCGCACGTCTTTCGTGTTGGTCTTCTTTTGGAGCACAGGATACAATTTAACTTCTGGCAGAACTGTCACGTTATTCTTGAGCGAGTACTGGACAGTTGGTTTTATGGCGCGGCCCAACATACTTTAAATTCCACTACGAGATGTAAAATTTCTATAATTTGTCCATTTTGTGAACGATTGTGTATTTCTGCCAAGGCTAAATTTTCACTCAACTATTGTATGAACAACCCTCTATGGCTACTTGATTTCTTGAGGTGTTGATTATTTTCCATGTAGATCACGAAAGCCGCAACTACAGCCTCATTAATGATATTATAAAAAAGCCAAAGGCCATCTTTTCATTCTTCTCTTCGTTGAATATCCACCAAGGCATTTGTCCATATTGTGAACGCCTTCTTTGCTTCTGTTGTAATCCAGTATCATTATTGGCTTTCTTTTGTGGCCTTCAGTTTCGATGTTATAATAGAAAGTTGAAAGAAGCACATCCTAAAACCAAAATAAATGAATCAATAGCACTTGCTCTTGGATTAGAAAATGCGGCTGGTATAAAAGTAGATATTTTGTTGACAGTGCGCAATATTGACAAAATGTAGTCTAACATCACATCAGAAGTTCAATTATAGCTTGAACAAAAGTTGTCACATACAATATTTCGCCCACTTTCGCGGAAAAGATTGCTACACAAAACTTTGACCACCCGTTCACCTTGATAACTTTCTCTCTTTCCGGAAGGTGCAATACCAGTATAGATTTGCCCTTTGACTGGATAAGAAGTACTAGCGTCACATACCTACCAAACCTTGACTCCATTCTTCGCCAGTTTCCAAGGTATATATTGAGTGAATCCAGTACCACCACGATAAGAATAAAGTTGGTCATCAATAGTGACGGTCGCTCCTTATACTAGTTATATTGCAGGGTTCTATTCAACATAAGGAAAATGATAAAAGGATAAGAACAAATAGAATTGCAAAATTAAAAGGGTTACAAAATGCACTTGTTGAATTTTTTTTGAGTTTGGATAATATTAGTTAGAGAATCGAAACATATTATTTAAATAAAATTTTATAAATAAACCGAATTTTCCTACACACTAAAATATCGTTCGCATATTCTCCCAAAAGTATTTTGCAAGAACTATGTATATGTTTGGAACACACTTCAAACAGTCATATTTTTCCAAGATCCAAACTCACTTATATTTAAATGTAAACAGTATCATATTTACTGGCGAACTTGTATGCTTTTACTCGGAAACATATGCGTTCTTCATGCCAAATATCCATGTACTTACGTGGAACCGACCCCAAACCTACATTACTTACGTGGAAACATGTATGTATGTGTTTCCTCCTAAACGTAATAATAGTTAGAAACGAATTATTCTCTGATTTCAATATATATGTATTATTTATTATAATTAATTTTATCAATATAAATCCAAATTTATAAATAATTAATACAAAAAATTAAAAGATTTAAAACGGTCTCTTTCACAATGGGTTTTTCAACAGAGACGCTTCAAAAGTAAAGGGATAGGGACAGCAAACGACGCCATATTTTTTCCCCCTATTTTGACATTTATCTTCAGTAAGGTTTGTCATTTCAGCATGGAAAGATATACGAGACAACAACGAGTCGAAATTATTAAAATTTGCTAACGAAATTTGGAGTCAGTGGCCTCAACTTTAAGAGCGCTACGTCCAATTTATGATGAGGCTCATTTCTGGCTGAATGGCTTCGTCAATAAGCAAAATATGCGTTATTGGTCAGACAGCAATCCACACGTAATCCATGAGTCATCACTGCATCCCGAAAAAATTACGGTTTGGTGCGGTTTATGGGCCGGCGGCGTCATTGGGCCGTACTTCTTCCGTGATGATCAAAACCGGATAATATGGACTTGGAGGACATGTGGTGCCAACAGGACGGCGCCACAAGCCACGCAGCGAATGCCACAATGAATTTATTGGAAACCAAGATTGGTGAACGTGTTATCTCACGAAATGGCCCAGTCGATTGGCCGCCTCGGTGGTGCGATTTGACGCCGTTAGATTATTTCCTGTAGGGCTACGTCAAGTCTATTGTCTATGCCAACAAGCCAGCGACGATTGATGAACTTCGTACGAATATCGAACGTGAAATTGCAGCAGCATCGGCCGATTTATGCTTGAAAACCGTCGAAAATTGGGTTCAGCGTCTGGACTTCTGCAACCGTGCCCGTGGTGACCATGCAAAAGAAATCTAGTTCCATACAATGGCATCGAACCTACTTTCACAGGAATAAAGAATTGCATTGGTATCTAAAACCGGTTTTGTAGCGCTCTTATTGAACAACCCGGTACTTGCATACACGCTGAAAAATAACGACCCTCTAACATATTCTAACAATCTTCAAACTTCAAACAATCTGTTTCCCAAGCTCACTTGTAGGTAAATATAAATAATATAATGTTGACTGGCTAACTTGTATGCGTTTACGTGGAAACATATGCGTTCTTCATCCCAAATATCCATATACTCATTTCGAAGAATTTGCGTGTTTCCCCCAAACCTGCATATACGTACGTGGAAGTAATAATATTTAGAAACAAATTATTCTTTGATTTCAATATATATGTATTATTTATTATAATTAATTTTATCAACATAAATCCACATTTCTAAATAATTAATTCAAAAAATTAAAATGCATTATTTGTTTTTTTTTCATGAAATGAGAATTTGTCGTTCTTTGCTTCTACTTTCTTTGCTTTCTCTTACATTTTGGTTTTCAGAAGGTTTCAGCTAAGCGTTGGTTATGACTATGCGTTGGTACACAAACAATACATATATTTTTTATTATATTTATTTCGCAAATTGTCCGCCGTTTCGATTTTCCCAGAAACGCTCGAACAGACAAAGGGCTTCACGTTATTGCCTTGTGCTCAAAATCGTTTCTCACTTAGATAGCACATATTTACCAAACACATACACAAAAACCAAAGCAACATCACCATCCATTTAACTGGCCGAGCCTTCTTATATCCTTTTTTACTGATCAAGTGCTTTTGGTGTTCTCTGTCCGATGAACCATTGATGACTGAATACATGAAACTAAAACGCAATACACCAGCCAAAGTAAGAAACACTGACTTCATCTGCAATTTTCACGCACATTCAGGAATATTTTCGAATAGCTGACTGAGAGAATAATGCAAAAATACAGTTACACATTTACAAGATAGTCTCTCTCGTTGTCCTTTTTTTATTCTCTTGCTCTAGAGAGAGCATAAACAGTGCGACAAACACAGCTGTATTTTTGTCACAAACGATGACACATTTCAGCCGGAAACACATATAGTATAACATCTTAATCATTGTGTCTCCAACGCGTAATATTTAATAGCAAACACATTATGTTTGGACACAAGTATATTATACTTGCGACAAGCTCCAAACGCACTGTATATTTGCATCCCAACAACAAACACATACAGATTTTCAGCGTGTATTATAAAAGTTGCAATTTCAATTGGCAAAATGTTACCACCTTGTTGATACGCGCTGGAAAAACCAAAAATGGCATCCTCTTTTGAACTGTTCACAGAATATAGTACAACCATCGGATGTGAAAAGTAATAAAATAAATAAATGGTTTCCTGTTTCATCCCACGAGGGGATTAGAGAGAACTTCTCACAACCAGTGTGCTGTGCGCATTCTAGTTGTACACTAACTGATTGGGACCTACAGTTTTACACCGGTTCCGAACGGTATTTTGAGAAGCTTTTTCATGGCTTCATAAGCGAGGTGAGTGAAAGAGAAAAGTAATAACACCAATGAAATCGTAAGTCGATTTCCTCTCATTTGAGTACCACCACTCACCTGTAAGTTCAGGGGCACTTTTTTCGATTTTTTTTGGCCTTAGGGATAATCTCCCCCTTTCGGACAACTTGTTCCCGACTCAGGAGCTCAAGTCAAACCAAACCGCATATTCAGTTTTTTCCAGCGCGTGTCCCCGAGGTCGTAAAATTCAGCCTTTCAATTAAGTTTGCAAGCCAATTAAATGCCATATCTACACGTTGAAAAAAAAGGTCCTCTGTAACATATTTTCTCAAACACATTCTGCAGGAACCGGGAATATGTTTGGAACACACTCCAAATATTCATATATTTGTAAGTCCTAAACTCAATCATATTTTAATAGCAATATTAGCATGTTTACTTGCAAAGATGTATAGTTTTATGTGGAGCCATGCTTTTACGCCGAAGCATATTTCCTCCCAAACCTAGCGATTAAAGACTGAATGCATAAAACTAAATTACAACAGATCAGTTAACATAAGAAACGTTCAATTCATTTATACACGCACTAAGGAATACATATTTATAAATCATTGATTGCAAGAATAATGCAAAAATACAGTTATAAACTAGCAATTACATTAAATTAGACTGAGAACAATCTCTGTGTTAATCCCCATAGTTTTGACAACGATCAGGCAACACTTGTATAAACTAAAATTTCTCAGATTGTCAATTCATTATTTTTTAACGAAACCTTTTAAATGTCAATTAGCGTCCATAAGGATTTGTCATATCAAAATAAAAGTACCGAAAGCAACTTGGATAACTATGCGGTGCCTCAGAGATAAATAGTTAGTTCAAATTTTAAAAAGCAATATCTAGATGTTTTCATACCAAAAAGTAGATTAGAATTTATAAATAATTTTTTCATTTCAAATCCTTATAGTTTGTTTGTTACATGTATAGGAATTTTAAAATAAATATATTTTGTCGAATAAATCAAGCCTTTTATAACGAAATCTGTGTTTTATTCAAACTCGCCGTGGAAGTCACTAGCTCCGGCCAACCTGCCTTCTCAACATTCTGTCTGTACCGCTTTTATTATTTTGTTGGTATAGAGACAGAAGAATTTATGAAACAGTGCAAGAAACACAGATGTATTTGAATCACAAACAAAGTTGTATTTGGATCACAGGCACATATATTACAACACATTAGTCGTTGTGTCTCAAACATGTAATATTGAATAGCAAACATAATGTGTTTGGAGACAAGTATACTAAATTTGCATTAACCGTTATATTTGCATGTAATAATAAATAAATGGTTTCCCATTACATCCCATGAAGAGACAGGGGAGAACTTCTCACAATCACTGAGCTGTGCGCTTTCCAGTTTTCACTCACTGATTGGGACCTACAGTTTTACACCGATTCCGAACGGCAATTTGAGAAGCTTTTTCATGGACAGATACTCGATAGTGTCGCCGTCACTATGCGAGGTGACCGCCGCCGAAAGAAATTTTAAGGTGGTCAGAGCAGGGTTCGAACCCAGGATCTTATGTACAACAGCCGCGCACACTACCATTGCACCACCGACGGCCATGTAAACAAGACAAAACTACAAATATTTCAGCGTTTATACATTACACAACTGCACCTATTGTACCAACATTATTACCAGGTTAAAACACTTTCGTTTATGGACATTGTATATACCCAGTTTGTTATAACTTATAGTTCTCTTTCCTCTCTGATATTAGTCGTGTTTTCGTTACAAGCAAGCGATTATCGCTTGCAAAGTTGTAAAGAAAACGGCTTTTTAGCGAGAAGTCATTTTATTCAAAAAAATGAAAAAAGGTTAAAAACGGTAAAAGATGTCAACATTTTTTTTTTTAACTTAGCGAAAAAGAATCTCGTCGCTAAGTTCTCGCTAAGTCTTCGCTAAGTGCTTCATACAAAACAAGCGAATATATAAGCACCCGGTGTAACTAAAACACGCTTATTGTTCAGGCGGACATATTTATCAGGATTAATGGGTTATAGTTGAACAAATCGAAGAACTGAAAAAGCGAAACAATAAACTAAATGCATACAAATTACATAATAAATAAAACAAGCCAGAAAAAATAATCAAGAACAATGATGACTTAATGAAATGGAAATTAATTAAAGGTGCATTCAATGGCAGCTGATTCAAATCCACCGATCCTCAAACTTTTTCTGGTTGAAACCCACATCTTCCTTTCTATGATGGTTATCAATTTGTTGTAGAACAAGTCAACGGCTTCTATCACAGGCTTAAAATATAGGAGTTTAAAAAAAAAACTGACAGCCAACCTGGCTGTTCAACATTGTTTATGCTTTTTTTTGTGATACAGCAGCAGCGATACACGATTATTATCCAGCAGAGAAACCTGCTGTGCTGCATTTAAATTTAAAGTTGGATATACAGAATGGAATAAATAGGTCGGCGGCAGCAGATACAAAACGATGTTGAGATTTAAGTTTAAAAGCTTCAAATGTATCATCAGGGCGGTTGTTGCGATTTAACTTATCAAGATTTGTAGACATGTATATTTATGTATTTTGAACAATTGTCTAAATTGTATGTAGGTACGTTTCCATGTTGTGACTGTGTGGCCTTCCGGGTTCAGAACATATTCTAATCGGTATTGCTTGAATATCAACAAATAATGGATCTTTTGTATAATAACTTAAATCCCTGAAAATGTTTCTAAATTGTAAAAATTGTAATTTAAAGTTAAAACTTGGCATTCATGTAAATAAAATTAAACTTGATTACAAGCTATTCCTCGGTTAGAGGGCCAGGTATTTTTCAGCATAGAATCGCATCGTCATCTCCAAAATCAAATACTTAATCAAGTACATTACAAAATGTAATACATTCTATGTAAGGCTCTAATTGAAATGTCATAGTCACATTTTGTATCGAAAAATAATGACTCACAAAATTGTAACAAACACAGTCTCAAAGCACGAAACCAAAATAAATATGTAATTGACAACAAACAAATGTTTTTATTTCGTGTAAAATGCAGTCAAATTGTGTGAAAGCATTCTACGAACTTCGTCTAAGGATAATATGTAAACTTCCCTCTTCCAGCTGTTAAACATTTATCAATTGGCATATTGTCGTTATTCTTCAGTGCTTTAAATACATTAATGGATCACAAATTTGAAACGATAAGAAATATTGTCAGAAGCAAACAGCAAAAATCATGTTACATGTGTCAATATAAAATACTAATAGTCTAAATAAGTTTAACCATACATCTTTGTATATCTGAAAAATCTCGAATGCTGTACTTTGGCAATATAGTTGACTGCATAATATGCAAACTTCTCTCTACCATCTGGCAAACATTTATCAATTGACATATTGTTGTTGTTATTTAATGCTTTAAATTAATGTAAGGATAACAATATTGAAATGATAAGAAGAATTGTCAGAAGGAAACAGTAAAATCATGTTATTTACATTCTATGTGTCAATATAAAGTACTAATATTCTAAATAGGCTTAACTTTACTTTTTATATTTCTAAAGAATATCGAATGCTGTGTTTTGGCAATGAAGTTGATTGTATTTTAAAAATCTTAGACAATCAAGTGTCATTATTTTGACAGCTTACAAATGAAAATGAAACAAAAAGACACATCTCGGGACATGCAAAAGGTGTTGTAGACTTTTCAATAGTAGAAATTTGTAAAGTTGAAATGGAAAGTGGAGGAAAAAGTGAAAAGAAAAGGAATCATATGAAATTGATTATTATGGTGGCTGATATACCTACAGAAATACTTGTGGAGAAGGGAGCTGATGATATGCCTTAATGGGCATTGAAATATTTATATTCCCAACCATCCACCATAATAATTAATTTCAAATATTTCTTTTTTAATATTTCCACTAAAACTTTAATTTTTTGATAGGCAAAGAATTGTTCAATAGTTATTGATCTTGAACCGAATAATTATTAAAGAGCAACTGAAAGATCGAATACTTATACGGATATAATTTGAAGACGGTACACTCTAACGCCAATCGCAAGGCAAACGTCGCCCATTTTCTCCAGTTAAGTAGACACTGACAGATTATTAACTACGTAAACAACGGGAAAATTATTTATTCCGCTTTCCACTCTCATTCGTAAACAATGCGTGAGAGAGAGAGATAGCTAGATTTTGAACAATGGGGGAGAGTGAGAATATGAGAGAGAGAGATAACTAGATTTTGAACAATGAGAGAGAGTGAGATAGCTAGATGACGAGGGAGGTTGGAAAAGTTGGGTTTGACGCACTTTTTGTGAATTTAGACCCCCTATCTTAAATACACGCGTTTTTGGTCCAGAAACCTCATAGGTATACTACTTATACCCAATTTGATAAAGATCGGAAGTGTTTAACGCGACTTATCGCTGTGGCGATTTGTATGGGCAGTACCAGAATGGTACCAAAATGCCCATTTTTAATCTCAAACTAGGTTGGTTGGTTGGTTTTCGTGGTTGCTAAACATACTATTTACCATCAATTAGTGTCTTGAGACACCGTTTTGCATACCACATCACTCCGGAAGGTCCAAAGTACCGTGCCTGTTAATCAGATATCTATACCTCATTAGATCCCCTAGATCTTTCTCGTGTATCTCAGTGAGGTTATGCAGGACAGGACGGCCCATAGTGTTCAGGCGTCTATTCATCAGAGCCGAACAACTGCGGAGGAGATGATCCACCATATCCTCCTCTTCTGCGTCATCGCAGGCACGGCAGTGGTCATTATATGGCAGCTTCAACCGTCTTGCGTGATTACCGATTGGCCAGTGCCCGGTCAGCACGCCAGTTAGCCTAGATATGTCTCCCCGATTATGGCAGATCAGGGAGTTAGTTCGGTGAATGTTATATTCTGGCCGTGTGTTTCTGGATATGCGGCACGTTTCCGTCCTATCCCGTCTGGTCTTCGCTCGTTTAAGGTAATGCAGGAAAATGCCTCTTTTGACCAACCCTATAGGCGTTGCGGCTGACACCATATGGAGTTCGGTGGAAGAGGATCCTGCCCCAGCTAGTTTGTCTGCTTTTTCGTTCCCTATGAGGCCCTTATGGCGTGCTATCCAAGTAGGAACCACATTGACGAGCCGGCCCAGCTCGACAAGTTTTTCCCTACATTCACTCAAGAGTTTAGATGCAGTTTTGTAAGATTTGATATCAAAAACTATTCCAATGCGCTCAAACAATATTCCAATGCGCTCTGTTCTTCGCAGTAGTATAAGTAAGGTGGAGGCGTCTTTGATGGCCAGTATCTCCGCTTGGAAAACGCTGCACTTGTCTGGGAGTTTGACTGATAAACTGAGGCCTGCCTCTTCGGAGAAAACACCCGAGCCGGTTCTACATTCCATTTTGGATCCATCCGTAAATACTTTGGCGCCAAAACCTGCAAGTAGTTCCCCTTTATCCCATTCTATTCTTTATGGAAACCTGACATCGAATAGGTTATCGAACGTCAATGAGGGTTGCAGTATTCGGTTGTTATATTGAGATCTCTTGGGATTGTCTGTAGTATACTCGCATGTCCATATGCGTTGCCAAGAGCGTTTAGTCAGGTGGCACTCCAGGCCGAACCAGCTATGATGTGAAGGTCAATTGGTTTAGTATGAAGCATTCCTGCGACAGGCCACCATACCATTGCTCCATAAGAGAGTATTGGTCTGATTATGCTAGTATACATCCATATCACCATTTTCGGTCGGAGACCCCACCGGCTTCCGAACATTTTCCGACAAGCGTAGTACGCAACGGTTGCCTTCTGAGCGCGGTGCTCTATGTTACGCTTCCAGGAAAGTTTAGGGTCTAGAATCACGCCCAAGTACTTGGCGTGAGTTGACAGTGGAATCTCTATTCCACTTAGCCAAGGAGGATTACACTTTGGTATCTTGGTCTTTGTGGTAAAAAGCATGACCTCAGTTTTCCCTGGATTCACTCCAAGACCACTCCCAGTGGCCCAATATTTAATTTATTTCAAGGCCCCATTCATGATTTCGCTCAACACGGATGGGAACTAACCATACACCATTATTACCACGTCACCGGCATACGCCACGGTTTTGATCCTTATATTGTCCAGTTTCAGTAGCATTTTGTTGATCACGAGTAACCAAAGTAAGAGAGAGATGACTCCACCCTGGGGAGTTCCCCTATTCACTCGCTTTGATGACTCGCTGGCTCCCATAGATGCGTTGAAAATGTTGCTCTGTAGCATTGTCACTGTCCAACTCTTGAGGAATGTTTCCACGCCTAGATCTTCAATTGATTCTTCGATAGCCGCTGAGCTCACGTTATTGAAAGCACCCTCTATATCCAAGAAGGCAGCGAGGGTATATTGTTTGTGTTCCAAGGACCTCTCAAACTAACCTCGGATAAGTAATAGTCACTGACAAAATTTCGCCGTGTTCGATAAAGATTTACGGCAGTTATCGTGTTGACCAACCAGCCAACCAGCCAGATGGACAGACAAACAGACAGCCAGACGGACATGGCTCAATCGTCTGAAAGAGTGCCAAAACGAATTTCGTCCAAAGATACTGGGGGTCTAATATGGCTCCTTCTATGCGTTACATTTTTTCCGTACTAAATGATATATACGCCCATCCCTATGGGTGAGGGTATCAAAAAGGTGTACCTGAAAATCAATGGAAGGTTACCGAAAAAATACCTTTTCGAAGGACTATAATAACCGTTTTCAGCAAAATTTTAGTCAAAAATATTTGTTATAATTTCGTAAAGTACATTTGGAAGTAAACCTGCACTGTAAATAAAAAATCACACGAGCTGTCAGGGTAAACCCGCTTGGCACGAAGTTCCTTTCGCTACGTATTATGTACTAATTAGTTCCAACACGTTAAGGCGTCCGTTCAAAAATACGAAAATTTAAATGAATCTTTAGGAAAAGATACTTTTTGTAAAATGATAAACTTTTTTATGAAATTTTTTTTTGATGTGTTAACATCTATAGCGGTGTATAGGGACTAAATCTGTCAAAGTCTAAATCTGCTAAAACCAGATTTTATGCTGCTGCTAAAACCAGATTTTATGCTGCTGCTAAAACACTGCGAAAGAGAATAATGACGTGTTAAACAAATTGAGCGAGAAAGAGAGCAATGAAAGAGTGGTGTGGCAGGGGTGAGGCAAACGAAATTGTGTCTATAGCGTATGTATTAACATAATAATGTATGTATGTACATGTGTCTGTTGCTGTTGTTGAACGGAGATATAAAGCATAGCCACGCAAAATTTCATTTGCAGGCGCATGGGCTTGCGCAGTCGACGTATGGTGACATACTAATACGTCAGCTACTTCGGATAAAGTATGTGTGATGTTGTGTGTTTGGTTGTTGTTGCTATGGCCAAACAAAGCGAGTCATTTGATGTTCAGCATTGCCGGGTGTATGCAAAAACAAGTAGAAACGGTGTTAACTTCGGCCGGGCCGAAGCTTATATACCCTCCACCATGACAATTTACACTGCCACTCTCCACTCTTTGCATTCCCTTAACAGTTTTTATTTTAGGTACTCCCCCCCCCCCCCTACACCCACCACCAACACATACACTCCACGACACAGCAAGCCTAAATAAATCACCAACATATCAGTAGAAGTAGTAGTTGTTGGTGTTGTTGTTTTTTTATTATAGTGAAAGGTAAGTCCAATAAAATGTGGGCGCGGAACACTCTCAGAACAAAGAGAGTAATGACGTATTATACGCAGGGTGACCGTTGACAATTTTGAAAAAGTTGCACAAAAAGTCGTGTTGTGAAAATAAAGTCGCACAAAAAGACGTTTTGTGAAAATAAAGTCGCACAAAAAAGTCGTTTTTCCAAAAAAAAATCGCATTCTTCTTTTTTACGTTTTTATTTAAACAAAACACAGAGATATTCACATTAAAAAAAAAACAATATAATAATTCATTCAAAATAAAAAACTAAATAACAGAATTAATAACTAAACAACAATTCATGGAAATGGATGTATAGATTAATAGTTTAAACGTCAATTGACTTTAATAAGAATATTCAAACTTAATGTATCATTTTTTTGAAACTTCGTTTCTATAAAGTTTTACCAGTTCGTCACTTGGACTCCAGTCTTCTATTTCGGTATCTAATAAGTTTAAGGCTGATAGCATAGAATCACAAGTTTCTATTTCTAACCTATAAGTTACCTTATTTTTCAGTAAGCCTAACTTAGAAAAAATTCTTTCCGCACACGCACATGCTCGGCCAATTTGTATAAATTTAGGTACAAGGGTTCGTTTAAACCGTTTTTTAAACCTCCTACTGTATGCCAAAAACTCTCGGCATCATTAATTTCAAAAATACGTTCGTATAACTTATCCTTAGCTTTACTCTCTAATAATTTGAACTACATATCTAAAGCCTCAGGTTCACTTATGACGTGTTTAAATTCTGAAATGAGATCAATGTAATTAACGTCTTCCTTAGAGGTAAAAAAATTTGGTTGTAAAAACCTTAACATACTTAGTGTCTTATCATTAATATTTATCCTCGACAATATTTCGTCACAAAGTTTTTGGTAAAACCTTAAAATATTTTCTTTGATTGCTATGCATTCACGACTAGATAAATTTTCAGCATGTATTGCAGTTTGGGCTTCATGGCCTATACATATATTACACACATCTTTAATGTTAGGCCTATCTCTATAGCTTATATTTTCTAGGTTTGTGGCCAATATATATTCTTTTTTTAAAAAATTTTGAAAAATTTGGAGTAAAATTTCCTTTGTATAAGATACCAGGTATACTATTTGAGATGACTCACTCTGAAAGCACTTGTTAAATTTATTCATAATACCTAATATATAAACTAAAAATTGTAAATATATGAGATTTATACACGACAACTTATCTTGAATTTCACGAATTTTATCCAATGTTTTTGCACACTTTTCTTCAAATTGCGCCCGAATAAAATAATGCTGTAGTACTGTCCATTGTTCTACGAGTCTATTTGCAACCATTTCAAACGACAGCCATCTGGTGTCCGAAAATCTTAAAAGCTTGTGTTCTGGGACGTCAAAAATACTCTGCAAGTCTTTAAAATCTACTTGCCTTTTTGAACTTCTAAAAAAGTTAAATATGTTTTTGGATAACTTCTCTACGTCTTCGGGTATGCATTCTAGCGCTGATATGTTCATGAGATTTGCAGAGTGACACACACAACCAAGATGGAACAATCGGGGAAGTTTCTTTTTTAATAAACTGGCCACTCCAACCTTTCTTCCAACCATAGTGGAAGCGTTGTCTGTCGCAAACCCGATGAAATTTTGTAATGGAATTTTTTTACTTTCCAGTGCTTCAAGCATAGCATTGCAAATAGTTTCACCTTTGCCATTTTGGGGCTGCACCAATTGAATAAAATTATCTTCAGACTTGCCTCGATCCATGTTAAATTGTCTCACTACCATTACTAGACACTTATCGGTCGAAATATCAGTTGTCTCGTCGATAATTAGGCTAAACTGTTGTTTTTGCATTTTACTGACTATAGCATGACGACCTTCCCTTCCGAGAAACTTTGCAATTTCCTTAGATTTGGTACGGCCACAAGACACCTGTAATAAATGATAATTTCAATTGTTAAGTAAATAATTTATGAAAAATATTTGTTTTTACCGATTTTGCTATATTTGAATCAGGAAAAATAGAAATATTAAATTTACTAATTCCGTCCATAGACCTAAAAGATTGGTTTTTACTTATTGAACGCAGCACTAGTTTAATTTCAGCAATTGCAACATTTTTCCTGAAGTTTGTATTGCGGTTGGGCAAAAAATCAGTCAGCTGGATTTTCATATTTTCAGACGTTTGTGTTATGTTAGCAATATGCTTTTTTGTTTCTGCATGTCGGCGAAGATGGTTTTTTTTGGTTAACCAAAAGTTGCTTACAAACAGTGCAAAACGGTCGCTTTGTCTCCTCATCTTGCTTAAGCCACTTATGCTGCAACTCCCACTCTTTGGAATAGTATCGGGAAACGATGCGTATTTTAGAAGAACTTGTTGGGATATCAAAATTATTTGATTCGGATTCAGAGGAGTCGTCGGAATCTGAGCATGTTTCCATACGCGTTGCAGTACCTTTTTTTAGCGCCTGTACAGCTTTACTTGGAGATTCATTTTCAGCCTTTCTTTTTGTTCTTACAAGAAATCTAAAGAGTTTAAACATTAGTATTGAAATACATATCAAGTAGAAAATGCTTACCTATCCATTTTTCAATTTTACATACAATTATTAAACACTTCCCTTAGCGCCGGTTCTATTTTTCGAAACGTCTTTAAATATGTATGTCCATGTATTATAAGGAAAACAAAGTTTGTGTTTATGTTTCAGAAATTGACAAAACACGTGAACAAAGAGCGTAGCCGACATATCTTCATCGGCGTTGGCGAGTACTTTACTTGGTGGCAGCGCTAGTAAAAAGTGTCATTCACAACTGAAAAATACAGGGCTGTTCTGACTTTCACGTGATTGAATTTTTCTTTCACTGCCGGTCATTTAAATGGTTATATGACTGTTAGTACTAATGGAAATATCAGTAATAACAGTTATATAACCGGTTAACTAATGGGGAAGTGAAAGTGAAATAAAATCACATGAAAGTCAGAACAGCCCTTATAATTATGTTTTTTTCTCTTTTCGCGCTTTTTTTTTAAAGATAGACAACAAGCAGAACGAAAGAAAAAAGTCGCATTTGTAAATATGAGTTTTAAAAAGTCGCAGATTAAGTCGCAGTCCATTAAAAAAGTTGCAAATTGCAACTTTAGTCGCACAACGGTCACCCTGATTATACGTATATAAAAATGAGATAGCAAGAGAGCAACGACAATTTTGTGAACTTGTGTAGCGTATGTACGAATATAACAATGTATGTATGTATATACAAATGTCTGTTGCTTTGCATTTTTTGACTTTTGTGGGAATAAAACAAAAAGTATTGAGCAAGAAAATAATGACACATGTGCTTGCACTGGGTCTTTAAATAATTTTAAGTATTAATATTATTTAACTGTAACATCATCATATGATTGAACGCTGTTTTTTATTTTCCACTGTAACATTTACTAATGTGATCATAGAAATCGAACAGGTACCGTGTAGCAAAAAGGTGTTAACACATCGCCCGTGAGTTCGAACACTCATTCGATTTTTTGTTGTTATGGAATATATTTAAAAAAAGGGATATTTTTAGGTCCTATTTTTAAGAATATGTATTCTATTTCCCGAAAAGGTAATTTTTAAAGATAGGTACTTTGTGGATTGTTTTAAGAAAAGGTACTATTTTTAAGAGAAGTACTTTATGTAAGAAAAATTTTTTACGAAGATTTTTTTACGAAGCAGTACTTTTTTTAAGAACAGGTACTTTTTAATGAAGTGGTACTTTTTTAGGAAAAGGTTATTTTTATAATAAAATATACTTATTTTCAGAAAGGCTACTTATCTCAAGAAAAGAATAGGTATTATTTTATTTTTAAGAAATGGTACTTTTAAGAAAAGGATTTTTTGTAAGAAAATGTATTTTTTTAAGAGAAGGTATGTTTGCGAAGAAAGGTTTTTTTTTTAAAAAATGGGAGTTTTGGTTAGAATTGGTCCTTATTTCAAGAATAGTTAAATTTTTAAGAGTAGGTACTTATCTCAAGAAAAGTTATTTAGTTACACAAAAAGGTACTCTTTAAAGAAAATGTAGTTTTTTAAGAAAAGGTAATTTGTTGTAAGAAAATGTACTTTTTTAAGAAAATGTACTTATTTAAAAAAAATACTTTATTAAGAAAAGTTTCTTTTTGTAAGAAATTTTCTTTTTTTTATGCAAAGGGATTTCTTTAAGATAAGGAATTTTTTGTTTAAAAATATGAATAGGTTCTTTTTGAGAAAATGTGATTTTTTAATAAAAGGCACTTATTAAAAAAATTTCTTTTTCTAAACTTCTGTGACTTCGGTTTTTCAAAATTTACTATTTACTTGGTTCAAAACTACAATATATATTAAATATTGGTTACAGCCTCCACCTAGAAAACTTCCCATTAAACAATAAATTTCCCAACATATGTTAGTCTAGACCCAAACCAAAACAAAAGTACCCAATATAGTTGTTAATACTGTGCTGTAGCAAATTAGTGTTAAAAAACTAAGGAACTTCGTTCCAAAATTAATTGTTTCCCGTTACATCCCATGAAGGGATTAGGGAGAGATTATCATAAACCAGTGAGCTGTACGCGTTCTAGTGTTACACTCACTGATTCGGGCCCTATAAGTTTACACCGATTCCGAGCGGTATTTTGTGAATCTTTTTCATGACGAAGTACTCGATTGTGTCGCCGTCACTTAGCGAGGTGACCGCCGTCGATAGAAACTCAAGTTGGTCAGAGCAGAGATCGAACACACGTTTTCATGTACAAGAACCAACTACGGCCATGTATGGTGTAAAAATTCGTGCAATATTGAAGAAATACACCGTCGTCTTCAAAGATACGGCCGACAATATTGTTTATAACTCTGTAAACCTCACTAAGTACCACAATTAACATAAAAGAAACGAAAGCCATGCACTTTATTGCGGTGTTTATGCCAATATCAGTTACCTGATCAAAGGAAACGCAGTAATTGTCTTCTAAAAAGGTGTGATTCACTCTACTATTGCCATCTTTTAACCACAGGGTGGTCGAAATACAAGAAATAAATGGTTTCCCATTACATCCCATGAAGGGACCGGGGAGAACTTCTCACAACCACTGAGCTGTGCGCTTTCCAGTTTTCACTCACTGATTGGGACCTACAGTTTTACACCGATTCCGAACGGTATTTTGAGAAACTTTTTCATGGCTATATACTCGATAGTTTTGCCGTCACTATGCGAGGTGACCGCCGCCGAAAGAAATTTGAAGGTGGTCGGAGCAGGGTTTGAACCCAGGATCTCATGTACAAGAGCCGCGCACACTAACCATTGCACCACCGACGGCCACAAATACAATAATCTGCTTAATAACACCGATCAGCACGAAAAAATATAACCATATAGTGACACCACTACGTGATAAAAGACAAAAAAAAAAGACCCGTGTCTCCCAGTTTTGCCTAAAGTCATGCACTTTTTTTAAGAGCTCCCAAAGATTTGAGGCCTCTGTGTCATTTTTGCAAAAAAGTGATCATTTTGTCAGGCTCATATCTTGCAAACCGTTCGGAATTTTGATTTACTCTCTGAAGGAAAGTTGTATCTCTTATTATAAAGAAATTGTGAACACATAAAATCAAAAAACGTCAAAGTCCAAATCGCAAAAGACTTTAAAAAACATTCGAATTTTTTTAGCTTTATACCCTGTTCAGGTCCATAGGTAGCAAACCGTTCAAAATTCAAGAAAACAATCAACAACAAAAATGTTCCTAAGATCTCAGTAAACAACTTTGTAGAACAAATAAACTTCCTAGGAATGATTGTTAATACCCTTTAATTAGTGCTTAGTTGGCGTCTAGGTAGCCGCAAAAGTGAAAAATTTCCAGCAAAATTTTTAATTTAATTTATTTTTTCTTTACTTCAGCATTGATATACTGTGCTATCTATTACAAAAAATCAATGAGTGTTCGAACTCACGGATGATGTGTTAACACCTTTTTGCTACACGGTACCCGTTCGATTTCTATGAACACATTAGTAAATGTTACATTGGAAAATAAAAAATAATAGTTTTTTTGTATACACCGGGCAATGCTGAATATTAAACGACCGAAGTAGCTGACGTATACGTGTGTCACATAACCACATGTTTGCCATATCAACAGCAACGAAACAGCCAAACACACAACATCACACATACTTTGTACGAAGTAGCTGTCGCATTAGTGTGTCAGCATAACGTCGACTGCGCAAGCCCATGGGCTTGCAAATGAAATTTTGCGTGGCTATGCTTTATATCTCCGTTCAACAACAGCAACAGATACATGTGCATACATACATTATTATGTAAATACATACGCTATATACACAATTTCGTTTGCCTCACCCCTGCCACACCACTCTTTCATTGCTCTCTTGCTCGCTCATTTTTGTTTAACACGTCATTATTCTCTTTCGCAGTCGCAGAAAATCTGGTTTTAGCAGCAGCATAAAATCTGGTTTTAGCAGCAGCATAAAATCTGGGTTTAGCAACAGCAGAAAACCTGTCTGTGTGTTGTTTGCATGTGCTGACTTTGATGGATTTAGTCCCTATACGCCGGTATAGATGTTAACACATCAAAAATTATAAAAAATATTCGTATTATGTTTATATTGTTGATGGCGCTGGACTTGCAAATCGCACTCTTTTAAGTTTTGGATCCAAATCGTCGTTCGAATCGTCCGAATCTGACTCTGGTTCAGAGAGTAAATCAAAATTCCGAACGGTTTGCAAGATATAAGCCTGACAAAATGATAACTTTTTTGCAAAAATTACACAGAGGCCCCAAATCTTTGGGGCCCATAAAAAAACTGCATGACTTTGGGCAAAACTGGGAGGCACGGGTCTTTAGTTTTTGTCGTTTATCACGTAGTGGTGTCCGTATATGGCTATAATTCCTTGACTTAAAAAATTACACACAGTGTAATGAAATAAGAAAAGGGTCAGGCGTTGTATTTCATTTTGGTCGTATTATCATTTCGAGATTGCAATAATTCGAAATATCTTAACAAATCGTATCAGCCGGACTGTTCTCTATTATTACTTTTACACTGGTTTACATTGAATTCTTATACACAATTTTACAGATCGTGTAAGGATTTCTCTGTTTCCTCTATTTGTGAATATCTATGTTCGCATCACATGTACGTGTGTCATATCTTCATTAATATTTGTGTAGTTTTAGACAATAAATGTAATGCATTATGCTCACCACGTACATATGTGAATTGTTATATTTGGAAAATCCAACCGTATTATGTACAACATATATTTAGCAATATGTCAAAAAAACTGGTTTTTCCAATTTAAAGATATATGTACCAAATTATATGTGCTGATTTGGGGATACATTCGGCTATCTGAAATGCTCATTAGGGTGGCCCTCAATTACATGATATGTGAATTATAGGGTGTTCTTGTTGTCATTGATTTTTCAACTGATTACGAATTTTTTCCTGTAATTTTATTAATATCCGAAAAACTGGAATTTTTTAATTTTTTACAATAAACTGGGTTAGTAGCCTTTCATTTAAGATGAATATTTCATTCGTACACTGAGAGAAAAAAAATTATTATAATAATAAGTGGTAAAGGTAGATTTACGACTTTTTCATTTAAAATGGCACAAAAACGGCTAAAGATTTTTGGCCAAAATTTTCTATTTCTCGTTTAGAACCTTAAAATCTTAAATTCTACCAAGGCGCTTCGCAGTACAATGTTTCGTTTGGAAAAAAAATTGAAAAAACTTCAAGAAAAATGGAAAAAATCCAAAATTTTTAGCTTTTTTACCTTCCTCAACTCATAACGTCCAAACTAAGCTTGGTGACGTGAAGCGCCTTGGTGGAATTTTAGATTTTAAGGTTCTAAACGAGAAATAGAAAATTTTGGCCAAAAATCTTTAGCCGTTTTTGTGCCATTTTAAATGAAAAAGTCGTAAATCTACCTTTACCACTTATTATTATAATATTTTTTTTTCTCTCAGTGTACGAATGAAATATTCATTTTAAATGAAAGGCTACTAACCCAGTTTATTGTAAAAAATTAAAAAATTCCATTTTTTTTTTTTTTTTTAATTTAATTTTTTAATTTTTAAGCCCACGAAAATGGTTAAACTGTGTTATATTTTGAAATACAACTAATTTTTAAAAAAAAACTCGTGGAATAAATATTGTTTCTGAGTCCCCAAAGATTCATATTCAACAATAAAAAAGTTCTTTTTCGCAAAAAGTACTTTTTGACATATTGCTACATATATTTCACATTTTCTTTCAAATTTTCGTACACAGAAATTAAAATATAAATACATATACAAGTAATTAAAAAAGCATTTAATTTAACAAACTCATAAATCATTTGTTCATATATATTCTAAAAATATTATAAAGGGATATACACTCTCGATTACATGGTTAGAACCACATACATTTCTGGTTTCTTTTTGAAGTTTTTGTCTACAGCTAAAATCTTACTACCATCGGAAAGGGCATTTTCTTGAGGTTACAAAAATAGTAACTTCAACATCAAGAAAAGTATTTGGAACATAGGGGAAAGAGTCAAAATCAAAGTACATCATTCGCAAGTATTTTTGATCAGGCCATTGTGAGGGAAATTGGGTGAAGTCACAAAACTGTACTGGGTTTCTAAAAATAAGTTAAAAGCTGTGGAGAGAATTACAAACGAAAAACAATGAGAACTATGAAGAGAACTAACACCAACCGAAAAGCGAAAAATCATGAGAACTGCGTTAAACTCTTCTATTTCAGCATCAAAAATCAGGTTTCAAGCGGGTTTCCAGGCAAGTATTTCTACAGTAAAAAAACTACTGCAAGCTGTAAAAAAACTGTTTCACAATACTTCCCATGCAGAAATTGGGGAGAGCTTCTCACTGATTGGGACCTACAGTTTTACACGGGTTCCTAACTGTATTTGGAGAAACTATTTCATGGCTAAGTACTCGATAGTGTCGCCATCACTAAGCGAGGTGGCTGTCGTCGAAGGTAGTGTAAGGTGGTCAGAGCAGGGATCGAGCTAGAGTATCCAAAATCGAAACCGAAGAAACCGGTTTACCGGTTTTTTGCTATTACCGGTGTGCCGGTGTTTAAGAGCGTAACCGGTTATTTGACGTCGGTTAACCGGTTAATCGGATTTTACTTAATTTTTGTTAATATCCTTAACAAAAATAATAATAAATAATGTCGCACACTATCAGTTAAAGGGGGCACAACTCAATATTTAAAAAAAGTTAGTATAGGCAAGAAACTGGTTTTGTTAACATAGAAAATATATAAAAATTCTAAATGAAGGACATATTCCTGCCTGATTTTTTTTATGATGGGGAAGAGTAAAAGGTGCCAAATTTTTACTGTGCATAGATACGGATCTTGGTTATTATTTTGAATTAAAAAATGAAATTATAAAACTTTTGAGTTGTGCCCCTATAGCTGATAGTGTGCGATATGATTTTCGAATTTTAGTGAAATTTTCGAATTAAGCAGCATGATTTCCATTTTGAAATATGATCTAACTGACATATCCAAAAAATATTTGTTTCCAAAATGATTTTATGATTTGAATGAGAATTAATTAAAAATTAATTGAGCTTTTCGAACATTTGTTTTATCAAATTTTAAAATTAAAATTATTTGTTAACTAAATGTTTTAACTTAATAAGATTTTATACAGGAAAATCTTTTTCAAATTTGAATATAGTTGGCGATTTTAAATCAGTTTAAAGCGAATTTGAATACTACTTTTAAATTGTACACTCTGTTCATTTATTTAAAGGCACTAAAAATTCCATATTCAGCAGCCTGTATCTTTTGTACTTTGTAACCGATTGCAGAATCTTAAAACGGAAATGGAAGCTAGAGATGTTTTATTGAGAAATTTATAATAAAAAGTCCAAAACTGTGCTATTCTTTTTTGGTTCACTTGAATAAAGGCACTTTAACTAATTTTAATGAAAAACAGTTTTTCTTGTTTTTTCTTTAAATTATTTTATTTTATCTAAGATGTATTAGTAATGGGTACAACCCCCTTTGTTTTTAATAACTTCAAATATACGGGTTTTAATTGCGAGATAAAAAGAATTTATGTTATTCAACGAAATTTGAGTCCAAGCATCCTTAATCGCCTGAATTAGTGACTGCTTGTCATCAAATTGTTTACCTGTTTCATAGACCTTACGAGATAACCAACCCCAGACGTTTTCAATAATGCTTAGATCTGGCGAATAGAGTGGCCAGTAAAGAATATTAACATTTTGGCTTGCAATGAACTCCTTTACTACTCTGGCGTTGAGTATAGGGGCATCATACTGTTGCAATATCCAAGATATGGGACCAAGTACTTCAGTGCACTTCGGAAAAGCCGAATATAAACACGTTTAATAGCTTGCACCAGCTATTTTTGCACTGTCTAATTCAAGATCGATGGTGCCATAGAACGTAATAGCACCCCACACCAAAACGCCGCCCTCTCTGCTGTGATGTCGGTTCAAAAAACGCTTTTCTTAGCGCAGAGCATGGAAATAATAGTTGTAGCCATCGGGCCCATCCAAATTAAACTCCTTCTCATTCGTAAATACAACGGTTCTCCAGTCATTTACATGAATTCTTGGCTGCACATCCCATACCATGTAGTCTCTTGCGAATTGAAGCCGCTTTCCCTTACAAGGAGCATTAAGTGGCGGATTTTTTGTAATATCAGGTATTTAGGATACTCAAAGCTCTTAATTACACTGCGTACTGACTTGCTTGCTTCCACTCTAATTGGAGCTCTTATTTTTGACAAGGATAAGGCAGAATTAGAAGCAATTCTGATAATTTTTCTTTTCTCATTCGTAGATAAAGACAACGCAACCCTTTCTTAAAAATTAAAATTTGTCTCATACCCGTCTGGATCCTTGATGTAATTGTCGACAACTGTTGGCCTCCGTCCAATGCTTTTAGATATTGCGCGGTTAGAATATCCTTCAGAACGGTAAACATCGATTTTAGTCTTTTCCGATAGATTTAACATTTTTTGTTTTGCCATTTTCACTCGTAGAATGATTAATTTGTAATAAATTGTAGTAAACAAACAAAAAATCATCGCTTACTTTAAAAATAAAATAAAAATAATAAAGTGCCTTTATTCAAGTGAACCAAAACATATAGCACATTTTTGGACTTTTTTTATAATATGCTCGTAAAAAGTTCCTTAGTTAAGAAACCACTATTGTCATGATTTTTTTTATATCTCAAGATATCTAGCTTCTATTTCCATTTTAAAATTCTGAAATCGGTTACAAACTGTAAAAGATACAGGCTGCTGAATATGGAGTTTTTAGTGCCTTTAAATATATGAACCGGAGTGTACTTGCAAGACTCTATTACAATCAGCTTTCCCTAAAGTAAATTATATTTTTCAACCTATTCCATGGGTTCTGCAACAAGATAATGCTCTTAGTCATAAGATAATGCTCTTACTGTAAAGGAATTCATTTCAAACCAAAATGTTCCTCTTCTTAATTGGCCACCATATTCTCCAGGCCTAAACATAATAGAAAATGTTTTGGGTTGGCTTTCTCGGAAGGTATACAAAGGAGAAAGGCAAGTCGACGATAAGAAATAATATTGAATACATATAGGTGAATAATTATGTGAATAAACACAGAATTTCTACAATTCTTTTGAAGACAGCTACCGCAATTTATTTACCGTCAGTCAAGAAATGTCAAAACATATCAAATATGTAAAATTTTGCGTGACGTTTCGTGAAATAATCGATTAACAGTGTACTTTTTCTTAGAAACATCTTAAAGGGAATTGTGAAATCGGATAATAGCTACAATATTGTTAAAGGCAGTAATGCAATATTTCAAGCTGTGTACGAGTTATTGAAGTAAAATCTGAAATAGGGCCCTGACCCACCCTCCAAAATTTGATTTAGCCTAGAAAAAAAATTGTTACGTATAGGGGCAAAAACGAGCGGGGTTTTATGATATCCCTTCCAAGTACTTTCACAATATTTTGGTTTGGTTGAGGCCCGAAACCCACTATTGCACAGTGTTATTTAACAGCAGTTTATAAACCAATACAAAGCCGTATATTTGAAGTTATCTTAAACACAGGAGGTAGCACCCACTGTTAAAAAGTCTACAATATTATGGTGAAACTAAATATTAATAGTTGGTATTATTAAATTATTAAATATTGCATTTTTTATTGAAATTAATTAAATGGATCTTATCCTACAATTTGAAGATTTTTTATTATTTTTTGCCTTTTTTTTGAAAAATGACCTTTAAAATACTGCTGCATTAAAGTTTAGTATTGTTATTGTTATTTTTGTAATCTTAAGAATATATGCCCTTTCTGATGGCAATAACATTTTAGCTGCTGACAAAAAATTTAAAACCAGACGTTTGAGTGTTTCTAGTCATCTGATCGAGAGTGTATAAACATGTATGCGAGCGTTCGCTTGTTCACAGATTCAATTACAAATACAATTACATTTAGAACACGGAATGTATAAAAATATTTATATGTTATTAACATATGTAAATATCTGCAATGGTAAGAACACTGAAAGAAAACCCCTTTCATGGAGTAATATAAGTATATAAAGATTGTGCGCGACAGTTTCAGTTCCGCAAAATTTTCGTCGTAAGTCATTAGGCTAATACAATTTTTAATATAGTTTGAATTTATGTCAGAACTTGAACGTACCACAAATAAAAGTATATGGAAAATGTTGTGTTACTTCAAATCCAAACTCATTTATTTTATAATATAATAATATATAATATTGTAATATATATATATATACATGTATTTTACAATGATATTTCTTTTTCATTTAAAAAGTAGATTATGCATTTATTGAAAATGCATTCAAAAATGCAATTATTTTAAACACGATTATCTCGAAAACGAAGCCACCTAGGCAATTGGCGTAAGAACAAACATTGTAGCTTTTGTTCTCAGCTATCACGTGTTTAAGTTTAGACAAAAGTTTAGGGGACACCCTGTATATGATACATTTATTTTAAAAGTCATAAGACCAACAAAATCAAATTTAAAGTTCGTTTTTTCAATTCGCCTGTCACCTATTCCCCTTCACTTTCTATGGTGTATCAAATTTGCCAAGAGGATATTGATCATCAGCTCCAGCGAAACCCCCTTAACGCTTCTTCGCGGTGTAGGACAGCTGTCACTGTTTGCATTGCTCTAATGAAATGCTTCGTACATCCAACGATATAATCGATGCTGAAACGAATCATGGCATACGAGATTTTTATCCTTTTTTGTATCAAGAGAGTATTCGTTGCTGCAATGTGCGAATAAAAAAGAAACGGTTAAATTATAGAAATGTTATATGATTGAGACTTAAGCTTTAGATATTTGCAGGCAGGACGTAGACAAGATTTATGCGATACCGAGGCGACAGCGACGTCAGACAAACATTAATCTACCCACTGATATGGCTAAAATTGATCGAAAGATCTGTGCGTATGCTTTGTAACTCTCACATCGAGAGATATGAAACAGAAACATGGGGAATTAATATTAAATTTCTGAACTGTGTCTGTAAATTTATTTCGTGAGAAATTTCCCAGTTGGAATAGTCTTTGGGAAATCTTCAACGATGAGTGCACCTCCATATTAAATCGCTGTCCACATATCATGGCATGGCAATCGTCTACGAAATATTCATACCAATGACCAACAAGTCGCACACGATCAGATGAGCGACACGTAGGTTATTGCGTCGTTGACGATCCTGTGGGTGACATATGGGGAATCTTATCAATTACTACATTCCTTGTGACATTATTCTTCACATTATCACCAACAACAATGTGCGCGACATCATGGAAATCCTATCTTTGACGACCAACTGGCCGATATGTTCGCCAATATGTTCAATGACGATTAGATTTGTAGGCTATATAAATGTAAGTTTTATTTTGAGTTATTAACGTGAAATTGAAATTGAGCTTCTCGCTACGACATTCAAGTTCGGCTGATAATTTTAATGATCGATCGTTTTCTTCCCTTTATTTGCAGAAGATCTTGTGTCCCGTTAGTTATTATTCATATTTCGTCCCGTTTGTTGCACGCTGCGGGATAGGGGCTAAATCAAAGAAATTAAACAACTTTTGTTTTGACACTATTATGCTACAACTCAATATTATCAACTATATTGTTTACTTTTGCATTGGTTTGTGTCTAAACTAACTAGATGTCTCACATACGTTGGGACATTTCTTATTTAAGGGGGATTTTTCTAGATGGAGCCTATAACCAATATTTAGTATATATTGTAGTTTTGAGCCCAATAAAAATACATTTAAAAAAGCCAAAATGAAAGAAGTTTAAAAAAACACAATTTTCTTAAATAAGTGCCTTTTGTTAACCTTTGTCCAGCGGATGAATTTTACAACGATAAAATGCGGAATGGGTACAATTGTACCCTTATATACTTAACACGATATGTATGGCTTTTCCTATTAATATATATTAGTATATATGTATATTAAGGTGGACCTTATTTTATTTTTTATCGATTTTCAAAAAAAAACCGGTTAGTTTTGTGAAGGGTTAGGTTAAAAAAAATTTAACGAAAAAATTAGCTCGATGGGTTGAAAATTGACGTGCCGCTAGCGGTTTGAAGTTTGTGGAAACTAGGCTAAAAAATTTTATTTTTTCGATTTTGATTTTTTTGATTTATACCAAATTGGTTTTTTGAAAATGCGGGTACTTTGTGCGATAATCAGTAACAACTTGAATCAAATATTGCATTTATTTTTTTACCTGAAATCAATTTTTTACGAAAAAAGTCAAATTTCAGTTGAATACTAGATTTCAGAAGTGTTAAACAGCAAAGTGTTAAAGTGTTAAAACAGGTGCGCATTTGATTTTCAATGGCATCATCAACAATAAAAATTAATTTGAGATCGCAACAGCCTAACATTTATTTGATTGGTAATGTTATTCCGGAGCTGTTGGGATCAAAATTGCCTTCTAAAAAAGAAGATCTTCGTCTATTGTTTTTTCATACTCGTACACAACAATTGGCAGTGCGCAGAAGTGCAATAATGGTGGCAAACGAAGTACTAATTTTCTGGGATAAAGCGCGGATTCCGACGCGAGGCAAGGATAAGATTGTTGGGCAAGTTGAAAAATTATACCAGGAGTGGAGAAATTTAAACAAGAGCACAACAAAGAGAGCACCGCTGCATACGGCAATAGAAGAACAGTTTGTAGAAGAATTAGACAACCTCTTCGATATTGCACATGTTAATGCGCCAACAAGGGTGGCAGTACCGGAGGCTAGAGATTTTTTGCTTGCGCAGAGGCAAAAAGGCCGGCCAGGCAGCATGATTGGCATTGGTATCGAAAAAAAAGATTGGAACGAGAAGAGCCAGAAGGTGAACAGCGAAAACGAGTGGCTACAGAAATCAGTACCTCAGCAAGAGTGCAATTTACATCCTCCACCGAATCGTCAGTCAATGGTAGCGATGATGGAATGGAATTGGAAATGGATGTTCTACCGTCGACCTCGAAAGTTGTTAAAAGAACAACTCAGTCATTTATCAACGAACGGATCGTTTCTGTTTTGGATAGGTGCAAGATATCGGACCGAAATGCAATGCATTTAATGGCTGCAGTAGCTGAAGGGCTTGGCCACAACGTATCAAATTTGGTTCTGAGTCGCTCGTCAATTTGAAGATACCGTACTCCAAATCGAAAAAATTGCCTATTTTGTAAAGGAGAACTTACAGTTGAAGGAAGCAACATATTTCGTAGTGCATTGGGATGGAAAAATACTGGAAGACATTACAGGAAAGAATAAGATTGATCGCCTTCCGGTTATTGTCACTAATGGAGACATCGAACAAATATTAGGCGTTCCAAAACTAGATTGTGGAAAAGGCAAAAGCATTGCAGCTGCCGGTCGCCAACTACTGGTGGAATGGAACTTCAAACCGCGAGCGGCACGTCAATTTTCAACCGATCGAGCTCATATTTTCGTCAAAATTTTTTTTTAACCTAACCTCACACAAAACCAACCGTTTTTTTTTGGAACAGATGCGTTTTCAGAACTCCCATACATTGAGGGTCCACATTAATGTATATAAGTCCAGAAATTGGTTCCAAGTACCCTTTGGCAGGCGGGGAGCATCACCTGTGGTTGGAAGATGTTATATTTGTCAATGTGAGACACGCAAACAACGTAAGACTAGAAAGGCGCGTGCAATCTGCTTGAATCCTGTGTGCGATGAAAACTCTATTCAAAGTACCAGATGTTTTTCATGCAATACAATACTCTATAAAAATGTATTGTTATATCCCAAATATTTGGTCATATAGTATGTACTCGTTTGTTCTTTTCAAATAAAACTAATCAAAATAACTCTACTTTATTTTCTTGTTTTGAATGTACAATTGTATATGAAGGTACAATTGTACCCCTTCAGCCTTTTAGGGCTATTAAGTCAAAAAATACTTATTTCAGTGTTCGTGCGGTTTATGGGCCGGCGGCGTCATTGGGCCGTACTTCTTCGGTTATGATCAAGTCCGGCACATTACTGTGAATGCGACTCACTACCGTTCAATGATAACCGAATATTTTTGGGACCAATTGGATAATATGGACTTGGAGGACATGTGGTCCCAACTGGAAGGCGCCCAAAGCCACACAGCGAATGCCACTAATAAATAAGCATCGATTTCTTTTGCATGGCCACCACGGGCACGCTTGCAGAAGTCCAGACGCTGAACCCAATTTTCGACGGTTGTCAAGCATAAATTGGCCGATGCTGCTGTAATTTCACGTTCGATATTCGTACGAAGTTCATCAATCGTCGTTGGCTTGTTGGCATAGGCCATAGACTTGACGTAGCCCCACAGGAAATAATCTAACGGCGTCAAATCGCACGACCGAGGCGGCCAATCGACTGGGCCATTTCGTGAGATAACACGTTCACCAAACTTGGTTTCCAATAAATTGATTGTGGCATTCGCTGTGTGGCTTGTGGCGCCGTCCTGTTGGAACCACATGTCCTCCAAATCCATATTATCCAATTGGGTCCAACAATATTCGGTTATCATTGAACGGTAGCGATTCGCATTCACAGTAATGTGTCGGTCTTGATCATCACGGAAGAAGTACGGTACAATTTCGCCGCCGGCCCATAAACCGCACCAACCCGTAATTTTTTCGCGATGCAATGATGACTCATGGATTACGTATGGATTGCTGTCTGACCAATAACGCATATTTTGCTTATTGACTAAGCCATTCAGCCAGAAATGAGCCTCATCGCAACGACAAATTGTTTCTAATGGGTGACAACCTAAAGAGATTATCGCTCACCATGTCGTCAATAGAGTTCGACGGTGTTTTGTACGCGACGAACACAACATTTTGTCATGCAGCTGATCGTTAACGGAAATTTCCATTACAAATTCATCAAAGACAGTTTTAGTGACAAAATCAAAATATATAGCAGAATTCGTCGACGACTACTTCGTCGTGAACAGTTTTGCCAACTGGGTGTCTCGGCAAAGCATTCGTTCGTGTAAGAAATATTGTCAACTGCCAAATGTATTCTCAAATCGAAACATTACGAGAACGACAAAATGTACTAAACCAAAATTGAAAATTCCCAACATTTTTTAGGTTTTTCGTTTTTGTACACATGCATACAAAATACCTACGAATGACGGCAACACAAACAATTTAATATTGCAATATTTTTGTAACTTTGTGTACAATATAAAGTTTTTTTTCAGAAATAATAATTAATGAATTTTTAAAATATTGTTGGAATGAAATTTTTTTATTAAAATTTTGTTGTCGAGGAAGAAGTTATCCTTTACTTTTTAAGCAACTAACTAAAAGCTCTTGTCCCCCTAAATAACTTTTGCGTGAAGACGCTCTTCATATAGAAACTCAGTACGTCTCAGTAACTAACAGTTATGTATTTAAAATTTCATTAAAACTGACAGCTATATCGGTTATTTACCTCTAATTTTAGGGAACCAATACAGGTGATAAAGGGGGGTATTTTAAATAAATAAACATTTCCAAATACTGAAATTAAACGTAGTATCGTAATATAACCCAATTTAATTATGTTCAAGTAGCACTCTTCCCTTACAGTCGCAGCGGCGAAATTTGTGTGTTTGTGGACATGGTGTGCGTAAAATCGAACACATTTTTTATATTTTTTGTTAACACTCCGGCGGGTGAGAATGTCCCTGGGACCTTTTTCATTTTCAAACTGAAATTACTCCTTGATGGTCCATGGGAAGTATACCCGACCCCAACATGTATTCCAAGGAAATTTTATCTAGAAATTTCAAAGCGATCCGACCAATAGCTTAGTTTCTATTGAGATTTAAATGTGTTTAGTACGGGAACGTGTGAAAAGGTCCACTGGGACCTTGTACCGAAATTTCAAGAAATCGTTAATAAATGCACTGTGTTTTGGCTTGTTTTATTGTTTGAACACATCACAAACGTGTTCCTTGAATTTTAGTTACTTCTTGGATTATTTTGTTGTGCCTTTCCTTGAAACATACCAAAGTTTCCGTACCTTTTTGAATTTTTGTTACCTGTTACCTGTACTTTATGTTTGAACACATTTCAAACGAGTTGTTTGAATTTACCCTTACTTTTTGCTCATATTCTTACCTACTCTTACTCTTACATAGACGCAGATGTACAAGCTAGAAGCCAGGTAGACGTAGAAAAGGGTATAAAAGCGGCTCTAGTTTCGTAAACCAAATCATAGAAAGTTGAGACAGTGAACAGTGAACATCGAGTTGAATTTTATTTGAATTTTTTGAATTTTATAAAGAGAAATAAAAGTACAATACAACGGCAGAGGAAAATTTAGACATTGCTGAGATTGTGGTACGTCGTAGTACACGCTACCAGCAAATGAGTGAGGATGAAAGGCGTGCAGTGGATGATAGATTTGCAGACTTCATGAGTGCGGGGATGAGTAATGACAGTGAAGGTGCTATTCCTGCATTTGGTCTTGAAGGTGCGGATGCTGACGATTTCACGTATCAAGCAAATATTCATGTTGATGATTCGGATGCGGAAACTGAACCACATATAGACATCGATGAAGATATTAGTGATGACGACGATGATGAAGAGGATGAAACTGATGCTCAGCAAACAAGTGTCAATTACTTCATTTCCAAAGATGGCACCAAATGGACTAAAAATGCACCACCGACTTCCCGTACTCGTGCTCATAACGTGGTCGACTACACAAGGAGGAATCCGGGACCAGTAGGAACCACATATGATCCCTTTACCATATTCCGCTCGCTCATCACCGTAGACATGGCGCACATCATAATAGGCGAATCAAATCGGAAAGGCAGGGAAGTGAACGCTGCATGGAATTAGGCAAATCCAACTAACACAAAGGAATGGAAACCAATCACTTTGATAGAGTTCGATGCTTTTTTGGCTATTATTTTGTATGCTGGACTCACTAAATCGAATACCGAACCTCTTGAAGAGTTATGGGGCCCAACGCGCTGTCCAATATATATATATATATATATCATTACATCGTATGAAGTGCATAAAACAAACAATGCCTTAGATTCGACAATGGTAATACGCGACAGCAGCGACTAATCAACAGCAAAACTGCGGCTATTAATGATATTTGGCAATTGTTGCAGTCTAGCTTGGCAGCAGCTTACACTCCGCATGATGCAGTGACCGTTGATGAGCCGTTATTCCCATACAGAGGCCGCACCCGCTTCACACAATACATTCCATCGAGGCCAGCGAAGTACGATATAAAGATATGGTGGTTGTGCGACTCAAAATCATTTTATCCTGTCAAAGGAATGATTTACTCTGGGAAATTGCCTGATCAGGCACGAGAGGTGAAACAAGGGCAGAATGTTGTACTTCAACTTTCGGAGAGATATTTGAATACAGGCCGCACAATTTATGCCGAAAATTTTTTCACAACTTTGGATTTGGCGCGTACTTTGATCAGGAAGAAAACCGCATATGTTGGAACAGTGCGCTCGAATAAGACATGTGTGCCTCGGGAATTCCAAGAAAATCAAACGCGTCCTGTCAACAGCACATTGTTCGGCTTCAACGAAGACGATATAGCACCATGTTCATATGTGCCCAAGAAGAACAAAGCGGTAATTTTGCTGTCGAAACAACATTATACTTGTGGTGTGGACATGCAAACTAAAAAGAAGAAGCCGTTTGCTATTTTGGATTACAACGCCAACAAATCGGGCATTGGTACAATAGACCAGATGCTTGGCACATCTACATGCAAGCGCTCAACAAACCGCTGGCCATTGGCCATGTTTTATAATACGGTGGACATTGCTGCATTTATTTCATACAACAATTGGCACTACCAAACATAGAGGAACGAGCGCTGAAAAACCGTATAACCGCATATCCAACGATACGGAACGCAATGGAAGCATTTGATGTAAAGAAAAAACAAAAAAAATTTTCAAAAGCAGAATAACTACATAATTTTGTCCATTTTAGATATTATCAAGACCGGCAGAAGGAGCTGCACCGTCGATTACGTCTAGAACGAACATACCGTCATGTCGCCTATGCCGTTCTGAGTACGGACGACAGCGGAAAACATGGGCCTATTGCCATTCCTGTAACTATTCAGTTTGTGCAGAGCATTCAACACTTATGCATCGATGCTACATCCTCACAGAAAATATGTTGGACGAGGGACAATCTAGTCAACAATAGTTTTTTAGGCTTTTTTCATATAGAACTCATAAAAAATTAATAATGTTATATATAAAAAATGTATAATTAGTAATAGTATAAAATTCCACACAAATAGAAATAGGTCCCTGTGGACCTTGTACTTCGTATAAGGGCAACGGATGACTCAACCGTCGGAGGGTTAAATTGAAACCATTACTCATTAGTATCTGATTTATTTATTTGTGAAAATTAACCAATGACCACAATTTATTGGCAAAATTTAATTTCCTGCAATTCGTTGATGATATCGATATGTTAATGTATCGAATGATATGAAATCAATTTCTTTTGGGATACATGAGGTTAATGGTAGCTGCCAAAAATGGGGATTGGTTGTTATTACAAACGAGAGGTGATATGGATAGTGCATTAAGAACAATCAAAAACTGTGGAAACCTAATTAAATAACGGCTAATCTGAAGGTTATTAACTTTTTCAAATCGGCCTGTGGGAGCATAAGTTTTATATTTTTTTGTAGAGAATGTTACCTATTGGCATAGTGCACTAAAAAACAGTAAAAAGGATCAAACGCCGTTTATCCTATTTAACCCGAAAGAACCCACAATTACCATATGGTAATGCAAATTGTAATGGAATTGTGTGCAACATGTGCATGCATAACTCGAAAACTATAAAATGCACAATCGAAAATAAATATTGCTTCATGCCGAGCAAAATCTTTCCTTCCTCTTTTGATATACACGGACGTAAACAGTTCTCCAAAAGCAAACCGAACATGGCGACGTTGGTGAACATGGCGAACTTGGTGAACTTCGAAATTTACCAGGAAAGAATCCCCGTTCAAATATTCTGTATGGGGCCAAGTTTGGAAAGTGCGCTGCTCCTTTGGTCAGAATGAATTAACATCAAACCAATGAAGAAGTTACTCGGAATCAATTACGATGAAAAACACTGGTATTCGTTTTAGCGAAATGGAGAGGCAATAATATTGTCTGCATTTTATCTACAAGGTGTTTCAAAAGAAGTCATCCGATGTTGTTTGGCTCTCATTTTTTCCTAAATGTAAACCTTCGATTCTGTTTTTTGATTATGTTTTAGAATTTTATTGGTTGATGATATCGGTTAAATAGGCGCCGTCACAATTGATTATCATACGGGCTCGTTTTATGGCATTTTTCATCACTTCGGGCGACAGATTCTCGCACCCGTGTCGACTTCAAAAAACCCCACAAAAAATGTCTGGAACGGTTAAATCGGGCAATCTTGCGGGCCAGTGCAAATCGCTCGCGCAGTGTGTGCCGTTGCTCTGTCCTGTTGGAACCACATGTCCTCCAGTCCTAATTCGTCGAATCTCGAAAAACAATTGCCCGATGACTCCTCCAGCGTGAACAGCGCACCGTGCAGTCACTTTGAGCGAGTGTAATGGCTCCTCGTGCATCACCCGTGGATTTTCGGTGCCCCAGAAGCGATAGTTTTGCTTGTTCACGTACCCGCTGAGGTGGAAATGAGCCTCATCGCTCATTATGATTTGCAAATTATGGATGGCTTGGGCGTAGGCTACACGCGTTGTATGTATGGGAACATGCGCAGGTCTTTGACCAAAATTCGCCATAGGGACGACCGGATGATGGCTAATTGCGAGGCACGGCGTCTGGTTGATGTTTCCGGCGACAGCTCGACATACTCGGCAACAGCGGCGATATTCTCGGCAGAACGGGCGCTCCGGGGCCGGCCACTCCGGGCAACGTCTCGTGTGGTTCCATACTCTTCACGGTTAGTAGCCAAACGGCGCAGTGTTTTCGCAGTCGGTGTCTGGCGGCCGGGAAATCGGCGACGGTATTCGCGCAGCGCCAACACCACAGACGAATTGTTACGCAAAAAAGTAGACACGATTATTCCGCGTTATTGGGGAGTGTATCGCTGTGTTCTACATCTGTCTAGTCCAGTCAAAACAGATTTTATATTGGCGGCCATTTGCAAAAATAAGAGCATCTTCCAATAGTGTGGTCACTTTTGAAACACCCTGTACCAAATCAATGGCACATCAAAGGAGAGTGCAACCAAAGTAAACGAACTCTCTCCTTGTGCGATCATAGATTACAACAAATATATTTGTGGAAGAGACCAATTCGACCTAAATTTAGAGCAATACCTCATTACATACAGGGGAAAGAAGTGGTGGTCAAGCATTTTAACGTGGTTCATAGATGCTTGTGTTCAAAACACTTTCCAACTGCATCGAACAGTGCAATCAAAAATGACTCAGCTTGAACTGAATGGTACAGAAGCAAAATCATCTGACCCTATGCCTGGCAAAATCATCTGACCCTATTTCTGGCCACAGTTGTGTCCAGCATCCACGTCGAGTTGACCAGACTCTCCGCTATGATTAGAGGTAACATTATGTAGTCCCACCTAATCATAGGCATTGTCACGGAGTTCGAAACTAGTCATGCCAGTGAGTGTGTGTTAAACTGAGTTGTCTATTATTTCCAACAAAAACCAACCATTTTTCAATTAGAACAATGTTCATGACTTGTAAATTTGTAGTATAAATTTCTCATACATTAACCAAAAAATAATTCAATATTGTGAAAATTCAACGTGTAATAGCTTGATGAATTGCGTAGCAACTTTAAAAGTGAACTGAAAAATTTACCTGCAAGAAATGTCATCGTGTAATGGAGCACAAAATGTATTTTTTTAAGAGAAGGTATTGTTTTTAAGAAATGGGATTTTTTTTAGAATTTGTCTTTTGTCAAGAAGAGGTACATATTTAAGAGTAGGTACTTATCTCAAGAAAAGTTATTTTGTTTCATAAAAAATTTACTCCTTAAAGAAAATATAGTTTTTTAAGAAAATGCTATTTGTTGTAAGAAAATTTACTTTTTTAAGAAAAAGGTACTTATTTGAAAAAAAAATTACTCCTTTTAAGAATAGGTACTTGTTGTAAGAAAATGTACTTTTTTAAGCTAAGGTACTTTTTTAACCAAAGGTACTTTTTAAGATAAGGTATTTTTTTAAGAAAATGTACTCTGTTTAAGGATATGAATAGGAAGTTTATTTGAGAAAATTTACTATTTTTAAGAAATGACACTTATTTAAGGAAATTTTCTTTTTTTAAACAACTTTTACTTTGGCTTTTCTAAGTTTAATTTTTATTGGGTCCAAAACTACAATATATATTAAATACTGGTTACAGACTCCACCTAGAAAACTTCTCATTAAACAAGAAAATGCCAAACAGATGTTAGTCTAGACAAAAACCATAACAAAAGTACCCAATATAGTTGATAATACTGGGTTGCACCATAATAGTGTTAACAATTTTTTTTAAATATTTTTCATTTAGCCCTCATCTAACAACGTTCGATAAGGAACTACGTTCCAAAATATTCATAAATTTCAAATATGTTTTTTCGTATAATTGGACCAGTATTCAACATATCGCACCCTAAATACAAAAGAGTCACGACTCAAAATTGATAAATTTTCAGTAGTGGCAAAAAACTAGGTTGGAAATTTAAAAAATATATGAAATGTGCCAAATATAGATATAGTAATACTGATTTTTTTGACTAAAGGGAAGAGAAACTGACGCCAGATTTTCGCAGCAGATAGAATTTTTCCTCGCTGATTGTTTTTAAGCAGGAAACTAAAATCTCGAAATTTTGAGTTGTGACGCTTTTGTTTTTAGGGTGCGATATATTTGTAAATTTCGCGAGAATTGAATCATATATATAGCCTACTCTTTATTAATAAAACAATCATCAATTTCATATGATTTTTCAGATGAATAAGATCAGTATTGTAAATTGGGTTTTGCATATGTGTTAATATGTACTTCATTTTCAATCTGATATTTCGTACATAACAAGCTGGGAATGTTTTCAAACTTGATTGAATTGCAATTCTTGTCGAAAATATGAGCCAAAAATGTTGAAAAAAAGATAGACCGAATTTAAATTTTTCGATATTTTTGCAATTTTGAGACAGTAGATCCAGTCTTTTGGGATTAGTTTATTTTACACTTTTTTTCTCCTAGTCCATAGGTAGAATTATTTCGACGACATGAAAATAAAATTCCAATTGGTTTCCGAGATATAGCTGTGAGAAAAATTGCAAGGTCTTCGGAAAAATTAAGTTTTAGCTAAAATATACGTGAGCCCATAACATCCGAACAGCAGCTAAACTAGCAAACCCCAAATAGGGATTTGTTAGTTTCGATAAGTTCTTCGAGATATTTCACACGAGAAGAAGTTTGTATTGTATGTGTTGGAAATGGATTTATAGAATTTGAACAAAATTGGATGACATGTAACTATGTGGACGACATGTACCCAAGAGAACTTTCCTACGCGCCACATGGTTTATGCCACATTGAACATTATGTACGAGTGGTATGGCATGGTAATCTCATGGAGAGGCAACGACACCAGGCTACCGAGATCGGACATTTCGCACCGTTGCACTTATTATTTGAGGTTTCCTTAAAATCCTTTGTTAAAAACTTGTACATATGTGCTAAACAACTCAACAAAGGCAATATAATCAATTTACAACAATAAAATATTTCTGGCATCAACAACTACTAGGAACACAAACGACAGTGTATGAAAGAAATTGCTGGCAACGATGACTTTGTGGTTGCTAGAGATTTTGCTGTTTATGAAGTATATACCCGTATGTGTAGGTGCTGGTCTGTGCATTTGTTTTTGTATAAGTGTCTGTATTTTATTATTGGAAAATGGGTTTTACCCAGTTAGTACCGCAGAATATTTAAGCGAAAGTATTATATTTTCTACCCCAGCAAAAATTTTCTAACATGATATTACTGTTTCCCTTCAATTCCATCCGCAGAACTAACAGCAGCACCAGCATAACAAGGATATGCTATAACATTGTTGAGATAAATTTGTCGAGTTTTCATGTTGAGATTAGTACGAATAACAATGTTTTACGTTCTATTTAACAAATATTTATTATCTGGTGATACGATTCAATACTTTGTGGTTGTCATTGTTCCTTTTCTTGATCTTATTTCAGTCTGATTTGTCCTTATTTGTATGTGGTATTTCAAGTGCCCTTCAAAACAGGTATTAGGGCGTCCCTAAAATTATTTGTTTTTGACAAGGGATCCCAAACGATAGATATTGATGTCGGGAATATGAGATATTCATGCATAAACATTGTCATAATTTGACATAGTTTACGATTGATTTCCAATTACACGAAAGCGTTTTCCAATTCACCCTACTATATATTACATTTATTGTGACCGCCATTGTCATAATTGTGTGGGTGTATTTGTGTCTCTTTAGCGTTATATTTGTTTCCTAAATATACCTTATGGCATTGCAAAAGGGTTTAAAGATGTTTCTACAAATTTATGTTATTATGCTCCTATTGTATTTTTTATAATTCGATTTAACAAATATGATAACACTTTAATGCTGCAAAGAATGTGAGTACGTATGTAGCTTTCTAGGTCGCAGATGAAATTGGTTTAATGTCATTTATAAGCCATTTTTTATTTTGGATATCTGTAGCAACGAATTGGCGTTTCTTTATAAGCATGTGAAGACTTTTATGGAGAAATTACTAGAATAACATAATTTCAGTTGAGGATGATGATTTTCAAACATCAACCGATTGCCTGAGACGAATATATATTTGCGACTCCTTCAGCTTTTCACTAATGCAAAAACTGATCTGGCGGATTACACTGTTAGTAGGTGAAGATGACACAGCAAAACGCCGAGATACGTCAACCTAATTAGAAGTTTCCGTATATCTGGACCGTTAACTACACTTGTTAAAAAAAATTGATATAAAATATATAGCAGTCACACACTTTTAGTTACACAAAATTACCCTCTTTTAAGTTTTCAATTGATAATTTTGGAAAGGCGTTGTTTTTCAAGTATGGTAATGCATTTTCGTTAACGCGAACCAAACGCTTTAAAAAATTCTTTACAACTCCCAGCGTGATATGAAGATCCGGTAGCACTATTTTCTGAAGGGGGATCAATGGTGGACGAATTACATTAAATTCGCCAACAACTTGCGTTTCGGCCAATTTCGCTTTTCGTACTGGTTGCATTTTGCACGGCTGTCCTCTTTACAAAAAATACACATGTACTTTGTATAGCCAGTTTGCATTCCATCTAATAGTGAAAGAACCTTAAAATCACAATTTACGCGCCAATTGTGTTCGTCATAACTGAAGCGTTCCAGAGTTAATTTCATGGTATCATACGACTCATGCATTACAAGAGCATACATCAATGGCACTGGTTTAATGCTACTGTTTTCAAATAGCAAGACTACTTTTAAGCTTCTGGTTGAAGACTCTATGAAGAGACGCCATAAAGATGCACTACAGTTGCAGATTCCCATTTCATTCATTAAACCGGGAATATCTTGACAATGTGCATAAGCTGCGTCCTCTGAAAGCGTGAAATAAGGCATTTATGGTTCTGGCCGGTATGTGTAAGATGTAACTTTTACACCTGGTGCCAGCACGTTGACGCTTCTTAGTTCCGAAGCCAAAGTCATTGCATTATTTTGAGATAGCCTCAGATTTCGAACGATTCTATCTAAATGTTCCTGAGAAATTAATGATGGATATTGTATAACTGGCTGAAGGTAATCAGAATCAGCATGATGTAATGATGTTGCTGAAGTTTGTGATTGTACCTCATAGGACGCAGTATCATAATGGTATGTCGATGGATGTACTGGGATAGGCAATTCATCACTATGTGGAACGGGTACGTGAGCACTTGGCACACCTTTGTATATAAAACCGGATCGTTATATAAGAATAGATTATTATTTTTTCCATATATAGTCTATCTAAGTGAACTTACTGTTTCGATTGAGACCATTTACATCGTTCCTGCATGCATAGCAATATTCTGTATCATGTTCCCCTGGATCGGCCAATATCATTGGAAGTCCAAATGGCATCGAATATCTGCGTAATTTCCACAATTTGTTTAATGCACTGAAGCATGTGATGCACGTAAATTCAGGTGCATGATCAACATTTCGCATTTCTTCAGCGGGGGTAACCAAAAATACTGATTGTAAGCTTTGAGGGCATCTTCAACCAAATATCGTCGATGATTTTTCGGTGTATATTTTCCATACACAAAACAAAACCTATTTAATTTTCGCAATGTGATCTGCATTTATCGTCACTCATTTTTCTATTTTTTCAAAACGGTCAATAAAATGCTTATATTTTTGGTGTGTTAACATCTATAGCGGCGGGTAGGGACTAATCTGTCAAACTGAACACTTTGATATATATGTTGTAGCATATGTCTGTAATAGGGATGCGAATCCAGAATCCCAAAATCCCAAAATTATTATAATTATTATGGCCCCAAATTGTAAGAGGTAAACCAATTCTGCTTCCAAATAGATGTCTATTATTTCAACGGTTACATTTTGTCGAGAAAAAATATATACGGGTGATTGTTCGGAAATTGTCATTTTCTCGTCCTTTGAATTTTCCCACCCTAAAATGGTCGAATGGTGATTAAATTGCGACATGTTCCCGAAGCTACGATGGTACTCTATTATTTCCATGAAACACATTCCATTCTGAACCGTGTAAGTCGGTTTTAGGGAGAAAACACTGTTCAAAATGTCACAACCATGGCCTGTCCTCCGTATCGAATTCAGGACTTCAGCAGTAATATCCGTCAAGGACGTGGCTTGAAAGAAGTTACCTGCATATATGTTCTAAGGGACATTTAGATTTACAATTCTACGCAAAAAAAATTGGAGGAATATGCACGCCATGGTTATTGAACGGTCCACGAAGTCTGTCCAACAGTTTTGTCAGAATTTTGTACAATTTGAATTCGACTGTGGTGGCGCCATCTCCGGGGTTTCAATATGACCCACTTGCTGGCATTTTGGAGTGGAGGGGGTAGTGGCAGTATTTACACCGGCAGAAGTCAACACACGCACATGTATACGAAGGGGAATTCAATTCGAAAAATTGAAAAGCTAAGTCACAAAATAATACGTCACAACCGTTCTCTTATGATTCACATATGCCGTACGATATTTAGGCTTGATTCCCGGTTATGAAAGTAATATTTCATTGCCTGAACTTCATTGTCTTTGGAACTTGTCGAATTCCAAACCGTTCTGGAGCACGGTTAGGTTACACACTGAAAGTCACAACCGTGGCTGTCACAACCGTGTCATATAGTTTCCAATACTGACTAAAATTGATTAATAATGGTTTCTTGACACTGAATGATTAATGTGGAGTAGGCTGTTGCAAAGACCTGACAACACAGTAGGCTTTTGCGAAGACCTGGCAACACAGTAGGCTTTTGCGAAGACCTGGCAAAACGAGAGTGAAGTATTTGACATATCTTGTGGCAATCGTCAGTCGTGTGTAGGTCGTGAAAGGTATTAGTCTATTGGCGAAGTTAACTAAACAAATTAGTTAAAACATTAAAATAGTGAGTTTTATTCAATTGATATATATTAGTGGTCATTACAATTAAGTTTCGTTCAGGCAGTCACTATCGTGGCATCGGAATACCATCGATGCTCCATAACTTCGATTGCTTTGGCGTTGTAGTATAGTGATCTTCAGATCATACTTTTCGACCATGATAACATTCAGAAACGTAAAAAAATGGTACTGCAGACATATCGAGGTTTGAAAAAATTGCTATCTGAAAAATAACAATTTCCGAACAATCACCCATACATTGATTTAACAAGAGCTTTTGCAGGTTTTTCCCTCAAATAAAATCAAAAATCACCTTAAATCTACTACAAATTTAAAATCAAAGTATCTCGTTATTTTGAACTAACTTTTTAGAACAGAGTATACCACTGGATTCTATGACCCAAAAATTAGTTGGGGTGTCTCGGTGTTTTTGTGTGTCATTTCAAAACTTCTAATTTCACTTAGTGTTATAAGAAATGTACACTTGTAATCAATACCATTTTAAAAATGATAAATGCCTCACCAAAAAGAAATCAATTAGTGATCGAACTCACGGGCGATATATTACCAACTTTTTGTTACACGTTACCTGTTCGATTTATATGAACACATAAGTAAATGTTACGTTGGAAAATAAAAAAAGGAATATCAACTATCATTCAAATTAATGAATTATAACTATCATTCAACTGAATGAAAGGCAATAGTTAGCTCACTGAAATAATTGTTTTTTTTTGTCATAAACAGAGCGACTACAAAAAGTATTGAATAGTATCATGGTACTAATTTACATAAATAAAACACATTCATTTTGTAAATTACACTTTTCCAATTTTTTATATATTTTCATTATTTTCAATCAGCTGAGTTGACAGAATACAGGTGATGGTAACATTATCTGTTAGGTAATCGCATTAGAAATTCCGTGGTTAAGCTGTCAAAATTAGCTGAATAATGCAAAACACTATATACACAAGATGTGAAAAAATTCATAAGATTATATTACTTGATACAAAGACTGTGCTTTAAATTTCATTTTGTTTCAAATTCTTTAAATTTTATTAAAAACAAAAAGAAACAAAATCAGATATGACACGCTACCCACGGAAAAGATGAAAACCCCACAAATCAACTGGGCTGACGCGTTTACACGATAGATAATTCTACCACGATACAGGCACTGAGCAAAAACAAAATGCTTGTTGTTTTTGGCTTGATGTATTTGCTGTTGTACTGCAGCTACCATTATATTTCTACCATGAATAGTATAGAGAACTTATTGCACTCTTTTTCCGCTCTCATGTAGAGAGTCTGAGTAAAAGAGCATAAACGGAACTTATCCTCTATATAGAATATTTCAATGAAAGTGCACCATTTCGACAATTTTATTACATAAAACACTACAAAAAGCATAAATGTTTCAAATGGCATCAATGTTTCACTTCAAAATTATGAATGGACCAATTTATGACAAAAAGAAAGCAGTGCTTTTTGGATCATTCGCCAGATGACGCCAGTGCTTCTGAGTCCTACAATTCGTTCCCTGAGTTCTCTATACTATTCAATAATCTTTGGCGACGACGATCTGCTTGTTTGTTTGCTGCCGCTACATCAATACCACCATACTTATTTGCAGGCAGAGACTATTGTTGTACGACAACCACGTATGTGATGCTAACGCTGTGTGTTGGTTGCGCGTGTTCTCTTTGTTATATTGCCCTACCCGTGCCTACAGATGTTAACACATCAAACAAAAAAACAAATAGACTTAATTTGTATCAAAACTACAGCGCTCGAAAAAATATTTGAACCAAATTGGCCATATATCTTTTGATATATATTGAAATATGTTCACAACTGCCTGGTGTAGGGTCAATTGTTTGATACTGTTCGATATGATGCAAATTACTTTTTGGGGAAAACCAATAAAAATACGGCTATTAAAAAGGTCAGACTATGAAGTGAAGAAAGTGACCACAGCTACGAATGAATATGAACATCATTGAGGTCAGTGCCGAGAGCATCCTAAATATCGTTATCCCAATAATAAATTTCTTAAAAAAGTTCAGAATAATCTTATAGAGGCTACTATAATCACTGGAAATTATAAATGAACCGATGTCCTGATTCCACGCTTTCCCATTTTGCTATTTGCGGTGACCATTAATAAAGCGCAACGGCAGTCGCTTCAAGTCTGTGGCTTAAATTTGACAAATCCGTGTTTTTCACAAACACAATATATTTTACATGTTCACGTATGGGTAAACCTTCAGACTTATATATATTTCTACCAGATGGCAAAACTAGAAATATTGTATATCCTAGAGTACTTGAATAAATAGAAAAAAAACATAAATCAATGAGTGTTCGAACAATGTGTTAACACCTTTTTGTTACACTATACCTGTTCGATTTCTATGAACACATCAGTAAATGTAGCATTGGAAAATGAAAAATAATAGTTTCTTTGCTGAAGGCTCTATTACTGTTACACTTTCTTTTTTCTTACATCTGCTTTAACATTAGATGAAATGGTAATATCACCATGTCCGTTTTGTCAACTGTTATACAAAAGCTAGGCGGAGGCAGGTTAATACAAAGAACTTCTTACGTACAGCAGAACTGATACACGCCGAAAAATCTGTCATTATTTGTTGTTTCGATGGAAATATAAGGTGTTTGTAGCTTGTCGCAAATATAGTACACTTGTGTCCAAACACATTGTGTTTGCTTTTCAATATTACATGACACTACGATTAATTGGTTGTTATATATTTTTTTGTGACCAAAACGTTGCTTTGTTTGTTGAAATCAGATGAAAACAAAGACGCGACAGACAACTAAGAAACAAAAAAGCAGCAGATCTTCAATTCTTGGAAACAATGCTCTTAAACGTGTACATGTTTCCTTCAATATGTTGCTGGGGCAGTTATTTATTATAAAAACCTGACTTTTTTTTTGTTTGGATGTAAATATAAAGTGTGGTTGGAGCTTGTCGCAAATATAATATAGTTACTTATGTCCAAACACATTGCGTTTGCCATTCAACATATCATGTTGTGACCCAAAAATATCTGTGTTTGTGACACAAAAACGGCTGTGTTTGTTACACAGTTTATGCTCTCTGGAGACCATGTGAATAAAGGAGGGACAACGAGAGAGTCTATATTGTAAATTCTGTATTATGCATTATCCTCTTAGTCAGTGATTCATAAATATTCCTGAACGTGCGTGTAAATTTCAGATGAAGTCAGTGTTTCTTATCTTGGCTGATGTATTGCGTTTTAGATCATGTATTCACTAGTCAATGGTTCATCGGACAGATGATATCAAAAGCGCTTGAAAAGAATAGACGAAGGCTCGGACGATTAAATGGTTTGCTTTACTCTTTGTGTATTTGTTTCGTATATATGGATGTGTGCTACCAAAGTGAGAAACGATTTTGAGGAAATAAACTGGAAGGGGATACAACGTGATGCCGTCCGGGCCTGTGCTGAACAAAAATATAAACAAACACAAGTAATTAATCCAGGCTTGGCTTGCATGAACTAGATTTATTTATAAATATATTGTTTGTATACCAACGCATAGTTATAACCAACGCTTAGCTGAAACCTTCTGAAAACAAAAATGTGAGAGAAAACAAAGAAATGAGAAAAAAAACCAAATAATGCATTCAATGTGTAATAATTAAAATACAATTTGGAATTCTTTTCGGTTGAGCTATCTTGAGCGTCAAAACCTTTCTGTGTCTTTATTGAATATTTTGGTTCTTTTTATATTAAATCTAAATACAATAATATCTTACATTAATATTCTTATTCCTATATAGTTTATATGGAGTTGTCGCGGCAGACCAACGAATATCATATGCGTATCCCTCAGCAGAGGGAACGCTCGCTGCTCATGGCCTATCATGCCGTATACATTGTCGTATGTATGCGACGTTCTTGGAGTTATGAACGGTCGCTGTCAGCAGAGACGATCGCCGTTCTGTGGCTATGCAACATTGTATGTGTCGCTGTGTGTATGCAGTAGAACATACTCAAAGCCATGGACGGTCGCCGTCATGTCTGCGTGTGCCATGCTGACGAATCAGTTTCACTGGCGTGAGAACTGTTCTTTACCTTGCGTACAGAGCAATGTGTATCGTTTAGAGTATTAAACGGCGCTTGTTATGTGGAGTGTGTTTGTCTGTTCGACTTTTGGTTATTTGGACACTTTGGGAAGTGCCAATGAAATGTAAGCTAATACCTCTTTTGGTATTTCTTTAATATGTATTTCTGTTGGTTATGTTGGCTTTAGTTTGTACTCTATAGTCGTTGGTTGCGTTGACTGTGTATGTATGCTACACCTCCATTTTTCAGAAGAATGATCATATAACGTGAGTTTTATGGACATTCTTTTACAATGTTATTAAGTTTATGTTTATTAAATATATTATATAGTACTTATTATCTAATCATTTCTTATGTAATTAGAAAGACTTATTATTGTATAAGTTCATTATCATTCGTTCCTTATTATTATTATTATTAGTATTATCAACCTTGGCCTTTATTGTCATTATCATATTATTGTTCATAAATTTTAATTCTATTCTTATGAACTATTTGTTCTTTGTTAGTTTTGGGATCTATGATGTTTACATTTTCCCTTAATAGTAGATTTTTAATTTTAAAGGGACCGATATATTTTCTATCTAGTTTATGTCCTGATTCATTTCTTAACAATACTAAATCTCCTATATTGAAATTATAATCTACAATTTTCTTATCATAATATTCTTTTTGTTTTTCCTTATGCTTATTTAATAGTATCTGAGATCTCCTAAGTGCTATTTCTAATCTATATTTGGCCTCGTTGGCGTAATTGTCTACATTATAGAGTGGAGTTATTTGATCCACTTCATTCATTTGTACCATTTTATGTGGTATTCTCGAAAATACTAATTCATACGGACAGTAATTATGTACTGTTGATGGTGTTGTATTGAAACAATACGTGAAGTACTTAAGCCATTCATCCCAGTCATCTTTATTCACTGATATGTAGGATCGTACGTATGCATTGAAAGTTCTATGGCTTCTTTCAATTGTACCTAGCGTCTGGTGATGGTGTGCCGTTGAAGTTAGTTTCTCGATTTTCAATAGTGCGCATAATTCATTTAATATGGCGTTTTTGTATTCAGTTCCCATGTCCGTAATGAACGTCTTCATTGGACCATATATAAGAATGAAATTTTCAAAAATTGCCTTAGCGATTGTTTTCGCGCTTTTGTCCCGTATGGGTATTGTGACTAAATACTTAGTCAGGTCACATATCATTGTTATGGCGTATTCATTTCCGTAAATTGATTTAGGAAATGGACCAATGGTATCGACAAATACCGTATAAAAAGCTCCCGCCGGCGTAGGAGTTATTACTAATGGACCTTTCAAATGTTTGTTCGTTTTGGTTGTCTGACACGTGTGGCACATTTTGACATATCTAGTTATGTCTTTTATCATGTTTCGCCAAAAATAATACCGTTTTACTTTCTGTATTGTCCTGAAAGTTCCACAGTGACCACCTTCAATGGGGTCATCATGATATTTTATCATTATGTTTTGAATAGCTATAGCATCTTTGCAATCAATGTGGGTCACCTTATTTAGTAGCGCTACTTTAATATGAATTAATTTCCTATTGCCCATATCTTTGAATTCATTAATCGAGATAAATTCGAAAATTTTCTCACTAGGTGCCACTTGTAATTTGTCAATGCTGTGTTTACAGGCTACTTCTTCGAGCCTCGGGAAGAACTGTCCTAAGTCAAGTTTCCCATTATTAAACAAGTCATTGATTTGTATATATGCAATTATAGATTTTCCACGTTTGATGTAACATCTTGCGGGAAAAATCTTTAATTTATAATATTTCCTGACGTCAGTGTTATTTAAAGGAACATATATACTGGGCTTTTTAATTTTATTTGATTTATGCTGCTCATTCATAGTATTACTTTTATCCGTATTCGTATTATTTCGTGTCATGGATCTTGTCGTTATTGTCAATATTTGTGTTGCTGTTTTATTCATGTCCTTGAGATCATGTATTGTTATTCGCGATAGCGCGTCTGCAACGTAATTATCTTTTCCCCTAAGATATTCTACTGTAAAGTCATATTCCTCTAGGTCAAGCCTCATTCTGGTCAGTTTTGAACTTGGGTTCCTCATTGAAAATAGATATGATAGTGGTCTGTGATCCGTACGGACGAGGAATTGTCTTCCGTATATGTATGGTCTAAAGTGTGTTATAGCCCAATGGATTGCTGTTAATTCTTGTTCGATGGTTGATTTATTGCTTTCACCTTTAGTAAAGGTTTTGGAAGCATAGGCGACTGGTAAATGTGTTCCTTCATGTTCCTGAGTCAAAACTGCGCCGCAAGCGTGTTTGCTTGCGTCCGTAATTATGCAAAACTGCTTTTCGAAATCCGGGTATTGCAGTAATGTTGGACTCATTAATGCCTTTTTTAAGTGATTAAATGCTATGTCGCAATCTTTAGTCCATTCGAACTGAACACCTTTTTTAGACAGTCTTGTAAGATGCCGAGAATATTCTGAGAAGTTTTTAATAAATCTTCGATAGTAATTGCAGAAGGCTACGAATCTTCTCGCGCCATCTGCATCAGTGGGTTTTGGGTAATTTTCAATTACTGAGTATTTACTATCATCGGGTAGTATTCCCTTATCTGTACATTTGTGTCCTAGGTATGTTACTTCTGTCATAAAAAATGAACATTTTTTAGGGTGTAACTTGAGATTGGTTTTTCGACATAGTTCAAAAACATTTGTAAGATTTGAAAGCATGTGTTTTTCGGAACATCCTAATACGACCAGGTCGTCCATGTATAGGAAAGCTTGTTCTGGTTTCAAACCACTGAAAGCCAATGTCATCATTCTTTGGAATGAATTTGGTGCTATTTTTAGTCCATAAGGAAGTCTAGTGAATCTGTATGACCCATTATTAGTCGAAAATGACGTAAGGTCTCTAGATTTCTCTTCCAACTGGATTTGATGGAATCCAGACATTAAATCTAAACATGAGAAATATTTAGCCCTACCAAGTTGGTCTAGAATATCGTCTATTCGTGGTAAAGGGAATTTGTCCGCTACTAGCTTTTTGTTAATCTGTCTATAATCTATTACAAGTCTCCATCTCTTTTCCGTAGAACCAGGGAGAGACTTTTTGGGAACCAACAAGATTGGACTGTTATATTCGGAATGCGATGGTTCGACTATTCCATCGTCTATTAGTTTCTTTACGTGTTTGTGAATTTCCTCCTTATGTGTATGTGGTACACGGTAGTTCTTAATGTATACCGGTTGTTTGTCCTTAACCCTTAACTTTTGTTTATAGAAATTATTTGTGGTTATTGTTTCCGTTTCTAAACCAAAGACATCACTGAATTCAGAACAAAGATCTTTTAAAACATTTTCGAACTGTTTTGGAAAATTTTTCTCTAATATTTGCAAAATTTGTGTCTTTCTTTGTTTTTCATTTGAATTGTTTGTAATAATTTCGTAATCATTAATGTCTTCAGTTGTGATTTGTGATTCTTTTATTGTAACTATTTTATCGTTTGTATTTAAAATGCGAATATATGCATTGTTTGCCTTTACCAAGGTGCTAGCTATAAAAATACCTGGTTGAATTTCTTGGTGAGGTACCAATATGTCTTGATTTGTGGCAACTAGCCTAATATGGCGTATCACCTCAGATCTTGCTGGCAGTGTTAAGCTTTCATTGCATGTATTCGTAATTTGTATTTCTATCTGTTGTGTGAAATTTGGTGGTCGTAGGATAAGGTAATCAAAATCATCATTAAAGTCTAAAATACAATTGTATTTTCTTATGAAATCCATACCGATGATTCCGTCGCATGGTATTGGGAAATCATCGTTCACAACGTGAAAAGTATGGGGAATTAAAAAGTTTTTGTAACTTAGATCAAAATTTGTCGTTCCTATTGATTTTATTTTACCATGTCCTATACCACTTAATGTTGATATTCTATTCGTGTTTATTTCATCTTGTGTAAAGTGAGCAAGTTTTATTAATGAAATATCTGCTCCTGTATCTACTAATAATGTTATTTTTTCGTTATGGTGTTCTATTTTGACGTTAACAAAAATACTAAAGTTAAGGTTAAGGTTATACACTTTTCTGTTCTCTGGTTTGATCTTAGGGGAATTTTCTAGTTTTCCGAGTTGTCTTGGGCTGTGTTAGTTACTCTAACGTTACTATTTCGACCATTGTGGTTTTGTCTGTTATTATTATCATTGTGGTTGTTTCCACGTCTGTTTCCACGGTAGTTAGAATTGTCATGTCTGTATCTATTGTTGTTATTGCGATTGTTGCCATTGCCATTTCTTCCTCTATATCCACCTCTACCATGTGGTCTTCCTCTGTTCCCACGGTAGTTTCTGTTTGACCTGTTTCCGAAGTATAGGATAGTATTTTGTTGTCCAGTAGCGTCTGTGCAGCTACTAACAAATTTTCCTATAGCTTCGTTCATATTGTCAAACTGACCTGCTTCCATGATGAGTTTAACTCTTTCAATGGTGCAATTTTTGGTCATTGCCTTCACCGCGACTTGGGTGGTATATTTTTGTGCCAATGTGCGTGACAAACCATCGGAGATGTATGCACCTTCCAATGATTTTGTCAATTTGTCCAGCTCATCACAATAAGAATTGGCAGACTTATTGTTCTGTCGGATGTTCAGTATTTTGGCTGATAGGACCTCAACTGATTCACCTTTCACAGAACTTGACAGTTTCGAAATTACGTCTTGTATGGTGGATTCATTTTCAAGTAGGTTTCTGGCGTTACCTGTTAATTTTGTCTTAATCAGGTTTATGGCTACCGCTTCGTGGGTGCCTTTTAGTGTATCCACTAAAGAAAGCGCATCTAAAAATGATCTTAAATTCTCAGGTTTCCCATCGAAATCAGGGATTAACCTTGTGGCGGTATTCAAAAATTCTATAACTGTTTGTGCCATATTGACTTCCGTTCCAATTGACTCAATTGGTTTCGTCCTAATTGTGGCTTCACTTTCAATATTAGTATTTAAAAATTTAGTATTTAGTATTTAAAAATTTAATCTGAGTTTGGGACATTATATATAAGTCTACAGTGGGTAATTACATACATGTAATAAAAATACAATTTTTATACATTCAATTTTGTTTATTATATTTTCATATATATGTTTCTATATATTAAATTTTCTTAATAAAAGGATTGTTTCTAATTCTACTGTTGTGGGGTTAATTATATCTTCCCTCGTAGGGGTTCCTTCTATCCCTATAAACCTCCACAATTCTGTTAAAAATTCTAATTGTCTTTCAATATCTCTTGGTTCCTCTGAATCCATTTTCCCAATTACTTATAATTATATATCTATATATATTTTTTTTTTTCTTTTTACAAAATTTCTTTTTAAATTAGTTGTTTTTTTTTTTTTTTTTTTTTTTTCTCTTCAATAATTAATACACAATGGGATTTCTCTTAAAATAATTTTCCCTATTTTGTCTCGAGCGAGTACTCGCTTATAGACCCTATGTATGCGCTTGGAATCGCATACGCAAATACAAGGAAAGTTTTCTATATATTATTTATTCTCCTCTAAATTCCCCTGGCGGGTTGCCAGGTAATCTCTTATCAACGTCTCAATTTCGGAGACTCGCTTCCACATGTAGGTTGAGTTGTCCCATGTTGGTGGAGGATCCGAATTTATCAGGCGTAATAGGATTGCCTTCTCCCTTTTCAGTCTATTGGTGTATCCTCCCCTGCGTTTGTATTTATTCTTTGTCAATGATAAATTTGGATCTTCCTTCTTAGGGTGTTTTTGTCTCTTCTGGTAATCCTCTATTGTTAGAGGTTGTGGGCCTTCCTTCATTCTTCGGTTGTTTCGGCTGTGGCCCCTCTCGTATGGCTGGGCCAACTGTCTTTTGGCCAGACAGTATCCTCCTTCTCGCCGCTGACGGATTTTTGGCTATCACGTCAGAGAAAATGTTTCTTTAATCCTGGTGCATTTTGGTGCACTTCAGGATGTAATAGCGGCTAAAACGCTATGCTATGATCCAACTCCAGCTCCTTTTTATTTTTGGAGTTCCTGGAGATCCCTGAGCTTTTGGAGCTGTGGGATTGTTTCTGAGCCTTTTTAGCTCCCGATTTTTCCTCCGTGCTTTTTTATATTTGAAGCACTGGCAGGATCGCCATGTAATAATTAAAATACAATTTGGAATTCTTTTCGGTTGAGCTATCTTGAGCGTCAAAACCTTTCTGTGTCTTTATTGAATATTTTGGTTCTTTTTATATTAAATCTAAATACAATAATATCTTACATTAATATTCTTATTCCTATATAGTTTATATGGAGTTGTCGCGGCAGACCAACGAATATCATATGCGTATCCCTCAGCAGAGGGAACGCTCGCTGCTCATGGCCTATCATGCCGTATACATTGTCGTATGTATGCGACGTTCTTGGAGTTATGAACGGTCGCTGTCAGCAGAGACGATCGCCGTTCTGTGGCTATGCAACATTGTATGTGTCGCTGTGTGTATGCAGTAGAACATACTCAAAGCCATGGACGGTCGCCGTCATGTCTGCGTGTGCCATGCTGACGAATCAGTTTCACTGGCGTGAGAACTGTTCTTTACCTTGCGTACAGAGCAATGTGTATCGTTTAGAGTATTAAACGGCGCTTGTTATGTGGAGTGTGTTTGTCTGTTCGACTTTTGGTTATTTGGACACTTTGGGAAGTGCCAATGAAATGTAAGCTAATACCTCTTTTGGTATTTCTTTAATATGTATTTCTGTTGGTTATGTTGGCTTTAGTTTGTACTCTATAGTCGTTGGTTGCGTTGACTGTGTATGTATGCTACAAATGCAAGTAAAAGTATAAAGAGTCGTTTTAAATCTTTTAGTTTTTTTAATTAGTTATTTATAAATGTGGAGTTATATTGAGAAAATTCATTGTAATAAATAATGCATACAAATATATTGAAATCAAAGAATAATTCGTTTCTAAATATTATTACTTCCGCGTAAGTATATGCAGGTTTGGGGGAAACACGTGAATTCTTCGGGTATATAGATGTTTGGGATGAAAAACGCATATGTGTCTACATAAACTCATGCATACTTGCCAGTAAACATAAATCTGTTTACACTTAAATGGAAGTGAGTTTGGGACTTGAAAATATATAAATGTTTGATGTGTGTTCAAAACATATACATGGTTCCTGCAGAATATATTTAGGAGAATATGTTAGAGGGGCCGTTATTTTTGAGCGTGCAGTAACAAGATAAACAGGGTCTAAATGAACGAAATTAATATTTTGTGTAGGCTATTTGCTTGGAACGGAGAAATTGTTGAATATCTTTCATGATGAACATAATTGCATTGAATTTTGGAATTTTGAAATTAAATGGCTGCTCCTTAAGCCATGTAAACATTCGGAAATAATAATAAAACTTATATTTTATACAACCTTCCGAAGTAACATTTGACCATTTTGCACGCTGTGCTCGTATGCCAATTTCGATGTAGGAGATGCATACTAAATACTACACACTTGTAGCTGTTACCACAAACATGAAATAAATTTAAATTGGAAACAGTTTCCAATGGAACAGCAAAAGAACACAAGGATCTACAATAATATTAAACTAATACATGCACACGTCCAATCACAATCTAACAACTACCACACTTAATCCTTTGGGAGCTTCAAGAGCCTTGAATATGTTGAATTAATTTTCTACTTATGCATTCACATGGACATATATGTGACTTCAACATTTGCATGCAATATAACGGAAAAGGACACTACTCCTCATGTTAGCTATTGGGGTCAACAATATGCTTTAAGGTATAACTGTAATACAAGTTAAGCTATTATATTATACTGGAAATTGTTACTCAGTTGGTTGCGCTAGGAGGAGGTGGAGGAAAATGGAGGACTGGTGGTATAAAAAAGCTGCAATGGTAGAGGTGAACAAAGAGGTGTTGGCATAAAAGCTGAAGCGTTAGTTCAGTGCAGTGTATCTCCTCGAAAGAATAGGTTAGGGATTACGCCACGCTAACGCAAATTCTTTTCAGGCAGTTGAAATTTGCTTGATACCGGAATTTTTCCCTCCTTTATTCTTTACCCACCACTACAAAATTAAAATGCATAATGGTCTTCCTTTAAAACAGAGAAATGGTGAATGGGGCTTTTTGGGTTCGTAAGTGACAGAAAAAGAAACCATTAGACACTATTGAGGGTAACGCTTATCTAATCTAGTGCAAGATGTTTTGGAAAATATTTTGTATATTGAATGGGTGAGTAAATTATGTGTAACGAAGAAAAGATTCATTTTGAGATCAAAGATTGCAAGGTGCGTAAAATAGTGGTTCTTAAAAAAACAATTTTTTTAGTTATCACATTCCGTTGGATACTGGATGTAAATTATGTTGAATCGAAGAAATGAGGTCTGCAAAATCACGGCATGTATGGTGCTGATAAAATTCCATATAAATCTATTGTGATTTAAACGATTTAGAACTACATTCTTAGAATCTTGCGTGTATTCAGATATATGGCTGCCCTACGAATCGGCCAACAGTAGTATGTAAGAGGAAAAGAAAAGTAATATCATTCAACCTAGAAGAGTTTGTTTCCTTTTTTGGTATTCTATCCATAAATTGCACATCCATCTTGTACCACTATCTTATTTTCTTTTTGTCCATTAATTGGTTGTAAGTTGTTTCGGCTTAAGGTCATAAAAATAGAAATAAAACACCTCAAGTATTTCTTTTTTAAATTTTATAATATTTTCTAATATTTCGACCAACTTCTTTGATCATTTTCAAGGATCTGATAAAACAAGAATAAACACAAAGTATTCATAAACATTATTGAACAGTTCAAACAAGAATCAACATAAACTAATATATTAGAGTGATTAATTTTAATTACATTTTGAGATAACACAGAGCGCGCAGAGAGTTTTTCCGAAGGCTCATTTTTAACTGATTTGTTCTTCTCTTGAATTTGTCAATTGTGTGACTATACAGTTGTGCACATTGATCTGTATCCCGTTTCCCCAATGGACGTCAATTATATGCAGCATTTCGTGGAAAAGGCGTCTTGAGTAATTTTTCTCTTCAGTCAGAATTTCTCCTTTGTCAAAATTAGGTTTTTGTTTAGTTAAAGTACAATTTGTTTCTAGTTTTCAATTTGTCCATTGTAGTACCAACATACTTTCTGGCATATGTTGGACTTGTCACCATTACATGGAATTTTGTACACAAAGTTTGGCCTGTATTTTTTGTCAATAATAATCTTTACCCTGCTAAATAAACAATTTACGGTTAAATGCGATGTCAACGCCAATTAATATTTTTCGTTGTCATATATATTGGAATGTTTCAATCTTTCAGAGAAACCCGGAACATACGTTGTGGTTTTATACATTCTGTCAGATTCAGTATGGCGTTCAGTCTGCTTGTTCATTTCTGCCCGTGATATCAAATTGTCTATAATTTTCCTGGGGAAACTGTTCAATTCAAGGATTTCCACCATTTTCCTTTTATTCGTCTTGTGGAACTCAGCGTCACATATCTTCAAAACTCTCTTAATGAAGTTGCTCGCAGTGTTAATAATTGTCCTTATTGGGTGTTTGGAATGGTAATTTACCAGTCGTCCCAACGCTGTAGGTTTTTGATACCAGTCCATTTTGAGAGCATTTCCTTGTCTGTTAACCGAACTGTCCAAATATGGTAGCCTATTGTCCCTTTCCTCTTCGAGCGTGAATTGTAGTTGTCCACTAAAAGAATGCAATGCTGTCACCATGTTGGCCACTTCAGTTCCTCTGATAACAACATATAAATCGTCCACATATTTCGTCAAGATTCTCGGCTTCTACCCCAATGTGTCGAGTACTGTATCCAATAATACCTCCATGATGATGTCAGATAACGGGTTTTTCAATAAGAGCGCTCCAAAAGTACCAGATACCAATGAAATTCTTTATTCCTGTGAAAGTACGTTCGATGCCATTATGTATGGAACTCGATTTCTTTTGCATGGCCACCACGGGCACGCTTGCAGAAGTCATAGACCATAGACTTGACGTAGCCCCACAGGAAATAATCTAACGGCGTCAAATCGCATGACCGAGGCGGCCAATCGACTGAGCCATTTCGTGAGATAACACGTTCACCAAACTTGGTTTCCAATAAATTGATTGTGGCATTCGCTGTATGGCCTGTGGCGTCGTCCTGTTGGAACCACATGTCCTCCAAGTCCATAGTATCCAATTGGGGCCAAAAATATTCGGTTATCATTGAACGGTAGCGATTCGCATTCACAGTAATGTGCCGGTCTTTATCATCACGGAAAAAGTACGGCCCAGTGACGCCGCCGGCCCATAAACCGCTCCAAACCGTAATTTTTTCGGGATGCAATGATGACTCATGGATTATGTGTGGATTGGTGTCTGACCAATAACGCATATTTTGCTTATTGACGAAGTCATTCAGCCAGAAATGAGCCTCATCGCTGAAGATGATTTTCCGATGAAAATCCGAATCATTTCCAAGTTGTTGCTCAGCCCAATTCACGAACAGACGACGCATATGGTGGTCAAGCAGCTTCAGTTCTTGCGCCAATTTGATCTTGTAAGGATGTAGGCCAAGATCTTTTTGCAAAATTCGCCACAACGACGTCACAGAGATGCCCAACGCTTGAGAACGACGTGTGAGAGACACATTTGGACTTTCTTGAACTAAAGCCTCAGCGGCAGCAATATTGTCGACACTATGGGCACTTCTTTGTCTCACTGGCACGGGAACATTTTGTACTGTGCCTGTGGATTCAAATTTTTCCACTAGACGCTATATTGTTGATCTGGTAGTACGATTATGACGACCATAAATTGGACGTAGCGCTCTTAAAGTTGAGGGCACTGACTCCAAATTTTGGTAGTAAATTTTAAGAATTTCGACTCGTTGTTGGCTCGTATATCTTTCCATGATTAAATGGCAAACCTTACTGAAGAGAAATGTCAAACGAGCGGGAAAAAATATAGCGTCGTTTGCTTTCCCTATCGATTTACTTTTGTAGCGTCTCTGTTGAAAAACCCTTTATAATTGGTGATGTTGGGGAACCCATGGGCATACCGTTCCCCTGTTCGTAGAATCTATCCTCATACTGGAAATAGCGTGTGTCCTTAATACAGAATGTTAAAATTACCATAAAATCTTTAGGTAGTATATTCATGTACCGTCCAATTTCGTCCCAGTTATCCGCTATAGTCCTTAGAGCTAGATTGGTATGCTGGGGAATAAGTTAACCATGTCAAATGAAGCTATTATTTCATCCTCAGCAATGCTTATGTTCCGAATCCTCGTCTTGAAGTCCACTGCGTTCTTTGCGTTTTATTTTGAATTCTTCGTCACGTTCGTAAGTGTACCCAACACCTACTTGCATAGTCCATTCCCAGGTGCGTCAATTTATGCACAAATGGGTCTTGTTGTAGTTGGTAATGCGTGTTTGGGCCCGAGAGACAGTAACCACTGTGACTCTCCTGGTATTTCCTTGTGCGTTGTATTCACAAACCATTGTGTGTGATGTCCAACGTTAAGTAGTCTGGCTTGTTACTCTCCGATAAAAGACAATATTATCGAATTTGTTTAAAACGGCGCGTACAATTAAACAGTCTTCGTTGCAATGTGGGACTAATTGCAAATATCAAGGTAATAATATCACAACTTTTAAAGTATTGTTATGATCATTTTGCAATATACCAGACATTTATAGAATAGAAGTGAGGCTTTTAGAATATAGCATTCAAGTGCACCCTGTGTGCAGCTGGTGGCACAGGGTGTCAAATTTGAACCCTTTCGTGGTGTTCAAACTTTCAAAGCCTGGTACATCTACACTTATATGCCGATTACAACGATTGTTTACTTCTGAGAATCTGCAGTGCAAAACAAAGAAAAAACATGCAAAATATTGTCGAATATCTGTTACCGTTACTATGATATTCTCTATTAAAATTTTAAATTTTTTCATTGACTTTTTTCAGTTTTTTGCTAATGACTCGGACAATTGACGAAAAATATATGTAAGTTATACAAAGGCATTTGGAAACCCCGACTTCTCAAATTTGTATTTTTTTCAACGTGTAGAAAACACAATATACAAAGGTACCACGATTCATTCAGTATTTTCTTTAGAGTTTTTCAAGAAACTTTTAAAAAATTTTACGTTCTTCTCAAATACAAGCTTTTGGTAATTACGTTCAACATAAAATTAAGGCCAGCTTAAAATGTTCACTACAATCAACGTCCTCTGAATATGTCAAATTTTTCTCTTTCAATGTTTGGCGAAAATTTCGCTCGAGGATTTTTATATATTTTTGATGTGTTGACATCGACAGGCACGAGTAGAGCAATCTATCAAAGTGAATACATGCAACAACACACAGCGTTAGCATCACATACGTGGTTGTTGTACAACAATAGTTTCTGCCTGCAAATAAGTATGATCGTATTAATGTAGAGGCAGCGAAAAAACAAGCAGGTCATCGTCGCCAAAGAGTGTTGAATAGTACAGAAAATGTAGAAATATTGATGCCTTTTGAAACATTTGTGATTTTTGTACTGTTTTATGTTTATACTGAGATATTTTATAAAGAGAATTAGACTCGTTTATGCTCTTATACTCAGACTCTCCACACGAGAGCGGAAAGTTTGCAATATGTTCTCTATTCATGGTAGAAATATAGTGATAGATGCAGTACGACAACAAATACAATACTTCAAAAACAACAGGCATTTTGTTTTTGCTCAGAGCCTGTATTATCTCAACTCACCTGATTGAAAAATAATTAAAATGTGTACAAAATGGGAAAAACTGTCATTTACAAAATGCGTGTGTTTTATTTGATATTTTGAAGGTGTTTAAGTATGAAAATTAAAACGTTTCTATGTGATTTTGGAAAGAAGTTCCTTATTGTACTTTGCGGGATGGGGGCTAAATGAAAAAATTGTTAACATCTTATTTTTAAATACTTTATTACAACCCATTGTTATCACCTCTATATTGGGTACTTTTGTTTTGGTTTGGTTTAAAGGGACATTTTCTAGGTGGAGCCTGTGTATAACATATTGTAGTTTTGAACCCAATAAAAAGTACATTTAGAAAAGCCAAAGTGCACGACTGGCAAATCCATGATATAAAATTCTTAGCAAGGAATTACATTTGGCAGCACACTTACCCTTACACTCGTAGTTTTGTTCTGGTTTGTGTCTAGACTAACATACGGGTGATATTTCTTGTTTAATGGGAAATTGTCTAGGTGGAGCCTGTTTATTACATATTGTAGTTTTGAACCGAATTAAAAGTAAATTTAGAAAAGCCAAAGGGAAAGAAGTTTCAAAAAATTTCAGTTTCTTAAGTGCGTGTTCTTAAAAAAATTAAATTACTAGTTTTATTTACTAGTTTAAACTAAGGTGATATTTGCATAAAGCCAATTTAAAAAAAGGCTTGGGTGGTTTACACCCTCGATAGTCATGGCGTTTCAAAATTTTGGGTGTTTTGCACCCACGATAGTAATCAGTAATGAAATATTTTATGTGATCGCTGATATAAAATCATATTCCGTTTTTTTGAATTGACACACACAAGAGTGTAGAGCAGTGGCAGATAACAATTGAAGAAGTTATACACTAAAGAGCGTAGGAAAGTTTGCGCTCACCCATCTCTCAGAAAATACTGACTGAAAGAACTGTTGCCACTTTTCGCATAGCAACGCATGTTTTACTGTGTTGAAAGGAGAATTGAAATAAGTTTCTCTCAGAAAATACTGACTGAAAGAACTGTTGCCACTTTTCGAATTGCAACGTATGTTTTACTGTGTTGAAAGGAGAATTGAAATAAGTTTACCGTTACGCTGTGTGGCTAGAAAACGACAGTACAATAAATTCTTTATTGTATCAGTATAAAATTGATCATCATACAGTGCAGTGTTAAAGTAAAAATGTGTGCCTACGAAAGAAATCAAGAGCGACTGATGGCGCTTTTATCAGATGTTAATTTGGACGACGAAGAAACTATTGGTGGTGAAAGCAGTGGTGAAAGCGGTGATGAGGAAATGATGAGAAATCATGACTCTGATACTGAGCAAGAATTTGATGAAAATGAAGATAATGATGTAGTTCAATACATCGGGAAAGATGGAACTATTTGGCAAAATATCCCACTTCCAATAACGCGAACGACGGCTGAAAATATATTCACTAATGCTCCAAAAGTAACAGCTACGTCACAAAACGTGACTACGCCGTTTGAAAGTTGGGAAATTTGTTTTAATTTTGTTGACCTTGTTGTGGAAAAAACAAACATTTACATATTGAAGGTGCAAATAAAATACAAAGATTTGAGAAATGCACGTATAACGGATAGAGATGAAATAAATGCTTTATTTGGATTATTGTATATCGGTGGTCTACACAAGTCTTCAGACATAAACGTAAGAGATTTATGGGCTTCAGATGGTACTGGGCTAGAAATATTTACAGCCACCATGTCCTTCGGTCGATTCCTATTTCTAATGCGATACATTCGCATTATCAATCAAAATTGTGAAAAAAACTTTTCCTGTGGCAGTTATATCACGGTCGACGAAAAGTTAGAAAGCTTTCGCGGACGATGCAGTTTTAGGCAATACATTCCTAACAAGCCGGCAAAGTATGGTAATAAGATATTTTCCCCGGTAGATTCAGCAACAAATTACACATCTAAATTTGGAAGTCTATTGCGGCCAACAACCACTAGGTCCATACAATCTATCAAATAAGGCAGAAGCAGTAGTAAAACGAATAACCCAACATCTTCAAGGTTCGGGTCGAAATATAACGACTGACAATTGGTTTACGTCTGACAGTCTGGCAGAATACTTGTTGGAAAAAAAGACGACTAGTGGGAACCATACGTAAGAATAAGCGTGTCTTACGGCCCTCATTCTGTCAACCCAAAGATCGGATAATAAAATCGACAATTTTTGGATTCAGAAAAAAAGCCACGATTTTATCGTTCATTCCAAAACGGAATAAGTGTGTTTTGTTGCTCTCTACGTTTCATAGAGATGGTAAAATACTGGATGGATGAAAGTGTTTACCAGAAATAGTTGACTTTTACAATAAAACTAAAGGAGGAGTCGATACGACGGACCAGTTATGTGCTACGTATAATGTCGCCAGAACTTCTAATCGCTGGCCTTTGGTGGTATTTTATTCACTGATGAACCTGGCTGCTATAAATGCACGTATAGTTTTGTTATGCACTCAAAATCCACCACTGAAATATTAAAAGCGATCGCTTTTTATAAAAGATCTTGCGTTCAGTCTTATTGCACCACAGATGGAAAAGCGTAGCAAAATTACAACATTGTCAAATAACCTCAAAATAAGCTGTCAAAAATTTGCCAAACAGTTATGTGGTAACATAGACGAGCAGCAGAACATACCTCCACCAGCCAAAAGAATAAAACAGTCCCGCTGCCCGGTATGTGGTAATACGAAGGACCGAAAAACGAAGACAACATGCTGCAAATGTGAAATTTTTATTTGCAAAAGCCACACCTACCCCCTCTGTACGTACTGCTATGAACCAACTTTACCAGATACGAACTCAGTTTATGATGACATGTTTAGGAGCTGTAATGAGTAACTAAAATTTGTAAGTATTTAGCTCACTTTTGAACAAATATTTTCCTTTGGGCCGAAAAAAATTATTAAATACCTTTTTCTTATATATATTTTCAGCTTTCCAAATCAGTCAACCAAAGGACCATGGCGTTAAAACTAAAAAGTTACAATTGATTTTGCAGAATGCATTTTTTATTTTTTTATTTTCTTCTCTAATCGAAATGTTTCTAAGCAAACTATTATATAAAAAAAACAAAATAACTTACATGTAAAATATTGCTGTTTTTCAGTAGTTGGGTATTCATTCTTAAAAACAGATTAATTATTTTTATAGTTTCATCTGACATATGAGAAACGCAGTTACTAACAGAGTATGGGTGGATTACACCCAACGATAGTTCTGACGTAAGTGAAATAGACGATAGTCCTCGAGGGTTAAAAAAATACCCTATCTTAAAGAAGTACCTTTGCTTAAAAAAGTAAATATTATTACAAAAAGTGCCTTTTCTTAAAAAAGGTAATTTTTTTCTTAAAAAATTACATTACCTTACAACAAATTCGCTTTCCTTAATATATTATCTTTTCTTTAAAGAGTAACTCTTTTGTAAAACAAAACAACTTTTCTTGGGATAAGTACCTACTCTTAAAATTGTACATGTTCTTTCGTAAAACAAAGCTTTTCTTAAAAAAAAAATAAAAATACCTTCTCTTTAAAAAAATACCTTTTCTTACAAAAAATCCTTTTCTTAAAAGTACCTTTTCTTAAAATTAAATTAAAGGCTTTTCTTTTCTTGAGACAAGTAGCCTTTCAGAAAATAAATAGTAAATTTTCTCAAAAAAATTGCCTTTTCCTAAAGAGAGTACCAGGTTTTTAAAAAGTACCTGTTCTCAAAACAAGGAATTCTTTGTACAAAAAAAAAATCATACCCTTAGGCATTTTTTTACAGAAAGAACTTCTTATTAAAATTGGTAGCTTTTCTTAAAAAAAACATTATCTTTTAATAAAAGAAGTACCTCTCATTAAAGGAACGACCTTTTCGGGAAAACATAATACATATTCTTACAAAAGGGACCTTAAAATATACTCGTTACATTCAACAAATAAAAAAGTTCTTAAAAAAAAACAGCAGACTGTTGTCCGAGGCCTTCGGCCACGGACTGTCCCTGCAGGCTGTGTCAGAGACACAGCCATTAAGTTTAACGTAGAATACGCCATCCGATAAGACAGAAAACATATATAACAATAAATGATAAATAACATAAGCAAATGAATTTATTTATTTGATATTTTAATTGACTAAACGTCAACTGTCAGCTGCTGTCAAACAGCATCAAGCAGCATTGTTATTTTGCTTACTTGGCAGCACTTTTATTTACCATAAAAATGTATGAATTAATTTTTTCATATATTTTTTATAATTATATATCCATGTTAAATTCGAATTCACATTTAACATTTTGTTTCACTTAAATACATAAGTAAATATACGAAATTTCAATACTTCATCAATCCAAACAACAGCCGAAGGTTTGTGTCCACACTGAAACAGCAGCATAGTTTGTGTTCACGCTACAAACTCAAACACTGAACATATGTTTGAGTGTATGTGTTTACACAATTTTCATTTGAGAAATTTAAATATTAGGAAGATATCAACCCATATGAAATGTATATCAAACGAAAGATAACATCTTCAGTTACCTAGAAAAAAATTTTAAAACAAGTTATCTCGCCGTTTCGTCATAATCAATGAAATAAATATTACAACAATAACAATCTGACATGACTCCCTATACCGTAAGGTAAGACGTATTCTACGCCAAAAAGTTTGTCATTTTACAAAAGTATCTTTTCTTAAAGATCCATTTAAATTACAGTATTTTTCAACAGGCGCCTTAGGCGTGTTGGAACTAACTAGTACAATATACATATATAGCGAAAGCAACTTCGTTCCAGCCGGATGTCCCCTGACACCTCATGTAAATTTTATAGAGGAAACATTTCAAAAACAGCAATTGTAGGCGAACGGTGGTTGTATACAAAATAAATTAAACAAACTTTGACATAAGAGAAAAACTCAATCCAGAAAAAAGTTCAAATCAGCTGGGCTAGTGCTTCCGCCATTTGTTTGTACCATGGTACTATCCAATACTTTTTGTCGTCGCTCTGTTTATGGCAAAACTAAAACTATTATTGCAGTGAACTAACTAGTGCTTTATTCATTTTAACAATATTACATTTAATGTTGAAGCATTCATAAGAAAAACGAAAGTGCAATAGCAAGAGACCCTTGAGCACAAAAACTACTCTTTTTTATATTTTCCTATGTAATGTTGTCTTAACAATCGAACAGATGCCGTGTAACAGAGAGGTGTTAATACAAAACTCATTGATTTTTTTTATATTGGAAGTTAACCAAGGCTGGTGATTATTATTAATGGGTTTGGTGGGCTCGGTTAAAAAATTCTCATATCTCTCTATTTTGAACAGAGTAAATGTGGTCATCTACACTAACATATATTAACTATTTCCCATGTCGTACCTTCATGGTATTCGTCTAAAGCTATCTGGTCTATATTATTAAAATCACGATATGCGAAACTTGATTCAGAAGAATTGGTTAGAATGTGAAATATTAGATACCATGTTTTGAGAAGCCAGGGGCGGACAGTTGGTCATAAAAGACTATTTTAAATATATTGTTCAGGAAAAAGACATCTAGAAGTCTTTAATTTGTGGAGAGGTAGTGTTTGCGTGTGGTACTATTAACAATAATTAGCTTTACTAATTCTTATATGTAAATTCATAATTCAGTTTGTATAGATACGATTGATGATCAACCGATAGTATCAATTCAGGCACAGTAGTTAGGCATCCGATGATGAACTTGTCACGGAGTTCGAAACTAGTCATCTCAATGAGTGTGCTTAACTGAATTCTCTATTAACATGACCTTGTATTACATGAATAGATTGAATTTCTCATACATTAATTAAACTAACAATATTGGTCATTAAATTCAAATTCAAAAACTTTACTTTCCCATTTGTTGATTTACTTTCGTTTTCCTAAACCAAGTCTACTTGAAATTTTTCTATTTTCTACTTTTGTAAATATGTGTAGGTATTAAAGCCTTCAGAATACTAGGAAGTCTCCGAAGAATGTTACCACCTTTTAGGCGTTATACATTTTTTGTCATATCTCTAATAAAGATTCATTAATTCACTAGGTTAAGTCATCACAACTAACTTTAAACTTTTATCGCTGTCTATGGCATTACCGTTGAATACTTTTAACCTCTGAATATTGTCTAACGATTTAGTTATTCACTGAAAAGATTTAACATAGAACACTCCTTTAAAATTGTTAATAAGCCAAAGTTCAGATATGATGCATAAAAGTCACATTAACTTTCGTATGCAACTCTAATACTTCATGTTTTGTTTCAGCTACATAAGGCTTTACTTGCCTACACATTTTCTATTAATATTATCTGCTCTTTCTGGAATTTTGCAAGGATTACACCAGGAATTCGTTATAATTCACATGATACACCCACTGATTAGCTTTGAATGTTAGTTACACCAGGTAAAATAGTTTCCTTAACTATTGCATATTGTGGAGGTGGGAGAGAAGTGCGTTATGCTTCGTTGCTTTTATATATTTTTGTTTAATTGCCTGTTATGTAACATTGACGGAGATTAACTATTTCTACACAATTTATTTTTATATACCCTGGCGATGGCGGTAGGAGCACATGTTTCCACTTGCCGAGGTAGATACATCAACAACTCATTCAGACATAGTATTTAGCACATGCATACATTTGTTTTTCAAATGAACTAATATTATTTTATAGCTGAAACTTTGTAAGCGTGTTAGTACGCAGGATTAGGTATACGAGTATGCTGATGGGTGTAAGTGCATGCATTTGAGTTTTCAAGACACGTGGGGCAAAGTCTATTCCAGGTCTTCAACAATTTATTTCCGCAAAAGAGGGGAAACATAGTGAATGTGAGAGCTTTAGCTTTCAGTCTGTGGGAGTTTGCGTGGGTGACTAGCACCAGCAATACCCATGAAAAGTGTTAAACCGAAAGCAACTATTTATAGTGTGAGCTTAGTAATAACAGTACAGAAATTTCAGTCGGGTGAACCGAATTGAACATACATTCACCCCAAGTCATCAATTGCCCCTACGTTTAAAGTACAAATGTGACCCTATTCAATAACAGATTGACATTGCGCTAAACATTATCTACTACCCAACTTAGTTCGGATCCTAAGTGGTTTTGGAGAATTTTTGTCCGCCCAATGTTTATTTGGGGGGTACAAAAAGGGATGAAGTTGTTAATATTTTATTACAAGGAAGCATTTTCCAAAATGTACATGAGTACCAAATTTTATTGAGATCGGTTGTATTTTACGAAAATTATTGTGTCGACCAACGGGTCATACCCCAACTTTTGTATGGGAGGTACTAGAATGGGTGTGACAAAACCGGTTGTTTTCAATAGGAGAGTGCTATTACATAAAGATTGGTTCGGTTTTGCGGGACTTCTCATGCCGAACAACCAGACGGCCCAACAGCGGTCGTATGGGAGGTAGCCAAATGGGCGTGGCCTACTCACCGTTGTCTTAGTCGGTTGTTGGCCTTTGGTGTCGTAAAGCCTTATACCTGTAATTCAATTAAGATCGGAAGTGTGTTACGCTATTTATCGGATTGAAAATAATCACTACCACCAAGCTTTTGTATGGAAGGTACCAGAATTGGTAGCCTCGGAAAACTACTTTGTACTAATTATGTAGATTTGTATGGAAGATACCAGACGGGACATGGTCAAATCATCCATTTTCAATCCAAAACTAGGTTGGGACAAATAATAGATACTGACAAAATTGCATACCGATGGCAAAGATTTACGGCAGATATCGTGTTGACCAGTCAGACAGACATAGAGAAGGAAATGGCTAAATCGTCTTAAAAAAATCAACGAGTGTTCGAACTCACGGGCGCTGTGTTAACACCTTTTCGTTACACGGTACCTGTTCGATTTCTATGAACACACTAGTCAATGTTACATTGGAAAATAAAAATAGAACAGTTTTTGTGCTGACGGCTCTTCTGCTATTGCACTCTCTATTTTCTTACATCTGCTTTAACATTAGATGTAATACTATTAAAATAAATAAAGCAATATTTAGCTCACTGAAATAACTATATCTGTTTTGTCATAAACAGAATGACGACAAAAAGTATTGAATAGTAGCATGGTAGAAACAAATGGTAGAAGCACTAGCCCAGCTGATTTGATCTTTTTTCTGGAGTGAGTTTTTCTCTTATGGCAAATTTTGTTTACTTTTGTTTGCATACAACCACCGTTCGCCTACAATTGCAGTTTTTGAAATATTTTCTGCGTAAAATTCGCATAGAAATGTTCAAATTTTCATACCTAAGCACTAAACAAATATCAAATATAAAACACAACCATTTTATAAATGACACTTTTTAAAGTGTTGTATATATTTTCATCATTTTTCAATCAGCTGAGTTGACACAATATAGGTTGTGAGCAAAAACAAAATGCCTCTTGTTTTTGGCTTGTTGTATTTGTTGTCATACTACATCTACTATTATGTTTCGACCATGAATAGTATAGAGAGCTTATTGCACTCTTTTTCCGCTCTCATGTAGAGAGTCTGAGTAAAAGAGTATAAACGATTCTTATTCTCTTTATAGAATATTTCAACATAAACGCACAATTTCGACAATGTTATTACATAAAACAATACAAAAATAAATGTTTCAAAAGACATCAATATTTCACATCAAAATTATCAATGGACCAAGTTACGGTAAAAAGAGATTATTATGTTTGGAATCATTCGCCAGAGGTCTCTAGGGCTTTTGAGTCATACAATTAGTTCTAGGAGTTCTCTATACTATTCAATACTCGTTGGCGACGACGACCTGCTTGTTTGTACGCTGACACTACATCAATACCTTCACACTCATTTTCAGACAGAGACTATTGTTGTACAACAACCACGTATGTGATGCTAACGCTGTGTGTTGTTTGCATGTATTCACTTTGATAGATTGCCCTACCCATGCCTCCTTTGGATGTTAACACATCAAAAGTCCTAAAACGAATTTCATTAAAGATACTAGCAGCCATATTCTGGCAGGGTTAGAAACGTCAGTTCGGTTAGTACTTGACAGCAAAGCGGTATTCCGGCACATTTTTTGGTGGCAAAAGTATCAAAAACTGTTACGTGCCAAAGAGGAGGTAATAGCGCGTGAGAGCTGTTTTGTTTGCCGGAAATTTTATACAACAATATTTTAGAAATTTTTACGGACACCTAGCGCGGTTTGGCATTCGTTATACAACCCTCAAAGTAGGCACTATCTTCCCAGTTGTGCTTAATGCCGTAGAGTCAAGTATTACATTAAATACAACGGCTATTATTTAAGATGATTTAGAATTTAGTGTGCAGTTTAGAAAAAATACCGGCAAGAATAAACAAATAATCTTGAAAATTACTAAAATTTGAATAGATTTAATTAAGTAGGTGCAGGAAGTTGTATATACACCCCATTTATCTCCCAAGTGTTTGTCTTTATTCTTTGTAGCGTACTCATGAATTAGGCATACGGGGCGAAAAAAAAGGAATGAACAAAAAATTTCTAAGTTTCCACCCACATATATATAGATTTCATTCTGACTTTGAATTGGTAAAATCATTAAATTAATATCCTTATACTATAAGAATACCTTATACCAATACTATTGTGTAAAATCTAAAACAAAGCTTAGGAAACTTAGTCGGTCGACTTCCTTCGGCATTAATGTTTCCTTCTCTTCTCATTTCTCTAGTGATATCGTTGTTGTTTAAAAATTTTCATTTAATTTCTTGATATTTTAGCTTTTACTTTTGTCAATTCTTATTGCCTTTTAACAAACATTGAAATTAAAATTGTTTTGCTATAGTTTCTTGGGAGTTTGTAATTGTGATTTAATTCATGGCTTTTATTTGCGAGTATACAAAATGAAAGAACTTTTTCCATTGAATTTTTACCTTGACAAAGCACCAGCAGCTAATTTAGCTTAAGATAGTATATTGAAGTTGCAACCAGGAATTGCATTGTATAATTAGTTGTTTTGACTTAAACTAAAAAAGGATAGTCCAAATGATATTGAAACTTTTTAATGCAGCTGACCAAATACGTATCCTCTAACAAATGATGTTATCAAGCTAAAGTAGTGGAAGTGGAAGTTGCAATACTTAGGAAGGTTTAGAAAATGTATTGAAGATGTCATTAAACTAAAAATTAACCATATACACTATCATAACTAAAACCACTACTACTTAGATCGGGTCAGCAGGAATCCTGTAGTGAATGCAAAAGGCTTTACACTTTAAACCACCCTTGGGGGAAGGCCAACCAGTTTTAGAGCATAAAATTATAGCGGATCAACAAGTCCCTTATAAATGTTAGACATTTTAATTATTTTTAATTAAAAATAGTCTGTTGTAATGGGTGATGTGTTATGCGTTCGTTTTCTAATTTTAATTTAATGTTAAAAAAAAAAAGAATCACCGCAGGAAATTTGTATTTCAATCGATAAAACAAGGCTCGCCATAGAAGTGTCTGTGGAAGATTATTCACATAAATGTTGGCCATGACTACGATGTAATGAATTCGTTCGACAAGGCAACCTGGAAACCTCCTCCAACTTGATTGGTACCAGAAGACTACAACCTTCGTCAGGTTAACTAAGTTAAACTCTAAGTACCTTAGGAGAGCTATTATTAACACTGCGTCAAATTTCGTAAATAGAGCTTTAAATATCAGCGGCAAAGAGTTTCATGTAGATGTTTACGCCGATTATTTCTGCTTCGGCAGCGACGTAGGGACCTGGGAAAACCGTCGGCGGCGGCATGGTCGGTTAACCTGGCGGTGGCCATTCCTACTTCTGAGAAAATTGACCCGGCTGCTGCTGTGCATGGGTCAAATCTTAGGAAATTTGTCCTGCTCTTGCTATAGTTGTAATGTGTGCTGTAACCTGTTTGGGAATGGAACTGGCTGTTGGTGTTGTGGCGTGTGGAATTTCGCCTGGTTGTTGTTACACAAAATTTAAATTGCCCTTTAAATCCATAAGTTGACTTTTATTAGGAAATACTCTGACTGTGGTTGTTTGTAGTTTATAGTTTGATGCTTGTTCTTGTAGCATCGTGTGTCGTAAATCCATTAATTGATCGATTATATGAAATATTAAATAAAAATTACATGAGGTGTCAGTGGACACCTGGTTGCAACGTAGTTCCTTTCGCTGTATATTATTTACTAGTTAGTTCCAACACGCCTGTTGAAAAATACTATAATTTAAATGCCCAGCAGACCAAAACTTCGTATACGATATCGCATACGAGAGTTACGCGAAACTTTTGCGGGTAAAACTCTGGAAAACAGATCCGAAAACGATCGTAAATTGAATCATCAGTCGCTCAGTTTGTGGCAGTAAAAGTTTCGTTTACGATGTCTTGCAAGAGATTCGTTTGCGAGACTTTTGCAATATCTTTTGGATGTCTAAATTTACTTTTGATTGGGTTCAAAACTACAATATGTAATAATGGGGTGTAATAAAGTAGTTAAAAAAAAGTAGTTTAAAATTTTTCCATTTAGCGGCCATCTCGCAACGTGCGATAACGAATTACGTTCCAAAAAGTTATACGCCGCCGAACGAAGCCACCGCCGCCGCTCCTATTCTACGTAATCTGGAACTACAAAAGATCGGAATAGGCATACGGGACTATTTACACACGAGCACAAGATTGGCAAGACGAAAACACGCCGTAAATTTGCAAATCTCTGACGTATAGACCTGGCTATTGCGAGAGACTAAAGCAGTGAGCTGGCGTTGAGATCACCAGTACCCTGAGCAGGTTATTTATCTGGGCAAAGTTTAAATCGACGAAAAAGGAATATTCTAATATTGCATATCGGATAAAATGCAATGGGGACAAGCCCAACAGGAATACGTGGAATAATGGTGGCGAAATTGACGACACGTCTATCTTCCCACAAATCAGATTTAAGCACCATCTTTAAGCTTTATAAAATAGCATTATCAGCCCACTGTGCCACGGCGAAGGAAATCAATTACTCGCGCCGATTTATTCTCGAAATGCTGCACACAATTGACGTTCCCTCAGAGATAAGACCTAATTACAGGACCGATATTGATCGATGCGTTCAGATATTTCGACACACAATAGGCAAACACAGGGAAACCAAACTTTATTTGACGAAAGTTTGCACACTCGGTATGAGTAATTTGGTTTTTTTTTTGATTTATAATACATGTAATGATTGTCAAGCATTTTGTGATCGATATGTGATTAATCATATATTTTTGTATATAGAACCCTGAGGATGATTAGCGACGCTAATCGAAATATGCGGAACATATAATATATTTATTTTGAAAAAATAGGCAAGCACGCTGCTACATTGATTTTATGACCTCAAGACAAACCAATTCAACACAGATATAATAAAAGGTCAACAGTCAATATCATACTAATACAAAGTTTGTGTAAAAATTTCGCAAAGAACAATGGGCGTCAATGAATTTTCTCCTTTGATTTCGGTCTCTGGCTAGAGATTTTATGTGATTCCAGGACAGTAGAGTTTGTATTAGTTTTTCAGGCAACGCTACCATGTATTTTTGATATGTTAACATATATAGGCACGGGTATGGACTAAATCAGCCATCGGCACTCCATACCACTTGTGTGGACATTGAATTCACACCGACACTTACGCTCTTTAGAAAACCACGCTCTTTTGCTTCGAATGTGCACAGAACAAAATTTTTCTTTCGTTTAGTCGTCCGCAAGACAGCGATGACATCATGTGCGCTGGTTGTGTATTTGTTTGTCTTGCGTGCGGCAAAAAACAAGAACTCGTATGTTTGTATAATTTTTTTCAGTGCACAATATTTTCTCTCACCAACACACACTAATTTTTATTTTTGCCGACCGCTGCACGGGTATGGACTAAATTCACAAAGTCAATAAATAAATCCAAACACATTTTGTCCGACTGCGATCATCATCTTACCCCTAAACGATAAGGGTATCCCACCCCTATATAGAACACAGATTTGTCCGACTACGAAAACAGATTGTCAAACTGCGAAAAAAAACACACACTGATGTAGCGGCAGCGAATAGTTGTCTTGTGTGGGTGCGGAGCACTCTCAAAGCAAAGAGAATAATGACGTGATTATAGCAGTTATACGTATATAAAAATGAGATAGCAAGAGAGCAACGAGAGCAATTGTGTGAACTTGTGTAGCGTATGTACGAACATAACAATGCATGTCATGTGCCTGTTGCTTTGCATTTTCTTTGTTTTTTGTGGGTAGTATTAAGTATTAAGCACGCAAATTATGACACTTGTCTTTAAATATTTTTAACTGTTATTAAGTATTAATATTATTTAAATGAAACGTCATCGTATGAAAGAACACATTTTTTCATTATTGTGAAAGGTAAGTTAAATAAAATGTGGGTGCGGAGCACTCTCAGAGCAAAGAGAATAATGACGTAGTTACACGTATGTATATAATAATGAGATAGCAAGAGAGAAACGAAAATTGTGTGAACTTGTGTAGCGTATGTACGAACATAACAATGTATGTATGGACATCTGTATGTTGCTTTGTATTAGAGTTGGATAGCTCATGAACTATCTAGTTCACTTAGGGTGACCAGACATCACCCTCACGAACAAAATGCACATGGTCGATACGGGGAGAATGTACGTGATTGGTATGTCCGGGCACCTTAAATGAACGAGTTCGAGAACTAGTGAACGAGTTCGACACAAGTCTACTTTGCATTCTCTTTGTTTTTTGTGGGAATAAAACAAAAAGTATTAAGCAAGAAAATAATGACACATGTGCTTGCACTGGTTTTTAAATAATTTTAATTATTAACATTATTTAAATGTAACGGCATCATATGATTGAACGCTGTTTTTTATTTTCCAATGTAACATCTACTAATGTGTTTATAGGAATCGAACAGGTACCCTGTAACAGAAAGGTGGTAACACATCGCCCGTGAGTTCGAACACACATTGATTTTTTTAAAACTTCTTTCACTTTGAATTTTCTAAGTTTACTTTTATTGGGTTCAAAAATACAATATATACTAAAATTTGGTTACAGGCTCCACCTAGAAAACTTCTCAATAAACACGAAATTTCGCAACAAATGTGAGACATATTGTTAGTCTAGATACAAACCAAAGAAAATGTAAACAATATAGTTGATAATAGTGGGTTGTAACATAATAGTGTTAAAACAAAAGTTGTTTAATTTTTTTCATTCACTACCCATCGCGCAAGGTTTCCAAAACAAATATTTTAAATGATAACATATGTCCAAAATCACTTCCAATGAAGCAAATACATATATTACCACAATACTAAAGGTACATATTTCTTCAGTCATAAAGCAGTCATAGCATCAGTAATAAACATCATAAATATCATAGCCTAAATTTCTACAGCATGAGCCGGAGTTGCTAACGATTACGATATATACCCTCAACACTGAGACCAAGAACAATATTAGTGTTTGAGGTATTGCTTTAACATAAACCCGTGTGAAATTATTTCTTTACAAACAAATCAAAAATTGATCATTGTCCTCGCCTGAGTGTACAAGGAGGCGCAAAAGTAATCCTCCTATCAGAAAATGCTATAAATTTTGCGATTGGCCCCAAATGTCAGTTTTGTTTTGACATTTGTGTAGTAAACACATGCGAAATACACGTTAATAAACAATGTTACGCTACACTGCTCCAGAACCCGGAATGTTGCTGACTATTTATTTGACCAATAATCGGTCGGTGACTTTGGCACAACGTGAATTTCGTCGCAGATTTCCTGGCCGTCCAACGCCTACTGGTGAAACACTGCGACGTTTAGCCGCTCGCCTCGAAGAGACTGGCACAACATGAAATGCTGCCAGGTGTTGCAGACCCCGGAGTAGCCGTTATGCAGAGAATATTGCTGCTGTAGCCGAGGATGTCATGGAAGCGCCGTCGATGTCATGGAAGCACCGCGAGCGCTACAGAGCAATGATCAACGAGTTATTTTTGCCGCAACTTGACGAATTGGGATTGGAAAACATGTGGTTCTAACAGGACGGTGCAACGGCACACACTGCACGTGCCACAACCGATATGCTGAAGGATGCATTTCCCGGGCGCCTAATCTCCCGTTTTGGCGATTTGCACTGCACTTTGCACTTCTTTTTGTGGGGCTTTTTGAAGTCGCGGGTTTATGTCAACAAGCCTCAGACTCTTGCAGCTCTTAAAGACAATATCCGTCAAGAATGTGAGGACGTATCGCCGGAAATTTTGGCCAAAGTGATGGAAAATGCCATAAAAAGGGCTCAAATGACAATCAACCTTGGCGGCGGCCATTTACATGACATCACATTCTCGACTTGATGTAAAAAAAATTAAAAGACCAAATAAAAATAATCCACAAGAAGAATCAAAGTTTTTAACTTTTTTTTTTAAATTACAGACAAAAAACATCGGAAGTTTACTTTTGCGCCACCTTGTACTTATATTCCACGAAATCGCATGACCTAACACTACATCTCAAACATATTAATATCCAAATAGGAATATTTCAATTGATTTCATCAACATATTAGCTTAATGTATGTCGTGCCGCACTAAATGGGCTATAGCCTTGTGCAAATGCGAACAGAAATATAATCAGAACCACACGCAAAAAAAACCCCGTTCCTCCTAAACGAAATTTCAGATAACTGAAATTCACACCAATTAAGAGAAATGAGAGCTGAAAAAACCTTTACGATTAACAAAAAACGGTTCCGCCAACTGTTTCTTCGATTACAGCAACCGAGTTGTAGTTGCTCCAAACTAAAAAAACTGAAAAACATTTGCAGTAAACGAGTTATGAAAAATTAGAGCTGGAAAAAACGTTTACGAGAAACGAAAAACGGAAAAAGGTTTGTTGGATTTTTTGTCGATTTTGTCACTGTCTACTTACACGTACATATGTCTCGCCTTGCATTCAAATAACAACTAAAAGCGCAGAAAACTACAACGCGTCAATTGTCCATCCAAGATATATTGACAAGGTAGAAGCATTAGAGTGTGTGATCACTTTATGTGTATGCGTGAGCGTGTATGCCAAACAAGTGGATAAGACCAGGGATGCCAACTTGGTGGTTTTCCCGCTACTTGTGGTGATTTTTGACACACAAAAACCACTGTTTTAGAATTGTAGCGATTTCTTTTTAAAATCGCTACAGTGGCGATTTTCGCTGTTTTAAGGTAGCCGCTGTAGCGATTTTTACGCAACATTGTTTATTGCCATTGCCATTACTTTTGAAGCAAATGAAAAAGAATAACGGAATTTTCTATGTAGGAGTTGATGTGTTTGCAAATTGACTTACTCAATTTTATGTGAGAGTGCAAATAGTCACAGGCGGTATAGACGCTCAAACGGTTGGACAAACATGGTGAGTGTATTAGTGAGAGTTATACGGCGGTGTGGTTTATATCACTTTTATTTCTCCAATATTTCGATCAACTTCGTTGATCATTTTCAAGGATTTGAGATAACAATAGTACTTATGCTGTACCGACACGTGCTGTAAGACTTTGTCCACTGTCTTTTTATTTATGACCTCAAAGCCGAAAAATATTTAAACGAAAAAAATTACAAAGGTCAACTATACACACAACCAAAATAAATTAATTTAAAATCTTGTTTTTTGTCATAAAAAAAAGTTATGAAATAAGAATTAAATTTCAATGTTTTTTAGAATATCGCCAAAAAAGTCTTATTGATAAGAAAATTTATTGAAAAGAAACTTAAAATCAATTTTTATTTTAAATTTTTTTAATAAAAGTTGACAAATAATAATTGTTGTAAATTTTTATTATAAAAATTCATTTCATATTCAGAATCATCTACAATTATTTTCCGCTTTGATTTGTTCTATCTCATTACTCTTATTTGCGATCCCCAGTTTTAAATCATTCCTAAATTGGTTATACTATATGCATGTAGTATGTTTATTTACGAAAAATTTCAAGTTTTTGTTGTTTATGTGAAGTATTTTTGTTTAAGTTTTTTTTTTTGATTCATGTTTTAGCTAAAATTATTTATGTTTACAAAACATATGTTTCCAAATAAATAAATTGAATTTTAAAATACGTATGCATGTATGTGCCTTTTTTTAATTTTCTCATATTTTGTGTAGTTATACTAATTTTTGCCGTTTTTACACTTTTTCGTAGTGTTTTTTAATATCCGTCAGTAGAGATTTGTGGTGATTTTTAGCAACTTGTCTGTAGCGATTTTTGTCTCGTAAGAGTTGGCATCCCTGGATAAGACTGTAAATACAGTCGACAGAATGAGAGAGTGACTGAAACTTACGTGCTTCGTAATCTATGCTCTCATTAGACAAATGGCTAGCTTCAGTTATGCCAAACGTTTTTTTAAATTTGCGGCAACAATAATTTTGTACGCGTTTGATGGAAACGATGACTTCGCCAGGACTTAGGCCAGAAAGAAGCCAAACTCTTTAGCATACTTTTATTGTTTTTATTACAATAAATTGTACGCGTAATTTTGCGATATTTTTAAAATGTTTGTGGCTATAGAAGAAAATGACAACAAATACGTTTACCGAACCCAAAAGCACTCACAATGTTGCTTCCAGTTTTTTAAAGCGTTTTGCCTCTTCTCAAGACTTATTCCCACTTTACTTCCAGTTGTAATTCATTATGCTAATGACATAATGAATACATACATGTAATTAATTGTGCCACGCAATCGTAGTGAACTATGTTAGGAATAGGCATCGTTTTGGTAATCGCATCGTAGCATCGTTTTGGTAAATCTAATTAAATATTCACCAACCCCGAAGTAAAATTTGATACCTTACATAATTTTTTCTATATTCTTTTGAAAAAAATTTACCGTCTGCCAACCTCTCTCTCTCTGTTAAACACTCTACTAAGCATCTCTACTTATGCAGGATGACTATAAAGAAATTAACACGTTCACCGTACTTCATGACTGCCAGCATAAAGTAAACAGGGACAAGTGAAAAACAAAAATAATTAAATGGCAAATAGATTGGCGAAGGGAAATGTAGAAAAAAATATTGAAATGTAGAACAAAAACAACCTTTGTATCGTGGACATCAGCATATTGTTTACAGCCATAAGGTTAATATAATTAATTTAAAGTTAGGAGGAAAATATACTAGTTCATTAACTTCTGGACGGCTAACAGGAATTGGAATAACCTCCTTAAATTTTCGCAGTATGCATTTATGATTAATGGGGCTTAATAGCAGATCATGAACTTTATGTTATTTGCGTAGGAAAAAGATTTTCCCCCAAAATAGGCTATAAAGTTGGGATGATGGTGTAGATACTTACATATATTGTTTAGGAAATGCTTTGGGTTTCATGACGCGAAAAATAAGCAACTGGCTAGAACCAGGAAATATCCCAACAGTAGATTATTGATTCTCCTTAAGAGAATTTAATTATCACGAAGAATATTATAATTGGGTAAGTTCGAGAGTTATAATTTAGAGGTAATATAATGAAAACAATTTATACATTAGGGCGGGTCGATTTGTAGGGAGTGAAAAAATTCACCAATTTCCCTATGATTTCCGTATTCTATGGGTTATTCCATGAAAATTTGCCGAAGGAACCATACCTCTATCGTGAAAATCGAGTACCCTACTTTTTGTTGGTAAAAAGTTCAAAAGTTACGGGCATTTTTGTCCAAATTTTGGACCATTTTTCCATTTTTTTCATGATTTTGTCCAAGAATATTACTTTCATGGCAATTTTTTTGGCTCAATCCATTATTTAATTCAATTTACAATTCAAAACGAAGAGTTTAAGCCCAAATTTATCGAATTCGGTTGATTAATTAATGCGATATTGCTAAAACAAAATAACAAATAAAACCAACTTTTCGATTTTTTTTCCCTTTTTATTTTTTTTTCTACAAAAATTCAAATTAAGAGATAATAAAGTATCTGTCAACCTATTATCAAAAAAAAATATTAAATTTGAGTGTAGTAAAAGACAAAATGTGAAAAAAACATTATTTTTTCTGAAAGTCTTGTTTGCTTTCAAGTCTGGGTGTTTTCGTACGGCTCTCTAAGTCGTCGCCATAGCGCCTTCTACATTCTTTCCTGCAACTCGTTTAGCAGTGGCAGCCAGCAATTGGACATGACTTTCCATTCCTTGAATATGTAAAGGAATTTGTGGATCACCGAACGGTGGCATTTCGTAATTTAAATATCCCTCCGATTGTTCATACGAATAACTTTGCGTAAACGGTGGTTCGAATAAAATGGTATCGTCATTTAAATCAATCACATTTGTATATTCCGTACAATTAAAGTTTATAAGAGATTTTTTATAAACTCTAAGTGTAAAATCTTCTTTATAGCAATGTTTCGTTTTTCCATTCTATCATCAAACAACATAGATAGCAAGATATTTTCTGAGTGTGCAAAATATGGATTATCTTGAATTACTGTATTTACAACTCCAAGTAAATTCGGTGGTAAAAATCGTGTCCAAGTAATAAATTTAAAAAGTAATGTACTACCGTATGCGGCAGAGCTATAATACTTAACATTGAAATACATTGGCGTGTATACTTTTATTATATAGTTAGCGAGAATTTTTAAATTTTCAGTTGGATTATTAGTTGTCACATACAACCCTAATAATCTATTGGCTTTGGTCAGCCAACGAGAATGTGCAATTGGCCCTGGTTTTATGTGAGACAAATCCGCAGGAACCACACAATTAGAAATTGCATTGGCCATTAACATCAAGTACCTCGAATCGGTAGATAATTCTTCTGGATTTAAATCACCAGGAGGCATATTTTCCAAAGCGATTTCCTCAAAATCGGTTACCACCTGAAAAGAAAACATAAAAGCTAAAAAATAGAATGAAAAATGGTAAAGAATCAGCTATAAAAATTACATATCGAAAGATTTTCACAATCAGCAATTTTTGAGCTCAACTTTGCGGTAGTTGATCGTGGGCCAGTGGTGGTTGATTTGTCTAAGTGTCAAACAAATGTCTAAACGGAAGCTCGTTAAAGTGCAGAAGACACACAAACCAGTGCAGTGGTCTCTTTAACTGTTTTTCGAATAGTCGCAAAATTCCACCGTGTACGTCAGTATTTGTTGGTTCACCATCAGCGCATATGGCAATTAATGAATCGAGAGACAATTGTTTTTCTTGGAAGAATTTGATCAATTTGTTGACTTTGCTTGCCGCAGTTTCACTTTCTAGTTTTGTGTAGCCTATCAATTGAGATTTTGGTTCCCTCAAAACAACTAGATGAGGTTCTTTAACCATCCCTGGATGCAACTTCTCATCAATTTTTTCTACAGTTAGAGCATCATTTTCCCTGCAGTCGAATGAAAATGATATCAAATTCGAGCCATCATACCGCTTACGAAGTGCGTCTTGTCTCCATTTTTCTCTTTATCTACGAAGTTTACTTTTATCCATGATGACAAGATTGCCATGAGCATCTTTTACGCCCAGGTCTTCCATCAGAGCTGTTGCCAATGCTGATCCCATTCTATCATGCACACCAAATCTGTCACACATCATTGCATAGTTTTTAGTATTGTATCTGGGAGTGTATGTTTGTGGTGGTAGAACTTATTCTGAACCTCCTCTCACATCAACTTCCATTTCGTCATAATGTGGTTCGTATGTAGGATCGTTGCTCACTGGGATTGTTGGTATAGTCCATCCAGAATCCATTTTTTAAACCGTCACTAAAAGAATTAAATATGTTTTTCATAGAATAATAATATAACTATTAACTATAATAGTTAGCAATGTTTTTACACTTACCTTTAAATCTTTTCTAAATTTCAAAATAGTTTGATTATTTGTTAGTTATTTCAAGTAACACTTCACTGAAATGACGCTCAAACAAAACTAGCATACACTGGAATATTATAAACAAACAAAAATAAAGAAGTCTATAAAGAAACTAAAAACAAAAAGAAATAAACAAACATAACACAGGGTGTGCACCCTGTGAAAAAATATGCCAATAATGTAAAGCGCAAATCAGTCCAGTTGTAACGTAAGGTTCGTAGGCTTCGTAAGTCAAAAAAATTGAGCCAAAAAAATGGCCATGAAAATAATATTCTTGGACAAAATCATGAAAAAAATGGAAAAATGCTCCAAAATTTGGACAAAAATGCCCGTAACTTTTGAACCGTTGGACCAATGTTGGAGATTTTTTTTTGTAAATTGATCTAAATGAGCTCACCTTTCCAACGCGCCTACTGGCGATTAAATTTCATACGAACGTCAATTGGGGAAAAAATCAAACAACAAAAAGTAGGGGACTCGATTTTAGCGATAGAGGTATGGTTCCTTTGGCAAATTTTCATGGAATAACCCATAGAATACGGGAATCATAGGGAAATTGTCGAAAAATAAATCGACCCGCCCTATTATACATATATATCCTTTGGGTTTAAGAATTTATTCTTACTGTCTATATTTATATAAATCATTCTCAATGTCCAAGTGAACTAAATGTAGAATCTCGAAATTTAAATACATATTTTGTTCTGTTTTCAGTGCGAAAAAATGGTGAATACCTAAAGAAATTATATATAAGTAATTTGTAGTCACAAAAGTAAGTAACTGGTTCTATTGTCAGGGAAGGTAACATATATTTGATGTGTTAAGATCTATAGACACGGTAGGGCAATCTATCAAAGTAAACACATGCAAACAACACACAGCGTTAGCATCACATACGAGTTTGTTGTACAACAATAGTCACTGCCTGAAAATAAGTATGATGGTACTGATGTAGCGGCAGCGAACTAACAAGCAGGTTGTCGCCAAGGAGTATTGAATAGTATAGAAAACTCCTGGAACGAATTGTATAACTCAAAAGCGCTGGCCATATCTGGCCAAGCATTCAAAACGTATTACTCTCTTTTTGTCATAACTTAGTTCATTCATAAGTTTGATGTGAAACATTGATGTCTTTTGAAACATTTATGATTTTTGTATTGTTTTGTGTAATAACATTGTCGAAATGGAACATTTATATTGAAATATTCTTTAAAGAGGATAAGAGAATAAGACTCGAACGATTTCAATTTGTTAAAATACGTTGCGTAGTTCTTCGTGAAATTTGAAATTGTTGAAAGCGATGCCGAATTAATGTTTTCGGCGACAATCTCGTTTACACTAGCAATGTTTTCAAGAGACCGACCGGTACGTTGAGGCACATGGAGTCTTATTGTCCTCAACCGAACCCGTTTCTTAAAATTTTTCCAACTCTCTTCAAATGGTTGACATATTAAGTGCACTTTCTCGTCTGAAAATTCTTCGAAGTTTGCGAGCGGTCTCAGCATAACTCCAAAGTTTTCAAACACGTTTTTTTAATAAAACGCGTTGTTATTTCGTAAAGTGCCCCATTTTAAATAATCGGAGTAAAGATATGTGACAGCTGCCAAATTTTGAGAATTTAAAAAGTGCAACCTTAATGAGACAGCTTATATATAGCGGACTCTGATTTTTATATTAATATTTTTATGTTCCTCGTAAATATATTATGACTCGAACGAGGAAAGATTCATATCATCAGGCACATTCAAGACGTAGAAAAATATAAATATGTAAGTCAAAGTTTAAATATATACCCAATACATACAATGAAACAGCGGCAAAGCTAAACATAATTTTGTTACCATCTCTTAACGTTACAAATGCACACTAATAATAACAAAACTTATGGCAACCCTGTGCTAATATAGTTTCTTTGCAAAACTTTTTCATAGAGACCTTAACATTTCCAGTCACTACTTTGCGAATGTGTTCCACTTGTTCTCCTTCGCTACATTTCGATACGAAATTTCTCCTCATTTACCATTGAGGTGGGTGGCTAAGCCAATGCGAGTACTAAGCTGGGAAGTTCTTACTGGAGCAATAAACTGCCTAAGTAGATTTGTATAAGGAAACCCCCAAAGTTGCAAACAGACTAAATGCATCCATTGATTGCATATCAAACTGTTGTTTGTTCGTTGATGTTGCTGAGGTTATCAGTTGTTGGTTGGTTTTGTTAAAGTGCGGTAACTACTTGTCAATATCAATGTAGCTGCTGCAGGTAATGTTGTGTGTGCAAGACAAGTGGCGGTAGTGTTCCCCGCGTTTCTACAGATTAGGCGTTGTTGGTTGTTGTTCGATATTGGCAGCAATTGTTGCAGTTTTAATTCCATTCTATTTTGGTTTATCCTAAGTTAAGTTTAAATTTAAGTGCGATTTTGCAACCATTTATTATCGTCTGCGACCACTTATACTCATCAGAATAATTGTAGGAATCTTGTCGGTGCTGCTATTTTTAATATGTACATATATGTATTTCTCTTGTTGTAAGTGGTTAACGAAAACTACGTGTTCGTATACATTTCTATTATAAATAAAACAAACGATAGTAAAAAAAACAATAGCCTTAGGAATCCCACATTAAACATTTACTGTTAGCGTGAACTTGACGAATTCACGTCACAGCGAGCAACCCGAGAAATCGAGGAATCTAAACAAGAGAGAATCTAAACAAGTACACGTTTGCAAGCACTGTTTTCACGCATTGACGATTTACTGCCTTGTTGTCGCATTGTTATATGCCTCGTTTTAGTTTCTAGCGGTTTTCAACAAAAAATCCACATTTGGGTCTAAAAAACATAACTTACGGCCCATTAATCATTGTGTCTCAAACATGCTATATTGAATAGCAAACACAATGTATTTGAGCACAAACATATATTTGCATCCATACTACAACTAAATACAGATTTTTCAGCGTGCAGATGAAAGCGAATATAATTAGTGGGTTCCGATTTTGCAAACGCACAACCACACAATACAATTTAAAGCCAGGGATAATAACTAAAGTGAGTGACTGGCTTTAGTTCGCGTAGGGTTTCTGTCGAGATACTGCCCGCTGTAATATTTGTCTTTTCTTGCTGTTTGAATGCAAATATAACGTGTTTGTAGCTTGTCGCAAATAAAGGATACTTGTGTCCAAACACATTGTGTTTGCTATTCAATATAACATGTTTGAGGCACAACGATTAATTGGTTATAATATATATCTAGTCACGCCAGTGAGTGTGTGTTTAACTGAATTGTCTATTATTTCCAACAAAACCCAACCATTTTTCAATTAGAGAAATGTTCATGACTTGTAAGTTTGTAGTATGAATTTCTCATACATTAACCAAAAAGTAACAAAAATCTGCCATAAAAATTCAAATACAAATAAACGTAACTGACACTAGCATGGTCTTCAAAAATACTACACCACGGAAAAATACAACTCTGTGATATTGATTAAAACTCACCGCAAGGCATTGCAACAATGCGAGAATGCATGAGGAAGAGAAGAACATGGTGGAAAAATTCTGTCTGTTCTTGTTGTTGGAATTATAGTCCTTTCAGTGATGTTGATACTTAAGGGATCTTCGATCGATACTAATTCGCACATTAGTTCGGCATCTGATGATGAACTTGTCACGGAGTTCGAAACGAGTCATGCCAGTGAGTGTGTGCTGAACTGAATTGTCTATTATTTCCAACAAAACCCAACCATTTGTAAATTAGAGAAATGTTCATGACTTGTAAGCTTGTAGTATGAATTTCTCATACATTAACCAAAAAGGTTATAATATATGTATTTGTGATCCAAATGTGTTTGTTGAAAGCTGTTCAAAACACTGCTGCCTGCCACCACGAAGAAACAAAAGCACCAGATCTTCTATTCGCGAAAGCAGTGCTTGCAAACATGTACATGGTTCCCGCAATATGTTGCTGTTGCCGACTTTTTCCAGCGTGTGGATAAGGGTGTAAGTTTTAGTCAATTAATAATCAAGCGCTTCTTTTTTTATAAAAGATAATAAATGATAATTAATAATAATTAATAAAAAATAATAAATAAAAGATACTTTATCACACCATTTTCCTCCCGAGACTCCCAGTAATGTTTTATCAGCAACCGATATAGCCCAGGACTCTCGGTGATGAGCCAAGATAAGTTTAGTGAGAGTCTGACCGTCATGGATCTTTGTTTCTCCAGCACATTTCTCCGTATAATTTCTAGGCTGATATATTTGATATATGATCCGAGGTAAATGAATTCGTCTACTATCTCGAAATTATAACGATTATCAATGTCCAATCTTTCCTGAAATCGGGTCGATGTTTTACTTGTCGAATCCATTAATTTTCGCTTGTCTTCGCTTACTGCCAAACCCACTTGGACTAATTCCTTCTGAACTTTCGAAAATATTGCAGTAACTTCTCGCAGACTTCGCCAAAAACATGACATATATTAATAAAATTTTGTCAATATACCGCATTTACCCACTGTGCTATCGATTATGGGTGAATTGAATGAATCAATTTTTTCATTAATTATGTTCATCTTTACAGGTGATTTGTAAAAAAACTAAAAGACATAGAAACTTTCGGTTTGCGGCATTTGAAAGAGCGTTTTTTCTTTCCTATAAGAATTATTCAAAAAGTAAAAAAAAAATTTTCGGCACAGAGGTCCATTTTCGTGGGGCAGGTCTCGTATTTAAATATTGTATATTATATCATAAAAAGGGTGGTCAACCATTTTAAATTGAACTCGGACCCTATGAATTACTATTGGTTAGGCTATGTATAACTCGGTATAATGACCTTGTAGAGCAAGATCACACTTGATGTCACATTACATTCCATTAAGGTTTCTAAATTTAATCAAATTTAATCAATCTGGAATCGACTACTATTGACTTTATCCTGGTCTTTTTAACTATACATAAGTACAGGTTGTTGCCTTTTTAGCTGCATGAGCATTTAAAATGATAAAACTGGACAGAAATATTGTTGCAATGAAATATTTTTATTATAATCTGGCACATCATTTTTTGTCGCGGCATAGTCAATCAGTCTCATTCCGGTCAAAAAATTAAATTTGTCAATAGCTAGATGACACATTTTCCCAGCCTACAATATAATCTTAATGTCGTGACTAGGACTGCGGTCATACGTTTCCGCTCATAGAATGTGTCTTTTGAGTCATCATCTCTCTCTTCAGTCGGGGCATGCACACAAATTAGGAAAATATAAAAATATTTCGCTTTTATGAGGATTGTGGTTATACGTTCACTCAGAGGATTGAACCTAGGACTAAATGTCGCAGTCTGTTCCCAACTATAAGTCTGCAACCAATTTCGTGCGTTTTCTCATGGCTACTGTAGTGTATATATGTCGCAATTTCTTTTTGACGTGACAACGTCTTAAATTAGGTTGCGGCTGGGAGTCACTTATGAAAAAGTGTAACGCCCGGTAACGTTACGATGAGTCACCGAACACAAGTAAACGCAATGTGTTTACTTGTGTGCCAGAAACGATTTGCTTTGCTGGCTTCTAGTGGCTGTTGGTCGGTGGTGTGAGTGTTTTTGTTTTTTGGCACATCATATATATGACGACTGAGCAAGTATGTATGTGCGTATATATGTGCGTGTGTATGAATATTGATTTAGATCAGTCTGCATTGGATAAGGTATTATTTTTTGTTTTTTTTTGTTTTTTGTTTTTTGGCTTTATGATATGTGTAGTGTATGTTTGTGTGTAGAAATTTTCATATGAATTAGGTAGCCAAAACGAAACAGAGAGCTGCGGTCGGCTTTAAAAACGATATGCGAATATGATGAATTGAAATACTTTTTGGTTAGTAAATTATTTTCTTTTGTTTTTAATAAAAGAAATGTTTATTTTTTATAATAAAAGAAATGTTTATATTTTATAATAAAGGATATGTTTATTGTTTATAATGTCACATTTGATAATGTGTTCATAGAAATCGCACAGGTACCTAGATGGTGTTGAAATTACTTCTATTTTCCTAAACCATAAGTTTCAATAAATGTTAAAACATCGCCCGTGAGTTCTAACACTCATTGGGCAAGTGAGTTCATTGCTTTCCTATTGTGCAATTTAATTATATTCATATCAATAAATATTCTACCGAGAAAAAGACGTTGTCACGTAAAATCTTCGCCCGTAAAACCGACTTTACAGGCAACAATTTTTTTTTTTTGTACAGCCATGTCCAGTCCATCGCATTTCCTGGATAGCGGTAATGTCAGCCTTATAACTTTCGAGGGCATCTGCCAATTGGATACTTGCACTGGGTCTATATAGAGTTCTAACATTCCAAGTTTATATCCCTAAATCGTGGGGTAGTCAACAAAATGGAGATAATTTTTCCTTTTCCATTTTTGTATATTCACTGCAATTACGAATGCTGGCGGAAGGCAAACCCAGGCCACCGCATGTTTGAATTTTACCTACTGCCAGGATACTTGATTGCGGACCCTTATTACGGATTATACGGTGTCTAGGATGCAATATGTCGAACTTGGATTTTTTTCTTTTGTTTTCTATCCGACAAAAGGATATGCCCGGTAGCTTAATGAGCTTCCGTGACATCAGTCACCTACCTAAACTGTAGCCGCTAGAAAAATTTTTTTATACCGAACGTGCAGGAAAAAGTCATAGAGGCATATTGAATTGAAGAATCCCAATCTTTGGTTAGTGTTATAGCCAATCTCTTAGAGATGGGTGTAAGGATGTAAGTGCAATTTAAATATTTCTATATAAATAATGTCAGATATATCGGTCATATATAATGAAAGTTACGCTTTTCAAAAACTTAGGATATGGGTTTAATATATTTTAAAATTAAATTATCAAACTATTTATTGATGTTGTGACCTCTTAATTTTAATGCATAAAGAAAAATAAGATATATGACACGTTTGGTGTTGAAACTCCATATATAAAGTTTAGTTTCTTCTACAGTTTTTGTTTTTTCTATCAGTTTCAGACTGAAAAGTTGTTGTACTCCAAATATAAGCAACAAACCGAACCATAAATTGCAATTTTTGTGAAAACTCACCGTTATATAACTCCAATTGAAGAGTTTGTATAAGACTCCTTTGAAGTTGTTACCACCAACACAGAAAAAAATTGCACGTAATGCACATTTTTTTTATTATTGCAGCATGAGCAAGCAGAATACAAGCAAAATTGAAGAATCACTCTAGAAATTCGTTAGCGGATGTAAACATTTAATTTCAACGTCTGAAAAAAGTAGAGACTTCAATGCCCAAAATAATAGTTAGCCAGCTCTAAACGAAGATGCGAAAAAACACTATTCCTATGCTCTTGCAATGGTCAACCTTTAGGTTTTCTTGACAAAAAATACACGAAACTGAACCATCGAAAGAACAATGAAAATTATAAAAAAACATGTCTGTAAAAGTTACTCATTTTAAGTGCAAAAGGCTAATAAAAAAATGGAATTTGGTCACAAAGAAAAGTCAGTCATGATGTAGTACTATGCTATCGTTCTTGAAGTTTCCTATCAAACACAAAACTGGATGGTAATGGGCGGCTTAAGACAACCATACAGAGTATGTTTAAATAAAGGGTGTCCCAGTAAAATTGCAGTTTTTAAATTTATCGTATATTGTTTTTGTGCGAGTGGCAACTCTGAAATTTAGCAATTGTCACATATGTTTATTCAGATTATTGTAAAAACTTATTACAAACATTTGGAAACTTATGCTGAGACAAGTCGCAAACTTTGAAGAAATATCAGACAAAAAGGTGCAACTAGTGTGTCAACCATTCGAAGAGTTGCCAAAAAAATATTATGAAACTGGGTCGGTTATGGACAGTAAGACTCCTGTGAAGCAACGTACCGGTCGGTCTCTTGAAAACATTGGTGCTGTAAATGAGAGTGTCGCCGAAAAGCCGATAACGTCAATTCGGCATCGCTCTCAAAAATTTCAATCTTCACGAAGCCCTACGCAGCGAATTTTGACATGAGAACTCCAAATTCATGCGCACAAAATTCAGCTTACTTAGAAGCTCAAACCAGCAGACCATGTAAAGACAATGCAAATTTTTCAATAAAAAAAAGTCTCCCATTAAGCGCATTTTCATCTGAATGGCTTCGTGAATACACAAAATTGTCGAATTTGGGGTACAGAAAATCCTCATGGCAATCCATGAGAAATAAATGCACCCGCAACGAGCAACTCTCTGGTGCGGAGTTAGGTCAGACGGCATGATTGGGCCTTACTTTTTTGACGATGAGGCCGAAATAGCAGTTACTGTAAACGACATTCGTTACACCATCATGATAACGGAGTTCTGAACGACATGCGGTTCCAGCAAGATGGCGCCACATGCCACACCGCCCATGAAACAATCGTTTAATTTCCACAAAGATTTCCAGAAAAAAATCACATGAGATGTCAGGGGACATCCAGTTGGGACGAAGTTCCTTTCGCTATATATTATGTACTAGTTAGTTCCAACACGCATAAGGAGGCCGTTGAAAAATACGATAATTTAAATGGATCTTTAAGAAAAGGTACTGTGTGTAAAATGATTAACTTTTTTAACCTTCATAAGGTCCTCAAAAATACTAACGTTAACGTACTTCGGGTCAAATTTGACCCGCATAGAAAATTGTATGTATCAGCAATGTACACAGTAAATGCTAACTATATATTTGAAAACATTTATTGCAAATATGCGAATACAATAATATTAAAGAGTTAATAAAAGTTATACATTAATTTATATGACATAGAAATAATACAAGTAATAAATGGAATTAATGGTTTCAACGAACAGGGCCTCCACGCGATTAGACCAAAGCGTGAACGTTGATAACCGTTATAACTTCGAGGTAGTGGACGAATTTATATACCTAGGATCTGCCGTGAAAAAAACAACAACGTCAGCCTTGAGATCAAGCGGAGAATGGTGCTTGCGAATAGATGTTATTTTGGGCTAAGCAAGCACTTTAGGGATAAAGCCCTCTCTCGAGTAACAAAAGTCCAGCTGTACCAGACTCTCATTCAACCTGTGTTGCTTTATGGGGCAGAATCCTGGGTCTTATCGCAAGTAGTCGGAACATCTGTAGGAGTCTTCGAGAGAAAAATACTCCGAAGAATGTATGGCCCTATACTGCACAACGGCGAGTATCGGCGACGCATGAATCATGAGCTGTATGAGCTTTATCCTGACATTGACATAGTTAAGGGGCTCAAGATAACGCGATTGCGCTGGCTAGGCCATGTCAGTAGAATGGATGAAGATGAACCAGCGCGAAGGGTTTTCGAAACCGAACTCGAAGGAAGACGAAAAATAGGAAGACCAAGACTCCGCTGGAGGGATCAGGTTGACGAATCCCTGCATACACTTCGTATTGCCAACTGGAGAAATAAAGCAAAAGATCGAACTGGTTGGCAAAATATGCTATCTTCGTTTTGTAAGGTCCCTGACCCCCCGGGGTTGTCCGAGCCCGGATAAGTAAGTAAGTAATAAATGGAATTATATAATATAGAAGTAAAATATTAGTTCAATTATTGTTGATTATGTCATATTTTGCTGGCTTGGACGGAATGTATTGCCGGAATGGACATCTTCATCTGAATGCTACCAGCTGCTCATCGACTGTTGCATCTTGAGATGGATTATAAAGTTTGGGAAATATGTCAACCCAATGATTTCACTGCTCACGTATCGGAACAAACTTGTCTAAAACTCGTCGCTCACTGCGAGTGTCCTTATTGTCAAATTTAATTACTGTCGGAATATTTTTAAATCTTTTAATGGCATGATTGCTCTAAAACTAGGTCTACCTTTCTCAGAATCCCACAATCTTTCCGTACTTTCATTATTTGATCGATACACTCCAGCTAAAAAAAGAGAACCAATAAATGCAAACATTTCGGTGTCGTCAACTTTGGTCCAATTATTACCAAAGACGGTGTAGCGAAATAACTCCCACATGAAATAACTCCCACCAGAAAAATGAAATAAGTCCCAAAAAATTTCCATACAAAAGTGGGAGTTATTTTCATATGAAATAACTCCCACTTTAGTAGGACTTCTTTCGTTTTTTTTGGGAGTTATTTCATTTTTCCTGGTGGGAGTTATTTCATAATGAAATAACTCCCAATGTTATGACAATGAAATAACTCCCAAAAAAAATGACCGTTTGTACAAGGCCCATATAACGGGTCTATGAAATAACTCCCACGAAATAAGTCCCACTTTTAAAAACGAAATAAGTCCCACCAAAAATTGCTATTTTGAAAGTGGGAGTTACTTCGTTTTTAAAAGTAGGACTTATTTCGTCAATTGGTGGGACTTATTTCGTTACGCGTTTTTATTTTAAGTGGGACTTATTTCGTTTTGAGTGGGAATAAATTCGTTTTGTAAAGTGGGAGTTATTTCATACCCCTAAATTTATATTATGGCTTTATTTCTCATTTTTTTCTTATGCAAAAAGTTATATATTGGACATTTCGTAAAAAGGACAACCATAATTTTTTGTCCTTATCTCTCATGGCTCTCCTTTTCCATTAAGAAGCCTTCTGCGAGCTTGCATACGATTTTTCTTTATTATTCCTCTGCTTTGATTATTCATATTATTCGACGTGTGTTTTTTTCGAAGAGTCAAATACTTCTTATTTGAAATCGCATTAAACAGTGAAAAAGTGGGACTTATTTCGTTTATGAAAGTGGGACTTAATTCATTTTAGAAATATATTATTCAAGGGGGAGTTATTTCATTTTGAGTGGGAGTTATTTCATTTCAAGTAAATTTTTAAATCATTTCATTTTGGTGGGAGTTATTTCGTTTTCAAAAGTGGGACTTATTTCGTGGGAGTTATTTCACTTTTTTAAGCAATTTTTGGTGGGACTTATTTCGTTTTTAAAAGTGGGACTTATTTCGTGGGAGTTATTTCATAGACCCCATATAACAAGTGCTGTAGGAGAAGTCTTGGGACTTATTTCACTTTGCTATTGGGAGTTTTTTCATTTTTTGTGGGACTTATTTCATTTTTTAGTTATTGGAAGTTATTTAATTTTTGGTGGGAATTATTTCGTTGGGAGTTATTTCATGGGGAGTTATTTCGCTACGCCACCAAAAATACTTTTACCTTCACTATTTGTATATTTGAAAATAGCGTGCATCACAGGAGGTGGGAAAATTAGTTGGGAACTTGGTTGGAAAGCGAATCAATGCTGACGCCATGTGGATGATATCTATTCTCCGTTCGAGCTCTTCCATGTCTGTTTGCAACTAGTTCTTTGAAATATTTTATTTCGCCATTTTTTAAAGTCAGTATCTGAGAGGCTGCAACCTCACGTTCCTTCTCACTAGCACTAACAGCTGGCTCAACATATTCTAGATGATCTTCGATGGTTTCCTCGTGCGATATTGCATTCAGCATGATTTCTATTTCGCTGTCATCCAGTTCGCAGACATATAATTTACAAGTCTAGACACGTCTAATTGGTTCCGTGTGTATTTTACGACTGATAACAATGTTGCAGTAAGCAAACAAGAACCACATATGTACGTTGTATGATAACTCTTTGTACAATTCCGTCAGAATTTAAAACTTCTAAAATAATAGTGGACTGTATTTGTTTTCTTATCGGTCGCACGGAATTTTTAAAACTCTCAAAATGCCTCAATATGAAAAAAGAAAGAAAACAGTGGAGTGTGAGTGTTGATTAGGTTTTATACATCCAGGCTTCTCACCGCTTCGTGTGCTCCAAATAGAATGGGGTCTATGTTGCGTTCACAGAACTGCCACAGACATCAGTTACAGCAAAGATGCATTCACCATTAACAGTAATTGGAATAATGGAAACTCTTTATGTAGTTAGATAAAAGCTATTTATTCATCGCGAAAGACTACAAAAAGGGTGTCCATCATAACCATTATCTTTTTATAAAGATGTTTGATTTCTTTATATAAAAAAAGTAAGTGTATAAATATTGTTGAAGATAGTTCAACACTCCTTTCAGTTTACATATAAGCAAATAGCCCGGGGATTCCCGGGTTTTATAACATTATCATGTTTACCAAGTATGGCGAGGAAAAGAGACAGATTTATATTTTGATTTACTTGTACCGAAGCAGAATTAAGTCGCAAATTGTGCGGCTTAGCAAATCAGCAAAACAAGTTTTTCACTCGAGGTCAAATTTGACCCGAAGACCTTAAGTGTAAGCAAGGATATAAATAAATCGCTCGCAGATATATGTATCCAACAGCCTAATTTAGCTGCTGAAATTTAAAATTACATAAAAGTATTAAAATATCAAAAGTATAAACCACTAATTTTTAGAAAAAAATCAACTGTTCTCCGAAAGTGGGTCAAATTTGACCCGAACACCCTATGTAAGTTAAGAACAATTTTTTTTATAGAATGAATTTTTTTTTAAAAAAAGTGTATTTGTAGGTCCGTTTTGTAAGAGTATACTATATTATATTTTCCCGAAACGGTCGTTTTGTAAAGAGAGGTACTTCTTTTATTAAAAGCTAAAATATTTTAAAGAATTGGTAATATTTTACAGAAGAAGTACTTTCTGTAACAAAAAGGCTTTAGCAGTTTTTTATTACAAAGAAGTACTTTTTTTAAGAACAGGTACTTTTTATACCGTACTTAGTCGGAGTATGTCTTCTTTACAATCCCATACGAAATTACAAATATCTCAAAAATACGTGTTTTTATTTTAAAATTAGAAAGTGTGTTCTTGCTGAGACATCTTGTATAATTAAAGCCTTGTGTTACAATAAAGAAACACAAAATATATTTGTCGACCTGCTAACAAATTCACAATCTATTCGACGAGTTTGTAAACAAATAAAGAACTGATTCGTCGATTTTTAAACAAATGAAGAATATAAACACATAATCTATTCATAGACTTTGTAAACGACTGAGAAAAGTATTACAAATTTAAAAATTCAAATATTTGGAAATTTGTTTACGGATATTTTTCTGCAAAGAATTTAAAAAAATGTCGACTCAAATAAAATCAAGGAAATACTTATATTTTTTTCAGTTTCGAATATTTAATACTTTTGGCATTTTGTTTATAGAATTAGAAATACCTTTTAGCTGAAAATTTTTTTACTTTTTATATTTTTTAAAGCTCCAGAATAGAAATAAAGATATTGGAAATCAGGGGTGACTTATTTATTAGGTCTGTTAATTGGTACTATCAAATTTTATTCTTCAAGCTCAAGACCATTCTATATCTCTTTTAATAGAGATATAGTTTGTTTTTATTTGTATTGCATTTAAGAATTTTTGTCTTTTAGGCCACAACAAAAATCATTTCCAATGGAAAGCGATTGTTTTCCGGAGATGGAAGGAGATTTTTGCAAATATTTTCTTGTGTGTTTTGATTGCGATATTTTGCGAATACATGCATAGTGGGAAATTCTCAATTGAAATGCAAATCTAAACAACGGATATGATCTGCGGCTAGAACTGCAATAAGTACATGGTTTTCCAGGATCCATGAGGATGTATTTTACAAAAATTCCTAAATATTAAAAAATTCATCTCTATTAATAGAGGTATAGAATGATCTTGATCTTGAATAATAAAATTAGAAAGTTTTTGGAAATATTATGTTAGTATAAGTAAAGGGTCCGCCATCTAACGTTTTTTTTCAACTAGTGCTTATTTCGTGAATGGTAACACTTAGCTCATGTCCGATTTGACAGATAATTAGTTTCATCCTTCCGCTGAACGAATATGGTTGTGTATACGCTTGAATAACGCTGGGAAATATTGCGACATTACTTTGAAAATCATGATGATGCAGAATTTGTGCGAACATTGTGTACGGGATTTTGGAAGAAGAGAAGCACCGTCAGCTCCGTGTGTTCGTTATCTTGTGAAAAAAGTGAAATAAACTGGCCGAAACACCGTTGGACTATTATTTGTGGGGTGCCCTCAAAGATAAGTGTTACGCCGACAAGCCAGAGACAATTGACGCTTTAAAGGACAATATTCGTGAGGCGATTGGTGAAGTACAGCTGGACACAATCGATAATGTGCTTAAAAATTGGACCGATCGTGTAGGCTACTGCATGGCCAGCCGAGGCAGCCATTTGAATGAAATTATTTTCCATTATTAACCGGAAGGATTGTACTTTCAAATAAAAAAAGAAATTTGAGAAAATATTTAGTAGTTTTTTTATAGCCTTTTCAAAAAAAAGTTATTTGGCGGACCCGTTAGTTTGTATTTGAAATACAAACAAATTGAGTTTAATCAAAATAAAATGAAAACCATAGACACATAAAATCACATGAGGTGTCAGGGGACACACTGTTGGAACGAACGCTATAGTATATTATGTACAAGTTGAAAAATACAATAATTTGAATGGATCTTTAAGAAAAAAATACTTTTTGTTAAATGACAAACTTTTTTAAGAATTTTGTTTTTGTAGAAAAGTATATATTTAGAACGAAATGAAATTTAAGGTGGTCAGAGCAGGGATCGAATCCACGTTCTCTAACCACAAGGACCGCGCACACTACCATTTCACCAGTGTGCCTGAATTAGTAGATGGCATCTGATGCAGAACTTGTCACGGAGTTAAAAACTAGTCATGCCAGTGAATGTGCTTAACTGAATTGTCTATTAGTTCCAATAACTACCAACCATTTTTCAATTAGAAATATAGTTTCTGACCTTGTAAGCTTGTAGTATGAATTTCTCATACATTAAATAAAAACTAACAAATTCGGTCATAAATTGAAATTCAAATAAACGATTTGTCTCCAAACAGAAAACTAGAACATTCTTCTGCATTAAAAACCTAAACACAGTCCACTATATCATTAAGAAGTTAATATAAAAAACAAGCTTAAGAACATCGCAGCCATAGCTTCATCTCCCAGTATCACTTTATAAAATTATTGTAACCTGATACTTACAATAAATAAATAAAAAAAAAATATTTCAAATTGTGATCACTTTTATCCGCTATTGTCCATATCATCTAAATTGGTCGGCGCTCGTTCGTATTGGGAGGGTCGTCTTTTGACAATAGCCCATATATTTTCGATAGGATTCAAATCGCGGCCTATAGTTGGCCGCTTCATTGTGTTAAATTCTTGTTCGGTAATACATTTTTGCACAATTTTGGGTGTGAGTTTTGGATCCCCGTTTAGTTGAAAAGTTATTTCTATTGTAGGGTAGATGGCACTCTTCAATAAAAACAGCAAACTGTTCTCCAAAATACTTAGATAGTACTCCTTATGCATAATACCTTCCATTGTCACTTAAGGACCAATGGCCCATCAAGTGAAACCTCCCCACACCATTACACTCCCACCACCGTGTTTGCTTGACATTCTGTCGCTGATTGAGTTTAACTGACCTCTTCCAACAATATTGTATTGCATCAGATTGGAAACGATTGGTTTTTGTTTTATACGACTAAGCCTTGTAATTCTTGTCTACATTCTTTTATCATGTATCCAATTCATGTATTCACTTTAGCCCACTACTGTATAATATTCCACAGTTATTTAGAATGCCATGTGCAAAATTCCTAAAGTAGCGCTTCAACTGCACTAACAAACATGTTGGGAGTCAGAATAATATATATTTATTGTATTCCCTTTAATGTTGTTCCCGCTACCTGACAGAATGACTTTTGGTATCACAAGTTTAGTATAGAAAAAATTTTAAATTCCCAAAACAACAACAACAACGCATCAGACTACATAGTGCTTAAAGCAAGTACTCGCCGTCAGTTTGACTAACGGCACGTAATGTTCATTGTTGTCCAGAAAGCCACAAAAAAATATATTGCCAGTGGTAACAAGCACAAAATACAGCAAACACGTAAAAACATGGATGTCGTCTCACGCTTATATACCCAGCAAACCAAATAATCTCACTATTAGGAATTCTTTCGCCAATTATTACCAAATTCATTACAAATGCTGATTGGTTTGCCTGACGGATTTCACTTAATATTGTTCCGACATATCTGAACAAATTAGGAACGACTCCGGAGGTTTTTGAATTTTTAATATTTTGAATTATTTCCTTTTGCAAGACATTTCTTACCTAATTTGGGTTGAATTCTGATAGACTTTTCAGAAAGAATTTTATAAACATTGTGGGCGTTTGGGTTTAAATTTTCAGAGCTGTAGTCTTTTGTCCCGGCATTCGGTACAAATTAGGTAATATATGACGGAGTAAAAGGCAATAGCTGCAATAGTTTGACAAATACAAAAGCCTTCTGACATACAGCTCAGAACTTGTTCCGTTGGAAAAAATCTCTCATACAAGTAAATCTAAGTTCGAAAAGAGTTTGGAATTGGCAAAAAAATCAATGAGTGTTCGAACTCACGGGCGAAGTGTTAACATCTTTTTCTTACACGTTACCTGTTAGATTTCTATGAACACATTAGTAAATGTTACATTGGAAAATAAAAAAAGAATAGTTTTTGTGCTGAAGGCTCTTTTGCTATTGCACGCTCCTTTTTCTTACATCTGCTTTAACATTAGATATAATATTGGTAAAATAAATAAACCGATATATAGCTCACTGAAATAATTGTGTTTATTTTGTCATAAACAGAGCGACGACAGAAAGTATTGAATAGTATAGAGAACTTATTTCACTCTTTTTCCGCTCTCATGTACAGAGTCTGAGTAAAAGAGCATAAACGAGTCTTATTCTCTTTATAGAATATTTCAATATAAAATCACCATTTCGACAATATTATTACATAAAACAATACAAAAACCATAAATATTTCAAAAGGCACCAATGTTTCACATCAAAATTATTAATGAATTATGAATTATGAATTATGAATGACAAAAAGAGAGAAATACTTTTTGAATCATTCGCCAGATGTCGCCAGTGCTTTTGAGACATACAATTCGTTCCACGAATGATAGGTAATAAGATTGCGCATTGCGTAGGTCCTTTATATTTAAATCAATTCTCTCACTCTCTCTGTGACGTCAGGTTAGCTAAAATTTGTTCTACATTCAGTTCATGAATGCTTTTTTAAACATTTTCTTGAAAATATTATAAAAAAATTGTAGTTCTGTCTATAAAATATCTCCTGATTAAAACTGGCCGCAAAAAACATTAAACTCCACAGAATTTTACTTTAACAAATTCATATATCTTTAAATGTATTACAAATATTAGCTTTTCAAAAGAGTCATAATATATTTTCGAAATTTTTTTTATTTTTAACAAACGTTTCACTGATATTTATTACAAACACTGTGTGTAATTTTTTAAGTCATGGCAAAATAACCATATACGGACACCACTACGTGATAAAAGACTAAAAAAAAAGACCCGTGTTTCCCAATTTTTCCCAAAGCCATGCACTTTTTTTTTATGGGCCGCCAAAGATTTGGGGCCTCGGTATCATTTTCGTAAAAATGTGATCATTTTCTCAGGCTCATATCTTGCAAACCGTTCAGAATTTCGATTTACTCTCTGAGGCAAAGTTGTAGCTCTTGTCATAAAGAACAAAAATTGCGAAAAAAAGCTTCACCTTCCAGATCAAAATCGCAAAAAACTTAAAAAAATTCGATTTTTTTTCCTTTTTTCCCGTGTTCAGGTCCATAGGTAGCAAACCGTTCAAAATTCAAGGAAACAATCAACTACAAAAATCTCAATAAACAAATTTCTAGAACATATAAACTGCCTACAGATGATTCTTAACACTGTTTAGGTAGCACGCAAAAGTGAAAAATTTGCCGAAAATTTTTTAATTTCATTTTTTTTTACCTTTTTCTCCTGTTCAGGTCCATAGGTAGCAAAAAATGAAATATGCCTGGCCAGAATCATGTGTTTGTCCAAGGGTTAACACAGTTTAGGTAGCGCTTAGGTATCACGCGATCATGCAACGATAGCAGCAGCACAGGCATGATCGTGGCATCATTTGGCCGATCATTCTCAAGATGGGCAAATTTGAACGGTTTGCAAGATATGAGCCTGAGAAAATGATCACATTTTTACGAAAATGATACCGAGGCCCCAAATCTTTGGCGGCCCATAAAAAAAAAGTGCATAACTTTGGGAAAAATTGGGAGACACGGGTCTTTTTTGTTTTTTAGTCTTTTATCACGTAGTGGTGTCCGTATATGGTTATTTTTTTTCGTGTTGCACTGTGAAATTCTTCGGAGTTTATAGTTTTTATTGAATTTTCATACATATTTCCCAATTTACTAATACATACTCGCTAACGTCACGTATATGCGTAGAGAGAGAACAGTTTTTAAGTACCATTAGCGTAATCTTATTATTTCTTTTATTCGTGATTCGTTCCATGTGTTCTCTATACCATTAATCACTCTTTGGCGACGACGACCTGCTTGTTTGATCGCTGCCGCTACATCAATACCATCATATTTATTTTCAGGCAGAGGCTATTGTTTTTCAACAACTACGTATGTAATGCTAACGCTGTGTATTGTTTCCATGTGTTCACGTTGATAGTTTGCCCTACCCGTGCCTATAGATGTTAACATATCAAAAAGTACAGCAATTTTTTAAGCATATTCGAGCAGAAGGAACATAAGGTTTACTGGGTAGATGAAGCCTTGTCCATCTGTAAGTTCGTGTATCTGACGTTAAACCGTCAAAACTTATACTGCATTTGTTGTCAGTTATTGAATAGTAAGAGGAATAGAGGAACAATACCTACAATTGTTGTTGGGAATTTTATTCTTGATACTGTATGTAGTTTTGCTAGATCTGATGGTGCTAGTATTTCTGTTACTCATGTCAAACTTAGTTATAGTAAAGTGATTTTGGGACTTGTTTGTTTTTGGCCCTGTTTTACTTTGTTTATAGCTTCCTATCGTTTTTACCAATACAACAAATCACCATCGATTCTTGTTAACTTCATCAATTTTTTGGGTTAAGGGCAAATTTGATGTTGTTTCATATCGTGTTTCTTAATTCCAGTTTGATTTTGTTAGCATTTGGAGAGTTCGTTTGTTATTTGTTGTCTGTATAAATTCCTGATGTTGGCCGTGGGTGGTGCAATGGTTAATGTGCGCACCTTTTCTACATGATAGCATTAAGATAAAGGTGTTTTTACGACGCCCATTTTGGCCCATATATAAATTGGTTGGTTGTTCGGCAAGATAACTCCCGCAATTTTGCTAAATGCGTGTGTTTTGTTTGATATTTTGAAAATGGTTAAGTATGAAAATTTAAACGTTTCTCTGCGAGTTTTATGCAGAAAATATTTCAAAAATAGCAATTGTAGGCGAAGGGTGGTTGTATACAAACAAAAGTAAAGAAACTTTGACATAAGAGAAAAACTCACTCCAGAAAAAAGTTCAAATCAGCTGAGCTAGTGCTTCTACCATTTGTTTGTACCATAATACTATTCAGTACTTTTTGTCGGGCGCTCTGTTTAACACAAAATAAAAACTATTATTTCAGTGAGCTAAATATTGCTTTATTTATTTTAACAATATTACATCTAATGTTAAAGCAAATGTTTGTAAGAAGGAAGAAAGTGCAATCGCAAAAGAGCCCTCAGCACAAAAACTATTCTTTTTTTATTTTCCAATGTAACATTTACTAGTGTGTTTATAGAAATAGAACATGTACCGTGCAACAAACAGGTGTTAAAACACCGGCCGTGAGTTCGAACATTCATTGACTTTTTTCGGCGTGCTGTAGGCCTGCTCGAAATAAAAAGTTGAAGCTACAGGATTTGGCTTGCAAAAAAATCTTTTGCCAACTACCTCTTCAATAAAACTCATTAATTCTAAATTCTCAAAATTGTGTTACTGCAGTTTTAATGAGCAAAAACCTCAAAAAATTACGTTTTCTACTTTAAAACTTAAAATAAAAGTATTTATTGCATACTAAACATTTTGTTCTTCATAAGCTGTGATGCATATACGTACCGACATGACGCATGCCACATTTCACCATCCATACAATTTTGAAAATGTAACCCAATGATATTAAAAATTTCTAAAATGTGAAATTGCATCCCTTTTTTGATTCAAGTACATTGCGTTACGTGAAGGGGTTAATAGTTATATTCGAAATATTTTGTGTGTGTATTCTACTTGACCCATAACCTAACCAAATTCTGTGCAAATTCTTTTCATTTTCTCTGTCGATTTTACGCTTCTTGATTTAAATAATTTAATAAAATTATACATTTACCCATTTATGTAAGAAAATATATTTCCAAAGTCTTAAATTTCACACTTACGATGTAGCGCGCTACGAAATATATATAAGTGCCAATATTAAAAATCTTATTATTTTTTAGCCGGGTGTTTTTATTTTAATTGTACAATAAAATCTCTGTACATGATGAGATTTCTTCATGTAGTCTTGACGCATATTTTAAACTTTTTTTGATTAGCTAGACTAGGATTGTTTCCCTATGACAGCATGATAAAACAAAGTATTTTTAAGAAAATTTAATTTCATTGTCTTGGTGTTCGTTTCGGTTCAAATGCCCATAGTCATTCATATCAGAGTATTGTTAAATATAAAATGTAATAAATTATCTTTAATCCATGTACACATACATATGTAAATTGTTATCTATTCAATATGCATTCATATTGTGTACAATACACATTTCATTTTATGTATTGTCGTTTAATATATAACACAGATACACACATTTATAATTAATATTAATCCATTTAATTTAATAAAATATACATATATTTGGAAAGGGCAAATACAAATATTTTATATTTATTATAAAAGTACATTTAAAGTTAACCCTTCTGCACTCCTTGGGTCAAAATGACCCAATTTTATATTTCAAATGTAATTTTTTTCCTCTAAATTACAAGTTATCAAGTTGGAACTTTATGATATCCTCAACGGCGTCGTAAACTATAATTTGGCAAGAAAAATATGTAGTTAGGTAGTTTTGGGATTTCTCTGCATGCAAATATGTAAAATATATACATCTATTGTCCTGTGGGTCAATTTGACCCAAAGGTAATTACGATTAGTTATGCAATATTTAAATATTTTTGTTACCAATTTGAATGAATTTGCGTTTGGGAAATAGGTAACATTCGAACTCCTTATGGCTAATTCTATAATTCGGGAACACCCCGCCTTTCATTTCTTTCGACGATCGTCTCCTGGCTTAGTGACCCTGACACTATCGTGTATTTAGCCATGAGAAGGCTTCTCAAAATACTTCATAATACCTGTAGGTCTCAGTTAATCAGGATGTATTAGGAATATATATACTATATACTCGTAATTGATTTCTTTTGCATGGCCATCACGGGCTCGCTTGCAGAAGTCCAGACGCTGAACCCAATTTTTTACAGTTTTCAAGCATAAATCGGCCGATACTGCTGCCATTTCACTTTCGATATTCGTACGAAGTTCATCAATCGTCGCTGCCTTGTTGGCATAGACCACTGACTTGACGTAGCCCCACAGGAAATAATCTAACGGCTTCAAATCGCACGACCGAGGCGGCCAATCGACTGGGCCATTTCGTGAGATAACACATTCACCAAACTTGGTTTCCAATAAATTGATTGTGGCATTCGCTGTGTGGCTTGTGGCGCCGTCCTGTTGGAACCACATGTCCTCCACGTCCATATTATCCAACTGGGGCCAAAAATATTCGGTTATCATTGAACGGTAGCTATTCGCATTCACAGTAATGTGCAGGTCTTGATCATCACGGAAGAAGTACGGCCCACTGACGCCGCCGGCCCACAAACCGCACCAAACCGTAATTTTTTCGGGATGCAATGATGACTCATGGATTACGTGTGGATTGCTGTCTGACCAATAACGCATATGTTGCTTATTGACGAAGCCATTCAGCCAGAAATGAGCCTCGTCGCTGAAGATGATAAATTGGACGTAGCGCTCTTAAAGTTGAGGCCACGGACTCCAAATTTCGGTAGTAAATTTTAATAATTTCGACTCGTTGTTGGCTTGTATATCTTTCCATGATGAAATGGCAAACCCTTACTGAGGAGAAATGTCAAAAGAGCGGAAAAAATATGGCGTCGTTTGCTGTCCCTATCGATTTACTTTTGTAGCGTCTCTGTTGAAAAACCCTTTATATGCTACATTTATTTTGCTATTATTTTATAATGCTCGACGAGTGTCTAACTAGAGTGTTTTTTAGTCTTATAAATAAAATAAATATATGGTTTCCCATTACATCGGTTGAAGGAATTGGGGCGAGCTTCTGTGCGCTTTCGAGCTTTATATTCACTGATTGGGACCTACAGCTTTTACAACGATTCCGAACGGTATTTTCAGAAGGAATTTAAGGCGGTCTGACCAGGGATCGAACGCAGGATCTCATGTGCAAGAGGCGCGCACACTAACCATTGCACCACCGACGGCCACCGGTGACCACATTGTTTAGGCTTAGTCATTCGTTAGTCATGTGTTAATTCTTCTCTCTAACTCTAATATGAACATGTCTGTTTAAACAAAATTCAACCCTGATATTAATTATTGTCCCTAGTAAAACAACAGCTGGACACCAAAAGCTAGAATGGATTCGTCCACGGCGTAGCCACTCGATGGACACAGTTTAGTTGAAGTTTTATGTGATGAGTACGAAATTTTGTTGGCAAATGATGCTGATGGATATGATCAATACTCATCGTCAAGCGAAACTATTGAAGGCGTGATTCTGGAAGTCCAAATCAACAGTGAACGCTGCAACCCCATTTCATATTTATGAAAACATCATAGTGCTCTTTGGCAAGAGTAACCGCGGCTTCAAGCTGTTAGGCTCAAGAAAATCAAATTTTACCAAACAACCCTGATCCTACCAAAAATTTTGTATATTGTAAATAAAAAAAAAACGAATTATTCACGTAACCAGATGGCAAAACATTGATTTGATTACACGATATACGAACGAAATAAATCCAGCTTGAAATCCTACTATAACTTTCAGGTGCAGGATTTATCTGCTGGAACTGCAGGTGATACCGCAAAACAGCAAATTTTGCGTAAATAGATGTCGTGACATTGTTAATCGCCCATTAAAGTTGTAAAACATATTCAAGTTGTAAACATTGTAAATTCATATTAGCAGATTCTAAGAACAGTTCCGCCGAGTGTCCTACCAAATAAGAGTTAGTAAAGCCTAAAGTCTCAAAATCTTTATGTCAGTCAGTTTGTTTTCAAACTGCAACAAAAATAACTAATATATACTTATGTTTCCAATATTTTCCATGAAACGAAATGATAATTATTGGACTTATATATTGAGTGATAGATAGTGAATTAGTTATGAAGTGATTATCTATTTTTCTTTTATGTATTTGTTAGTTGTGGCAAAAAAATTAAATAATAAATTTCTTCCACAAATGTCGAATTTTTAACAAATTATGATTTTGGGTCAAAGTGACCCGATGATCATAGGAGGAGTGCATATGCAAGGAATGCAGAAGGGTTAAGGACACATGGATGCCAGCATGTGAGTGAGAGTTGCTGGATAGGTATATTTGGTGTTTTACAGCATTTACATACATGTGTTCCGTACGAGAGTAGACTTATAAATATAAATAATAAAGTATACATCGTTACCTTAAATATAATTCGTTGTATACCGGGACGTATGACTGATGTTTGCCTGTAACTGCAATATTTATACGTAATACAGGAACTGCATGGCCGAGTTCGTTTGTGACGGTGCCCTTAGACTTGTGGATAAGTTGCTCGACTTCAAGTTGACTTCAACTTGGATAATTTCATATCAACTTAGATTTTTCTCATACTACACTCTCAACCTAGTTGAGGCAACTTCAGTTTGTTGTGAGATGTCGAAATGAAAAAAAGAAACCACTTTCGTTTTCTTTAAATATTTATAAATAACACTAAAAATCATATTTATTTCGTAAATATATATTTCCGATAATGTTTATGTTATTTATTTGTTGGTACATTTATTTACATTTTGCCGATAATGTTGCTTCATGAACGTTTCTCTGCGTAATGCGTACACTCGTGGTTAAGTTGCTATCAACTGCAGAAAATCAAAGTCGCTTTGATATTACATCAACTGGTTTGTACAAACCACCAACTTCACCTTACACCATGGATAAGTTGTTGTCAACTTGAAGTCGCTGCAACTTATCCAAAGGTCTAAGGGCACCTTAACGCACACCGTTTATAATGAAAGTTCAGTTATAATGAACCCTTGTTTTTGGCACCAACGGTTTTGATTTATTTCTTCATGTAAATCTTTACTGTTATAGCGAACATCGTTTATAGTGAGAACTTTTCGTATAACAGCGAAAATTTGCTGTATCATTTTCTAGTTTTCACACATTTTTTGACGGTTATAACGGACCCTCTACAATGTATTAAATTATTGCAGCGACGGTAACACTTTCATATGTTTGTTTATAAGAAAACGTTGGCTTCCGCTACTCACATCAGGTGTTCGCTTGTAAACAAACTGTGTGTGTGTAACAAACTTAAAAAAATACAAGGCTAATCAAAAAGAAACAGTCTGAGTATAGTCAAGAAAATTGAAATATTAGAATTCAATATTAGAAACAACAAATAAAGAGAAATGTGAAATTTGCGAAATCTATAAAAGTCCACAGTCAAATCTTTCAACATAAAACAATTACATGAGGTTTCGGGAGACACCCGATTGGACCGAGGTTCATTTCTGTATAATTTATGCACTAGTTTGTTCCAACAAACGTTGAAAAATACGATAATTTAAATGGATCTTAAAGAAAAGATACTTTTTGTAAAAAGATAAACTTTTTTTAAGAATTTTAGTTATTTTGATGTATTTTTTGGAAACAAAGTATATTTGTATGTCCTTGTATATAAGAATGTGTATTATATTTTCCCCAAACGATTATTTTTTAAAGTGCTTATATCTTTTATTAAAAGCTTATATTTTTTTAAGAAAAGGAACTATTTTTAAGCAGCAGTACTTTTTGTATGAAAAAGCCCTACGAGTATGATTTTTTCGACAAAGAAGTATAAGTACAGATACTTTTTGAAGAAGTGGTACTCTTTTTAGGAAAACGTAATGTTTTAAGAAAATTTACTTATTTTCAGAAAGGCTATCTATCTCAAGAAAAGAAAAGAAAAGAAAAGAAAAGAAAAGAAAAGAAAAGAAAAGAAAAGAAAAGAAAAGAAAAGAAAAGAAAAGAAAAGAAAAGAAAAGAAAAGAAAAGAAAAGAAAAGAAAAGAAAAGAAAAGAAAAGAAAAGGAAAGAAAATAAAAGAAAAGAAAAGGTACTTTTAAGAATAGCAATTTTTGTAAGGAAAGGTGTTTTTTTTAAGAGAAGGTATTGTTTTGAAGATTTTTTTGGCGTAGAATACGTCTTACCTTACGGTATAGGGAGCCATGTCAGATTGTTATTGTTGTAATCTTTACTTCATTGATTATGAGGAAACGGCGAGATAACTTTTTTTAAAAAATTTTTTGTAGGTAAATGAAGATGTTATCTTTCGTGTGATATACATTTCAAATTGGTTGATATCTTCCTAATATTTAAATTTCTCAAATGAAAATTGTTTAAACACATACACTCAAACATATGTGTGGTGTTTGGTTGAGTGTTTGAGTTTGTAGCGTGAACACAAACTATGCTGCTGTTTCAGTGTGGACACAAACCTTCGGCTGTTGTTTTGATTGATGAAATATTGAAATTTCGTATATTTACTTATGTATTTAAGTGAAACAAAGTGTTAAATGTGAATTTGAATTTAACATTGATATATAATTATAAAAAATATATGAGAAAATTAATTCATACATTTTGGCGTAGAATACGTCTTACCTTACGGTTTAGGGAGTCATGTCAGATTGTTATTGTTGTAATCTTTATTTCATTGATTATGAGAAAACGGCGAGATAACTTTTTTTAAAATTTTTTTTGTAGGTAAATGAAGATGTTATCTTTCGTTTGATATACATTTCATATTGGTTGATATCTTCCTAATATCTAAATTTCTCAAATGAAAATTGTTTAAACACATACACTGAAACATATGTGTGGTGTTTGGTTCAGTGTTTGAGTTTGTAGCGTGAACACAAACTATGCTGCTGTTTCAGTGTGGACACAAACCTTCGGCTGTTGTTTTGATTGATGAAATATTGAAATTTCGTATATCTACTTATGTATTTAAGTGAAACAAAATGTTAAATGTGAATTTGAATTTAACATGGATATATAATTATAAAAAATATAAATCAAATTGATTTGCGTCTGTTATTTATTATTTATCCTTACTCTTTTAATTTAAAAGCATATTTATCCTATTTTTCCAACCAGAAACTTATGTATATTATCAAAAGTAACTATCAAATAAATAAATTCATTTGCCTATGTTATTTATCATTTATTGTTATACATGTTTTCTGTCTTATCGGATGGCGTATTCTACGTTAAACTTAATGGCCGTGTCTCTGACACAGCCTACAGGGACAGTCCGTGGCCGAAGGCCTCGGACAACTGTCTGCTGGATTTGTTTTTCAATAGATGACAAACTGATTACAACTAAATTTCTATCTGATGTTGATATTGTGAAAATAGCACAAGACCCTTATGGTCATTGCAATGATGATGATAGTTTTAGTACCACAACCTGATCAGGCCGTTAGAAAGGGTTTATGAACATTTAAGCTATATCTTGAAAGTAAAGGTAATCAATGTGAGTTCGAGTTATATGAACACTTTTATGAAGGAGAACATTTTTTCGATAATAAAATAGTAGTATGAAGTAGTAGTACAAAATGAAAAAAATTATGAAAGCTGAGTTTCGATGGCCCCGCCCCACTCAAGGAAATGGACCAATACAACTTTCATTTATTGACTTTGTTGTGGCCATCATTGACGTTAGCAACTCTCCTGAACATGAGTTTGCGATATTCTAACATTTATAGGGTCAAAATGCATGAAAAGTTTAAAAAAAAAGACAATTTCCCCTATACCATCTGACTAACTTCAAATCGATATACATATGTGGATAACTTTTGTTTTTTGACCGATATAACTTTTACCACTGTAACTTTTTCGCACTGTGTAATCCATTGTATAGTGAAACGTATGAGTGATATTTGCATGTAACTACAATACTTATACGTAACACAGTAACTTCATGCATAAAGTAAAGGCTAGGGATGTCAATCGGAAAATACCGAAATCAAGGGATTTTTCGGGATTAATGATTATTATTACTTTTGAAAAACATAAAACTAAAAACAATAAGAAAAGTTCAGTATGGTATTATTTTTTTGGACGAGTCGAACGGTGCAAAAAAATATTCGAAAACTCGCGGGATGTTTTTAAAATACTTTTTATTTAGTTTGAGAAAAGTAAAAAAAGTCGGAAATTTTCTAAATGTCAACATTATTTTACATTATTTTATGAGTTTGTTTTGAGTTTGTTTTGAATTGTTTTATACAAAAAATTGATATCAATGGCTTTACACGCTTCTTTAACGCCATAACTCTCTCACATATCCGAAATTTCGGGGCCCATAACTCCGAAACTATTCATTTGCCCTGATTTTGTAATTCTATTTTTTTGCTTAGAATAACGTTTTGTACCCCCCTTGTGGTTCCTGGGATCCCGAAAAAAATTCGAAAAACCCCAATTCCGGTATTTTTTAAAATCAATCCCGTTTAGCATCCCTAGTAAAGGCTCTCCGAGATACTCGCAAAATTTGAAATTCGTGAATTTTTGTGTGCGGTAAAGCATTTTTATTGATCAAAAGGAGACAGCGTGATAGGTAACAATTCAAGGTTAGAAAAATGCACAACTCTATGTCAGGCTGCGCGACTAATCAATCAGTCGCACACTCGTAGTTTTAATTGTTGCGAAACATTTAAAAAATAGTGAAATGTTGGGTAAAAAATCATATGCAGGGATAATGCATATTTTCTTCTTGTCGATTTCGTTAATCGCCAAAATTGTTCCATTCGTGTATTTACTGATCCCCAAATACAACAATTTAGGAAGATTTTCCCTCAGACAAAGTTCATATGGTTACTTATATTTTAATTTTAATATAAGTTCGTACTTGGTCAAAGTGTTTTTATTTTATTCATACTTAAAAACAAAATTTATTTTTCTGAGAGTATATCTGTGTGATTGTACATTTTTCTCATTTCCAGCATGTGTATTATTTTGGAGTCATGAACTATGCATCGTACAAAGAGGAGTAATGGAATGGAACGAACGGGTATATGGTCTCATAGTTTTTCACGGAGCGCTTAACTTCCCCTATATGAGAATGATAATTTTTGACAAGTGTTTTAGATGGATGAGTTGGCACACTATATCATACCGTGTGTCGTAGTATGTTTTCACATTTTGGCTTAAATCTCCCACTTCTACGATCTCTTAAGTTAATTTCTTTACCACTGTGTCGTTGGTTAGTTCCATTCAAACCTATTTTGTCATTGTTGTATTGTCACGTGTGAAAATAATACAAACTTCTTCATGTTGTAGCGGCGTTAAAAGTAAGATATCATTGCGTCTAGGTTTTCTGAGGCCGTTACTCTCTACACATACACTTTTTTGGCGCGTGATCTTTTATCGTAGCACAAAAGTTACTTCTTGCTGTCTAGCAGTTCCGTAGGTGTGTGTCTATTAGTACGTGCTAGCACTTTATATAGAGTGTTCCAATTTGAGTGATTTGTTTTCTAAGTTCGTAGTATGTCATGATCTGTAATTTCGTTCTTGTATTCAGTAATATTTACAATTTCATCATGGAGTGATATACGCAAGAAGAACATTTAGAAATTATTAATTTTTTTTTATCAAAATAATCATTCCATTTTATTGTCGTAATAATCGACCACCTGTGCTCGCTATCCGCCGAATTATTGCAAATTAGGAGCGTATATTTTCTTTCCATAATGTTCAAGTGCCAATAGAACAGGCAAGTTCAGGCAAGTGCTGCTGAAGACCGCACTTTATCGATTACAAAGACGTTGTCAATAATTAAGACTGTCTCAAACCACAATCTGGCGGACACTGAATAACTGACACTGAATAACACAATAACTGAAGCCATTGGCTGATGTTGTCTCGGAGTAACTTGAAAACGATTACGATTTTTTTTAAAGGAAATCATCTTCTCCGATGAGGCTCACATTCATCTGAGTGATGCGGTAACAAGAAAAAGCTGTCGATTCTGATGCGAAGAATCATTCATGGAAAACCATTTCATTCACCTAGATTTTCAGTCGGGTGTGGTTTTTGGTCTGATGGAATCATCGGTCCGTACTTCTTTCGATATAAAGCTGGTAACACGGTTACTGTCAATTAGGAGCTGTGTAGATTGAGGTTAACCAACTTTTTGTCGCCCAAATAGGAAGCAGTTAATCTTGACATCAGATGACTCCAACAAGACGGGGCTACGTACCATGCAGCACGTCCAACAACCAAATTGTTACGAGAAAAGTTTAGAGATTCGATTATTTCAAGAAATTGTGACATTGAGTGGCCTCCAAGACGTTGTGATTTAACACTATTAGACTACTACTGGTGGGGTTATTTGAAGTCATTGGTCTTTACAAATAAACCAGACTCCCTTCAAGCTTTACAAGTCAATGTTGAACGTGCTATTCAAGATATACGACTTGATTTAATGGTAAAGGTGTTGGAATATTGGGTTCATCGAATTCGAAAAGGTGCTTGAAAATTAGGTTCATCGAATTCGCTGCTACAACAGAAGACGTGGAGGCCATTTTAACCCTGCTGTTAGATTAGAAAAAACTTACGAATCTTAGATTGAGGGACCATTTGGTCCATACTGCAATTTTCATCCAAAATAATAATTTTATCTTATTCTTTGTAACTATTTTGGTTCAAAAATTTCTAAAGCAAGTATTTGACATATCAAAAGCATCCGCTAACATATCACAAACATCTTCTAAATATTTGACATGAATTTACATTCGCTTGGTAATGAAAAAACTTACGAATCTTAGATTGAGGGACCATTTGGTCCATACTGGAATTTTCATCCAAAATAATAATTTTATCTTATCCTTTGTAACTATTTTGGTTCAATAATTTCTAAAGCAAGTATTTGACATATCAAAAACATCTTCTAAATATTTGACATGAATTTACATTCGCTTGGTAATGAAAAAATGTACTATTGACCAAATGGTCCTCTAATCTAAGATTCGTCATTTTGTATTTTTCTCAGTCCTGAATAAAGTTAGAAAATTTAATTTTCGCACATAACATTGTTTTATTAAAAGACCCCATTAGCAGAAAAATTTAGTCAGTATATATCACCGTTCCAAAGTTACAAGGGAAAACAGAAAAAATTTGGACCAAATGGTCCTAATCTAACAGCAGGGTTAACGACACTTTATTCAGAACTTAATTGTATAGATTGTAATTCAGAATATATAAAAAAACATAGGAATATGGAACTTTTAGTGCCATTAAGTAAGTGAATCGGAGTGTATATAATGGGGTATATAATGTTACAATGATGTTACAATTCTACGAGGTCCTCTTAGTTTCCTCAACATAACCCCTTCAACATATACCAAAAAGTTGAAATAAAATGAAAAACAAACTTCAAATAAAAAGTTGAATAATCTTGAAATTGACGACCTAGATTCTTCGTGAACCTTTTATTTAAATTTTGTATTGTGAAAATGGTTTATATTGTTATTTTATTTAAATAAGTATAAGTAAAAGACATATGTATACATATAAAAATGTTGAAATAAATGGAAAATAAATGATATATTTAAAAGTAAATGTTAAATAACTCGTCACCTCACTATTGGAGTGATTTAAAAGCACATGAGCTTAATTGCGTGATGAATTTTTAAGCTTAAAATGGTTAGACAACTTGTTCCAAATGTCGTGAGAAATTTTGCCAAAATAGCTAAAACACTGGGAAGAAAAGTACAGTCTTTCTGTCATCCTTCATCCTGCTCATTTGCAATACCAACTAGTATACATACTTATACAATGTGTAATTACTTATCTCGCATATTTCTCATTATTTGCAACGTTGGATCTGGTACAATTGTTATTTCAATTCCCATAAGATATTTTGACACAAAGAAATGGCAGTATAAACAACGAAGAAGGAAACTGCGCTACAAAGTCCGTTTGCAATCAGAAATTAAAATTCTAAGTAATATCTTAATGTTTTTGTTTTTCGGTTTTCCTTAAAGCCTTGAAATCTTTGGTATCCACAACAGAAATAAGAAGGACATATTTAGTCTAATGAAAGTAGTACAATCTAAATGAAAGCAATCCCAAATTTTAATTTCTTTGAAAGGCTAACGTTTTAAAGGATATTAGAATAAAGTAAGTACAAAGCAACTCGGAAGGATATTCTGCATATAGTATCAGGATTACTACCGACAGTAATGTTTCAAGTATGGCATCTAATAGAAGCATTTTGTGAGACCTACCTCCCTAGGAGTACATTTAGATGTAGAAAGGTTTCCGATTACAACCTACGTAGGCTCTGTGCTTTCTAGTTTTACACTCTCTAATTTGGACCTACACACGCTTAAAAATCTGCCGTGTTTGTTGTTTGGATGCAAATATTACCTGTTTGTAGCACGTCGCATATACAGGGTGATTCAGGAAGTTCCGGACAAATTTCTCCAGGGTATTCCTTGGCTCATTTCATGGAGAAAAGTCCACAAGGACCATGTCCGAAAATGCAAGTGTGCGAAATGGCAGCGGGTTCAGAATTTTCAGTTATGACCTAAACGAATCCCAGAGGTCTTACCGTTCCACAGTTATGACCATTTTACTGTAATGCAAAAATGTTTGTTTTTATTTTTGGAAGCGAAATAAAAGCGCACATTTATTTGCTTTTGTAAACTAACACGTTTAAGCAGAAGAATGGTCATAACTTTGGAACGGTAAGACATCTGGGCTTCGTTCAACAGAAAAAAGCATAAGTTACCTGCCATTTGGCTGAGCAAATTGAGGTTACGGGAATTTTTTTTTCCATTTTCACCCTGTATAGTATACTTGCGCCCAAACATATTGTGTTTTCTGTTCGATATTACATATTGGAAACACAATGATTAGTACGTTATGACATATATTTTTGTGTCCCAAATATAACCTTGTTTGTTGAAATCTTATGAAATTAAAAACGTAACAGACAACAAAAATACTATACAGCAGCAGATGTTCAATTCATGAAAACAATGCCTGCACGTCAGTATATGGATGTTCCAAACATATACATGGTTTCTGTATAATGTTACAGGGGCCGTTTTTTTCAGAGTATAGTTTTACACCGGTTACGAACAGTATTTTGAGTAGGTTTTTCTTGATTAATTACTCGATAGTGTCGCCATCACTAAGCGTAGTGACCGTAGTCAAGATAAATATAAGGTTGTCAGGGCAGAGATCGAACTTACGTTCTCATGTACAAGAGTCGCGCACTACCGATGGCCACATTTGTATATGCATCCTTATTAATTAACATCCTTATTATATATTTATTATTCACTTAGCCTGAAATAGAAAAATTCGAAACATTAGCCTTAAAATAACCTCGCTTATGAGAGAATAACCCAGTGGACTCAGGGACCATACAAACTAAAGATAACATATTTTGCCAACCAGTTCGATCTTTTACCTTATTTCTCCAGATTGCAGTACCAAGTGGACGCAGGGATTCGTCAATCTGATTTCTCCAGCGGAGTCTTGGTCTTCCAATTTTCGTCTTCCTTCGAGTTCAGTTTGAAAAGCGCTTCGTGCTGGTTCGTCTTCATGTATTCTACTGACATGGCCTAGCCAGCACAATCGCGTTATGTTGATCCGCTTAACTATGTCGATGTCGAGAGAAAGCCCATACAGTTCATAGTTCATGCGTCGCCGGTACTCGCCTTTGTGCACTGTAGGGCCATAAATTTTCGGACTCTTTTTCTATAGAAGACTCCTACAGATGTTTCGTCTGCTTGCGATAAGAGTCAGGATTATGCGCCATAAAGCAAGATAGGTTGTATGAGAGTCTGGTATAGCTGGATTCTCATCATTCGTCATTCGTCATTAACCCAAAATAACATCTATTCGCAAGCACAATTCTCCGCTTGATCTCAAGGCTGACGTTGTTGTTTTTATTGATGGTAGATCCGAGGTATACAAATTCGTCCACTACCTCGAAATTATAACGATTATCAACGTTCACGCTTTGGTCTAATCGCGTGGAGTCCCTGGTAGTTGAGACCATTAATTTTGTCTTGTCCTCATTTACTTTCAGACCCACTTTTGCTGATTCCTTCTCAATTAACGAAAACAGCGCAGTAACTTCTCTAATTGTGCGCCCAATGATATCGATATCATCAGCATACTCGAGCAGCATTTACCTTTTGCTGCTGATGGTTTTATTCATATTGACTGCAGATTTTCTAATAATGACCTCCATTAAGATGTTACAGAGATCGCACGATAGGGTGTCGAATCGCCTGAGGCTTCGCTTGGTTTCGAAAGGTTCGGTAAATCCTTAACAACTTTCACTGCGGATTTGTTGTTCGTCAAGGTCTTCCTGCAAAGGCGCAGTAATACCAAGCTCAGACATTCCTTCGTGGAGTTTCTCCCGTAACGGGCTATCGAAGGCCTCCACAATGGACAAAGAGATGAGAGGTGTTGATTTGTTTTTCATGGGTCTTCTCCAGTATTTGGCGTAGCTTGAAAAACTGGACAGTTGTCGATTTTCCAGGCCTAAAGCCACACTGATATGGTCCAATCAGGTCAGCGATATTTGATATTTTTTTCTTTTTTTTTTTCAATCGTTTATTTATTATATTCAATTCATTTTATAAACTAAGACTACAAATAAACAAATAGATATTAATAACAAATTTGGTATGCACTGTTCCGTGATCGGACTCTCAAGCATAATAGAGATTATATAGCGTTCTTTAGAAAAACTTATCTTAAGATATATACAGGGAGTATAATACAGTATTTTGTTTGTAATGAAAAAATATAAACAAAAACATCACCTTAGTATTTTACTTAAATAAAAAACAACGTCTAATATTTAAAAATAAAGCTAATTTGGAATCCACCAATAAATGTTCTTTTTTATTTGAATATCTGGTGTACTTGTAGCAAATCTTGTGTCATTGTTTGCAACTGACATTCTATCAAATGATTTGTCGGTAGCCCTTCTATATAAATGATAAAAAATGGGAACGCCCAGACTGTTCTGCATGCATCCACTTTTGTCAAAATAAAGAAAGGCTTCCGGCGGTACGTAACCAGATTCTAAGGTTTTTTCAGACAGATACTCTTGTCACATTTTTTAATTAAGGAACATAGTAGACTGAGACTCCAATCGCCGGGCAGGCATTCATCTAACCAAATTTTGCCAATGGGCTGATGCATGCACCTTACCAGCACATCGCCTCGAGCCGCGAATCCGTCTGTTTCTGCCGCTTCGTTGTTCGTAAGCCGAGCATTAGCTGCTCTTCGTGGATATTTCGCAATTGACGTCGTCGTCCAAATTGTGATCGATTGTCTCTTCATTGGATATCTCTGGTTATAAAGGGTTTTACAATAGGAACGCTAGAAAAGTAAATCGCTTGGGACAGCAAACGGCGCTATATTTTTTCCCGCTCTTTTGATATTTCTCTTCAGTAAGGTTTGCCATTTCATCATGGAAAGATATACGAGCCAACAGCGAGTCGAAATTATTACAATTTACTACCGAAATTTGGAGTCAGTGGCCTCAACTTTAAGAGCGCTACGTCCAATTTATGGTCTTCAGCGATGAGGCTCATTTCTGGCTGAATGGCTTCCTCAATAAGCAAAATATGTGTTATTGGTCAGACAGCAATCCGCACGTAATCCATGAGTCATCATTGCATCCCGAAAAAATTACGGTTTGGTGCGGTTTATGGGCCGGCGGCGCCATTGGGCCGTACTTCTTCCGTGATGATCAAGACCGGCACATTACTGTGAATACGAATCGCTATCGTTCAATGATAACCGAATTTTTTGGCCCCAATTGGATAATATGGACTTGGAGGACATGTGGTTCCAACAGGACGGCACCACAAGCCACACAACGAATGCCACAATCAATTTATTGGAAACCAAGTTTGGTGAACGTGTTATCTCACGAAATGTCCCAGTCGATTGGCTGCCTCGGTCGTGCGATTTGACGCCGTTAGATTATTTCCTGTTGGGCTACGTCAAGTCTATGGTCTATGCCAACAAGCCAGCGACGATTGATGAACTTCGTACGAATATCGAACGTGAAATGGCAGCAGTATCGGCCGATTTATGCTTGAAAACCGTCGAAAATTGGGTTCAGCGTCTGGACTTCTGCAAGCGTGCCTGTGGTGGCCATGCAAAATAAGTCGAGTTCCATACATAATAGCATCGAACGTACTTTCACAGGAATAAAGAATTTCATTGGTATCTAAAACCGGTTTTGTTTTATTTAAAAAAACTTTTGTAGCGTTCTTATTGAAAAACCCATTATATTTCCTTTAGGGGGAACGTACCCATTGAGCCACAAATTAAACGATCATAAAATGAACGAAACTTAATAACAAAACTCAATAATTTGCAAGCTGTGGTCGTCTATAAGTCTATCTATGATAAAATGTCAAAACAGATTTTTTTAAGAAATGGGATTTTTTTAGAATTGGTCCTTTTTTTCAGGAATAGGTAAATTTTTAAGAGTATCTACTTATCTTAAAGATATGGTATTTTTTTAAGAAAACGTACTTTTTTTAAGAATATGAATATGTACTGTTTTTGACAAAATTTACTTTTTTTAAGAAAATTCACTTCTTTAAGAAAAGTTTATTTTTTAAACTTCTTTCAGTTTGGGTTTTCTATATTTACTTTTTATTGGGTTCAAAACTACAATATATACTAAATATTGCTTACAGGCTCCACGTAGAAAACTTTCCATTAAACAAGAAATTTTCCAACGTATGTCAGTCTAGACACAAAGCAAAGCAAAAGTAAACAATATATTGATAATAATGGGTTGTAGTATAATAGTGTTAAATTTTTTTTGTGTTTTTCATTTAGCTCCAATCCCGCAACGTGCAATAAGGAACTTCGTTCCAAAAACTAAAATGCCAACTTTAGCATAATGGTTTCTCGAAAGATACAATTTTTGAGGACATTTGACATATTGTTACAGTCGGCAACACTGGGTCCGAGTACTACTTCCCCGCTCTTTTCTTACTCTTTTAGTTCATTCTGTGCAAGATGGGAAGCAAGTGGAAGATTATGAGCGGAAAACGTTGGATTAAAACCAATTTAAAATGTTGTTTTCCCCGATTCATTTCAAGTACTTTATATAATAGAACAGAACTATCTCGTCACTTAGCAAAATACGTTGGAACACCTTATAGCTTGTACTCACCCACCCAACTCTCGCGGATCTTCATATTGTCTCGCAAGTCTACTCGTTGCGTGTGGTCTAGGCATAACCTGTAGTCTATCCTCCATCTTATACACGAACGGAGATAAGATTTTCATTATCGTTTTATTAATTAATCTCTTGATGATTATTGTAGGAAATTCAAAATTTAAATTTACAAATTTAAATTAATAGATCCCTTGAGGTTCAAATAATTTAAACTTCATCGCAGAAATTCTTAATTTTATTGCAAATACTGGAAGGCCAGTGGTAGATTTAGGACAAATTACACTAGGCTAAAGGAAATAATTGGAAAAATAAAGTAAACAAATAACAAAATTTCGCAAAAGACGTTTACACAACAAATGTGTATTCGTCGGTATTACTAAGGGCGAGTTTCACACTAAAAGCTCACAGAAAATTTTCATATTAAATGACAAACATCGGACATTTAAAGTAAATTTAAATAGAGCATTTTCAACTATGAAACTGGCCATAAGGGAAGTCAACCAATTGTATGACGATAAAATGAATATTTCAAAAATTTAAATTATTTTCAGGTAATATTCTGGGACCAAAAAGTTGATGTTACTTCTATCAGTGGGGCTAGAAGTAATGCCAACATTTTCAACAACAAAATTGTAGACAAAGCCGGAGAAAATTCCTACACATTGCTCCTCTACTTTCTCATCTCTGTTAGATGAAACACATTTTCCCAAAGTTTACTGTTTTATTAGTACATACTTTCACCTTCCCTGCCTTAGTTCTTAAGTCTATGACTGCTTACATGCCCTGGGAATATCGTCGCATTGATGATGATGATAAAGTTTTCGGCTAAAATCCATGTGAAAGTAAAACTCAAAAGGGATGTAACAATTAAAAGGCAAGACAACGAAAATAGTTGAATTAAAGGATTTTTAAACAAGGATATAAAAGAATACGTAAGAATGATAAATATGTTAATAGTGTTAGAAAGAAATTTCATTGCGGTTGCGAAAATGTTTAAGAATACAGGGTTAGAATTAAGTAGTAATTAATCTCTTCAAAGAAGTTCTAGGCGCAAAAACACCACAGAGAAATTAAAGACGATGATACAAGTTTAATAATGAATACAATGAAATTATACATATCTTGTGATTGTACATGAGAATGTAGGTTTGTGGTAACGCATGGTACCCTTTGCTATAGTGTTTTTTTATGGCTAATAGCTCAATTGTGTCACTAGTCTAGCAGACCGTCATATAAAGAAGTACTGGGTGGTCAGATCAGGGAACGAACCCACGTTCTTATGTAATAGAGCTGCAAACACTAACCATTGCACCACCGATGACTCAAAGAGAGTGTAACTAATTTGGAGATAGGGGACACTAAAACTGCTATTGGCAGGAAACTCTTAATGAGAACTTTGAATACAATTATACTGGAAGTATGGGACAATCAACACTACACGAACCAAATGCAACCAAAATAGTTTGGGTTATTTTATTAATCTGCAAATGTTTATGTTTTTCAATTGTATTTGTCTTAGATCCGAGTTATTTCTAAACTTGCAATTTCCTTCAAGGCCAAAAGATCATGTTTTCTGCTGTTAGTGAAAAAAATTAAATATCGCGAGTGGGTGGGTATTTCAATCATAATTTGGTTAAAAAATAATTACTATATTCGGAAATAATTTTCAAGAAAAAGTGAAATTGATAACGTGGAAAGATTTCGATGTCCACCAAGACATCTATTAGCTCTCTTCTCTTCAAATAATTAAGAATTTCAAATTGAAGAGAATTGTTACAAAACTTTACTGAAAACATCAAAGTTCACAAACCTGTAAAAGATTTCGTTGTTTCAAAACAGAAACGACAATTGTCACAAGATTGGCGTGACAGTGTCCAGTCTATGCATGATTTCCAGTTCGCCTTTATTATATTGATCTTTAAAAGTTTATGTAATATTAGAATGGCTATTTTTCTTCACTTTTCAAACACGAGGAGCGCCGTGCGGAATATTATGGCACTGGATGAAGAAATGTTATGCCCAAAATGTTGGGTAAAATTTGACCTAGCGTCTCGAGGTCGAAGCTCAAATATTGGAGAATCATATATTTGAAAAAGTACCATACAGAAATTTACTGAATTTTCGGCGGCTTTTACGAAACATAGGAAAATTGTTTCATTGTAGCTCTAATTTAACTGGTGGAAATTTTGAGTTATCGTTAATGAGATCTAGCAAAATCATCTTCTAGAAATTCCCTCACTGTATTCCAATTTTTTTGAATCTTGGTAAGACATTTGCACTGTCATCAAAATTGAGCTGATGAAAATTTCGAGTAAATTGTACAACGCTAGTACGTAGCGTCTGGAAGTCAATATTCATATTTTACAAAATTGTGGGTTTTCCAAAATCAGTTTTCAGAATTTCACTCATTTTCGGCGGAATTTTATGAAAAGTTGTAATACTATTCACATGTATTTCACTGCTGAAAATTTTGTGAAAGTCAGGCAACGTTAACAAGTACGGCGCGAGGTAAAATTTCAGATTTTGAGATATTTCCAATGACGTATAATTGAAATTTTGTAGTTGCTTATGATTGGATAGTAATTTATTTGCTAGTTGTGCGTATAAATGGTTTTTATTAATATTCTTTGCTGCAGTTTGTGGAATTTAGTTAAAATTTCCTAAAACTTGCTGCTGTTTTATAGTCGTTTCACAGATTAATTTTTTTTAGCAGACAAAATGTTAATATTTTACAAAATTATGCGTTTTCCAAAACCAATTTCCAGAAATTCATTCATTCTTTGCCGGTTTTTAATGAAAATTTCCAAGCCTATTACGCTTTCTCATGTATTTCACTGCTGACAATTTTGAGTAAATCGGGCGATGTTAAGACAGGCTCCTCAAAGGATATTTACGATATTTTCAATGACGTATAATTGTTATTATATATTTGCGTATGATTGATAGTAATTTATTTACTAGTTGTGCGTATACTTGATATTTATTAATTTTCCTGACTGCTGTTTGTTTATTTTGGTTACAATTTATTAAAATTGACCGCTGTTTCATAGTCAGCTTACAGATCAATTTTCTTAGCAGTCAAAACTTAGGGTAAGGGTGTGATTAAGTCGGTTCACCCGACTGAAACTTATGTACTGGTTTTTAAGAAAATTTACTATTTCTAAGGAGGAGTACTTTCTGTACGAAAAACCCATTAGAACACGAATTTTTTTTACAAAGAAGTACTTTTTTTTAAGGACAGGTACATTTTAGGAAAAGGTTGTTTTTTTAAGAAAATTTAATTATTTTAAGAGAGGCTACGAACCTCAGAAAAGGAAAGAAAAGGTATTACATTATTTTTAAGAAAATGTACTTTTTAATAAAGGAATTTTTGTAAGAAAATATATTTTTTTTAGAGAAGGTATTGTTTGAAGTAACGTTTTTTTAAGGAATTGGAAGTTTTTTGAGAATTGATAATTTTTCCAAGAAATTTTTCCAAGAATATGTAAATTTTTAAGAGAGCAGTTATTTTGTTTCACAAAAAAGTAGTTTTTTACCCAAATGCAATTTGTTGTACTTTTATAAGAAAGGTAGGTACTTATTTAAAAAGAAACTACTTTTTTTAAGTAAATTTACTTTTTGTTTGAAAATTTACTTTTTTTAAGTGAAGGTACTTCTTTAAGATAACGTATTTTTTAAGAAATTTTACTTTTTTTAAGAAAATGCACTTATTTAAGAAAATTTAAATTTTTATACCTCTTTCACGTTGGATTTTCTAAATTTTGGATTGGATTGGATTGGATTCACACCTACAACATATAGTAAATATCGGTTACAGGTTCCACCTAGAAAACTTTCCATTGAACAAGAAATTTCCCAACATACACTCCGGTTCACTTATTTAAAGGCACCAACAATTCCATATTCAGCAGCCTGTATCTTTTGCAATTTGGAACCGATTGCAGAATTTTAAAGTGGAAATGGAAGCTAGACGTCTTGAGATATAAAAAAATCATCACAATAGTGGTTTCTTTCTTTTTGAGCAATTTATAAAAACGACGACAAATGTGCTATTTTTTTTTTGGTTCACTTGAATAAAGGCACTTTAACTAATTTTAATCAAAAACAGTTTTTCTTCTTTTTTTAATTTAGTTTACTTTATTTAAGAACTATTAGTAATGGGTACAACCCCTTTATTTTTAATAACTTCAAATATACTGGTTTTCATTGACAGATAAAGAGAATTTATGAAATCCAACGAAATTTGATTCCAAGCATCCTCAATGGCCTGAATTAGTGACTCCTTGTCACCGAATTGTCTACCTCCTTCACAGACCTTAAGCGATAACTAACCCCAAATATTTGCGATAATGTGTTGATCTGGCGAATAGGGTTGCCAGTCAAGAATATAAACATTTTGGCTTGCAATAAACTCCTTTACTACTCTGGGGTTGTGTACAGGGGCATTATACTGTTGCAATATCCAAGATATATGACCAAATATTTCACTGAACTTCGGAAAAGCCGATTCCAATAACGTTTTATAGCTTGCACCAGTCATTTTTGCACTTTGAAATTCAGGATCGATGGTGCCATAGTACGTAATAGCACCCCACACAATAACGCCGCCCTCTCGGCTGTGATGTCGGTTCAAAAACCGCCTTTCTTTGCGCAGATCATAGAAATAATTGTTGTAGCCATCTGGCCCATCTAAATTAAACTTCTTCTCATCCGTAAATAGAACGGTTCTCCAGTCATTTACATGACCTCTTGGCTTCACATCCCATACCATGTAGACTCTTACGAATTGAAGCCGCTTTTCCTTACGAGGAGCATTAATTGGCGGCTTTTCTGTAATTTCAGGTAGTTAAGATACTCACAGCTCTTAATTACTCCAGCTTGAGCTCTTATTTTTGACAAGGATAAGGGGTTCAAAATTTGTATAACCGACGAACGGATTTACCCGACCACCTTTGAATCTTTTGAAAGTTAGTTGACTTTTTGCACCTTACTTAAGTAAGACAAATGCAAAATTTTGGAGTTCCAGCTTCTGTTGTTCCTGAGATATGGCGCGTCAAAAAATGAAAAAATCATTAAAAACACTTATAAGTGGTCTACCATTATCATTTATATGTTCAAAAGTTTTTAACACACAGGGTCAAGATGGATCTCATTTTAAAGGTATTGAGAATAGCTTTAAAACTACTTTTAGTTTAATTTTTTTTGTGAGAGGTCAAAGGTCACTGTCACATGATTTAAAGTTTGGGAAGGTATATCTCAAAAAGTGAAATTTTTAAAATTCTGAAAAAAATATATGTTGATCCTAATAGTCTCTTACGCATTTTGTGTGTTTGAGTGTGCTCTTATTAGTTCCGGAGATACAGACAATAATGTGAAATTGTTTGAAAAAATTTTATATTTTTTTTTAAACATTTTTGTTTTTGAATTTATTTGGTTGGTATTAAATACAAATATTAATTTAGACAAAAATAGTTCAAAGTAAGAAATATTTATTTTACATATTTATATTACAAATGCAGGCGATTAATTAATTGTAACTATTTTCAATTAAAAATTCCCGGCCTTCGGAGAACAATTTTACTATAAGTTTTGAATTTCCTTCTGGAACAAAATAGTGGAATTTTTTTGTTCCTGCCAAGCCACTATACCTGTTTTTAAGAAACTCTTCTTCTGCTTTATAATCTTCCTCTGTTGAAAATACAAAATTACAATTTAAAAGATGTTCACGGCACCACTCATATATTTGAAGCGGGGTAGTAATTTGGTCCTGTATTGGGCATTGCAAACTGGCTCGTCGAGCTTCTCTCTTGACGGTTCCACCAAGACCATCGCTAGGACCTTTTCCATGGCTTGTGGCAAAAAATTTCATTCGGCTGGAAACCCAAAATCATCTTCATGATGACATAAATTAACAAAATTATTCTCAAATTGAGCGGCTGAGCCACTCATATATTTGAAGCGGGGTAGTAATTTGGTCCTGTATTGGGCATTGCAAACTGGCTCGTCGAGCTTCTCTCTTGACGGTTCCACCAAGACCATCGCTAGGACCTTTTCCATGGCTTGTGGCAAAAAATTTCATTCGGCTGGAAACCCAAAATCATCTTCATGATGACATAAATTAACAAAATTATTCTCAAATTGAGCGGCTGAGCCATCCGAAAATAAGAAATTTTTTGTGGTGTTGAACAAAACTTATTTTGTAGAAACATTGTCATATGGCGATGGAACAAGTGTACTGCAACTGTGTTGTGGATAAGACAATTAGATATAACTATGTAATTGGTGTGCTCTAACTGGCCATTACATTTGTAATATATAGAAATCGGATATAAAGTAGCTTGGCTGTTGTTCCAATGAAAACCTTGTGAACAGTCCTGAACAAAAAACGATGCAATTTCCGAAAAATCACATATTGCAATGTACTCATGCTCTCGAAGCTGCGTGTTCCTTTGCGATAAACGAGTGAGGCAAAAGTGTCAATAATTTTTCGCAAAGTGAATCCAGAAAATCGTCGGCTTGAAATTGTGTCAACTTGTATAGCGTATTTACTAACATTACAATGTATGTATGTACATGTGTCTGTTACTGTTGTTGAACGGAGAAATAAAGTGAAGAATGAATAGTATAAAAAAAAAAATATCGGGTGTTTTTTTTAGAGGTTTGTTTTTCGAATAGAGATAAAACTGTCATTTTGTGGTCAAATCTGGCAACTCTAATGTCATTTATGTTCAGTTTGGTTTGCCATTTCATCATCAACAGGTTGACAAAAGAACAACGCTTGCAAATCGTGCAAATTTATTTCGAAAATAATGGTTCAGTTCGCGAAGTTTACCGCAAGCTCCGTCCATTTTCATCGCAAAATTTTGTTCAGTGATGGCGCTCATTTTTGGTTGAATGGCTACGTCAACAAGCAAAATTGCCGCATTTGGAGTGTAGAGAATCCACATGAGACCCTTGAGACGCCATTACATCCACAAAAACTGACTGTTTGGTGTGCTCTATGGGCTGGTGGAGTCATTGGTCCATACTTCTTCCGAAATAATGCTGGAGAGGCAGTTACCGTTAATGGAGACCGGTATAGAGCCATGATAACCGACTATTTTGTTCCCGAATTGGATGGCATGAATGTGGATGAGTTGTGGTTCCACACAGCGCACGTCACAATCGATTTATTGAAGGAAACATTCGATGAGCGCATAATTTCGTGGAATGGACCTGTCAATTGGCCACCAAGATCGTGTGATTTGACACCATTGGATTATTTTCTTTGGGGATATGTGAAGTCGCTCGTCTACGCCAACAAACCAGAAACATTAGGGGAATTGGAAGCCAACATTCGTGGCGTTATTGCCGACATACGGCCCCATATGCTCGAAAAAGTGGTTGAAAATTGGACCTGTAGAATTGGCTTTATTCGAGCCAGCCGCGGCGGCCACATGCCCGAAATCATTTTTAAACATTAATGGCATAAAATTATCCTTCCAATAAAGCCAAATTGATGGACATTAAAACGATTTTCTTGTGTTTTATTTCAATTCGAAGTTCTATACCCCTAAAAAAAACACCCGATAGTATTAAAATTGTTCAAACAATTTCACATTATTGTCTATATCTCAGGAACTAATAAGAGCACACTCACAAAATGCGTAAGAGACTGTTAGGATCAACATATATTCAGAATTTTAAAAATTTCACTTTTTGAGATATAGCTTCCTAAACTATAAATCGTGTGACACTGAGCTTTGACCTTTCGCAAAAAAAAAAATGATAAATGTAATTTTAAAGCTATTTGCAATACCTATTAAATGAGACCAATTTCGATCATGTGCGTTAAAAAGTTTTGAAGATATCACCAATATTGCCAAACCACACTTACGCGTGTTTTTAATGAATTCTTTAGTTTTCGAAGCACCACATTTCCGGAACCACAAAACCTAGATACCTAAAATATTTAAATTTATATTAGTTTAGTACAGTAGAACATTCATGATAATTTCTGTATAATTCTAAGAGCGTAAGGTCAAAAATTGCATTTTTTTTTTGTTGATTTAAAATGGAATTACCCTAAGGCAGAATTAGAAGCAATTCTGATGATTTTTCTTTTCTCATACGTAGATAAAGACAAAGAAACCTTTCCTTTAAAGTTTCATCCATACCCCTCGGGGTCCTTGATGTAATTGTCGACAACTAGTGGGCTGCGTCCAATTTTTTAACCTATTGCGATTTTTGTTTTTTCGATAGATTTAAAATTTCTTGTTTTGTCATTTTGACTTGCAAAATGATTAAGATGTAATAAATTGTAATAAACAAACGCTCCCGACAAACGCTCCCTTACTCTAAAAATAATAAAAAAAATAATGAAGTGCCTTTATTCAAGTGAACCAAAAAAAATACCACATTTTTGGGCTTTTTTTTATAAATTGCTCAAAAAAGTTATTTAGTTAAGAAACCCCTACTGTCATAATTTTTTTATATCTCAAGAGGTCCAGCTTCCAATTCCATTTTAAAATTCTGCAATCGGTTACAAATGGCAAAAGATACAGGCTGCTTAATATGGAAATTTGAGTGCTTTTAAATAAGTGATCTGGAGTGTATGTTAGTATAGACACAAACTAAAGCAAAAGTACCCAGTATAGTTGATAATACTGGGTTGTAGCATAAGAGTGTTAAAAAAATTGTTTAATGTTTTTCCATTTAGACCCCTCCCTCTACCTGTGATAAGGAACTTCGTTTCTGTGCATTTCCTGATGCAAATAAGCGTAACACTGATGTAAAAAGATGCATGCAGTTTTCTATCTGTTTAGGGATTTATATGCAAAACACCGTTTTCTTCCAAATAACTAAAAACATTTATATTAAATATTAATTAGTAGATGTTAAAGTCGAAAGCGCAACCCCTCACCTATCTTTATTTCATGAAATGGAAAAATGTTTATATTTACTTAATTATATCAATATGTGCCTGCAAACACTTCCTTACCTGGACGGAGAATATGTCTTTAAATCAAGTGTTTTCAAACGATTTGTGTTTAGCAAATACTTAGTCCTGAATTTTTCTCCCCAAATTGCCACTAAACTCTTTAAAAGTAAAATAGAGAAATGTTTTTTCGACTCTTTAAGTATAAAGGAAAATAATGCACAATCTATAGCAATCCCTTCGTACCATGTCAACCCCTCAAATTAAAAAAGGTATGTGTAATTGCATTTTTCAGCTGATCTGCCGTTCCGCGTTTCATTAATTGGCTTATTTTTTGCTTTTCAATAATTAAACAAATACCACATGACATTGCATATCATATTTGTATTGAGCCACAATATTATCATGCATCCATGTGTGTTTGTTGATGCGTCTGGCTGCTGCTGTATCCACATATGTATGTTTGTATATAACTCTTTGGGGCTTCTTACCAAATATCATATATCACATAATTAAATGTGGAAAAGTTTTAAATTTCATATAAATATTTGTGATTGTTTATTAATGTTTACTGGTCGTTTCGTAGGGATTGATATAAAGTACTAATGCGAATTATATTTACTGAAGAACACAAAGAGAAATAAAAGAGCTGAGCAATGTGTTATATAACCATGCTAGCTGACACGGCATATTTCGTCCTGCCAACAAAACTATGTATGGATCGTATGATAAAAAGTAATACATCAGTAACGAATATGAAAACCAGAACATTTGGTTAAACGTTAATGTGTAATAAGGATATCCCAACTATAAGGAAAAACTGACCCACGGGTAGACGCCTTTCTGTTTATGTAACACATATTTTCTTTACAATGCTTCTTGTGAATATTAAAATCTCTTTCACCTATAACATATTTCGTCAAGTTTTCCTCATGATAGTTGTTATCTTCGTGAGGATTGTAACATCAATATTAAACTTTTTTTTGGAATATGTACGTATGTTAATTCCGAACAAAACTCTAACAAACTTCAAGGAAGTTAATGCAGTGGGCCTACAGCGAATTCAAAAATATGGTCCTATAATATGTCAAACGGGAAATGGGACTGTCAGGGGAAGTGGAAAGTCGCTGGTAGCCATTCACTGGGAAGTGGCTAGAAATGATTCCTTCATTTGGAAGTCTAAGCAGCTCACTACTTCCACGGATTATGTCCTGGCCAATGGCTTTATCGAAGACCTCCGTTAGCTTGCTAAAGTGAGAAGGAGAAACGAATGAGCAGCCTGATTTTTTGTGCAATCACTGATACGTCTCAGAGGTATTAGGTGACCCTTTGACTGAAGCCCTTCGAATTATTGGACATATTCTTCTGTACTTAGAAGGCGAATGAGCCAACACTTCTGCCAAACGGCCGATCAAAATTGAAGAAACCAAAATCCAGTTTTGACTCACTGTATTATGGGCAGCGTCTGATTCTTAGTGGGCGGCTGAAATATAATCATCCTGTACGGAAACACCGTTTACAAACTTCCATAATTAAATTGCGGAAAGTTCGTCAGCTTCTTAAATAAGTTAAATTATATTAGCTGATTCGTTGGAATTCAGAGGAAATAAATTTATAAATGTTACAGAAAACTTCGCCGTGAAATTGAATTGTCAAACCACTGTTGACTGGGGTTGCCAGACGCCACCGTTAAACAGGCAATTAAAATACAACAAAAATAAACGAAGAAATCCTCTAACTGCTGACGACCTTCGAAAAAGTTATAAGGACCATGATTTAAGGAGATGTACCTGAAATGTGCGACAACTACTGGCTGTCCTCTGGTGGCTGTCCTCGAAAAATTTAAGGCTGACATCACAGCTATCCGGGAAATGTGAGGGACAGGATATGGTTACACCAGAAAGTAAAACTGCGATATCTACAATAGCTGCCATGAGCGTAAGCACGAATTTGGGTGCGGATTTGTAGTTGGCAAGACACTGCGACACCTAGTTTCAAGGTTCTACCCAGTGAGTGAACGCATAGCCACAATTCGCATCAAAGCGAAATATTTGAATTTATCGGTAATTTGTGTGCATGCATCGACAGTGGACAAAGATGATGAGGTCAAAGAATCATTTTATGAGCTTCTGGAGGATTATTCAGGCGATTTTAATAATAAATTGGAGAAGGAAAATACGTGTCTTTCGACCAACAATCGATAATCACAGTCTACATGATACTACCGCCGATAATGGAATAAGGCTGATAGACTTCGCCTCTGCAAATAACATGGCACAATAGAACACTATTCCAGTATGAGGACATACTTAAGGTGATCTAGTTATCTCCTGAGCAGAGAACGAAGAATCATATTGATCACTTGCTAATAGATGGCAGGCACTCTCCTAGTATATACTTGAGATTCGTTTTATTCGAGGTGCCAATATCGCCACGTATCATTACCTGGTGTCTGCGAAAGTTTGCACAAGACTGAGCAGGGCGAAAATCGTACGAAGCTGGACACGGGAAAAGCTAGTTATTGACCATCTTCAAATACCGGAGATATCAAAGTCCTATCAACAAAAGTTTAGTCTCTTACTAGAGCAGAATACTCCCCCTCCTGAGGACCCAGAAGCGTTACAATCGTTGCGCGTATGGTAGCAAAACAGTCGGTCACAACGCGTGCTGCGTATGAGCGGTACAATAGGCTGCGAAGTAGACAATCGGGGGAATTCACGGGAATTTCGACCATTTTCAATTCCCGCTTTCCCGGGAATTTCATCCGAGAGTCCCGGGAAATATCTAGCTGGCTGCAATAGACTATTTTAAAAAAAATGTGAAATTTAGCAAGCTCTTCTCGCACTAGGGTATTCTAAATATTTCATATTATTGTATTTTCGTAAAAGATATTGGTATCAGTTCACTGCAATAAAATCCATTATTCGTAGGGTTGCGACACTTTCTCTAGTTGAATTACATTGCCAGAATGAAAAGTTCTATACTCCCCACGATTATATCGTTGCTGCAATTTAGCATGTTTTACAAGATTTTTTGAATGATTTCATCATTATTCTGTGGCCGTTGGTGGTGCAATGGTTAGTGTGCGTGGCTCTTGTACATGAGATCCTAGGTTCGAACCCTGCTCTGACCACCTTAAAATTTCTTTCGGCGGCGGTCACTTCGCATAGTGACGGTGACACTATCGAGTATATAGCCATGAAAAAGCTTCTCAAAATACCGTTCGGAATCGGTGTTAAAGTGTAGGTCCCAATCAGTGAGTGAAAACTGGAAAGCGCACAACTCAGTGATTGTGGGAAGTTTTCCCCTGTCCCTGCATGGGATGTAATGGGAAACCATTTATTTTTTTATCATTATTCTAAGTAATATATTTAGAATTATATTTAAATTTTACCATAAAATATAATCTTGTATTTTGACTAATTCAGAGATAACTAAAAACTATTTCCAAATCTGGCATAGAACGCTAAACAATCTTCGAAACAATCGTCCGCCAACGAGGGTTCAAAACCTGTTCACATTTTTTCTAACTGCAGAAAAATCCCGTGATCTGTAAAGCTGAGAGGAAATCAAAAAATATTCTTCTAAGTAATAATTTCAGATCGAATCACATTTAAAAAAAAACCATTTTCAAATCCTCTTTTCAATTAAATCTTCCACACAGGAAAAATAAAAATTGTTTAACAAAACTTCACTCTTTAATTACTTTGGTCAGTATTATATTTTTTTTTTGTGTTCTATCGTATGATGGGCGCATGCGCTCATACAGTACACATATTTTAATTTTAAACTTTATAATGTCTTACCATCAAAGGGTATATTCATTATTTTATATCTTGAAAGAGGTCATATTCATTATCTGATCTTTGCAGCCGGGAATTTGCATTCCCTAATAAGAAGGGAGGAAAACAAATTTTTTAGAAGGAAAAAATGGCAGTGGCAGCAGAGAGAGAATGAAAAGACCGAAATGTGCAGGATGACCAATGAATTGCGAAAATTTCTCTAGAGGGTAAGAAGATCGAATAAAAGGCTGCCCTCCTGCAAGGACGAGGATGGAAATCTGGTGACTCAGTAATGTTCGCTTAAAATGTGGAAAGACCACTTTCAGCACTACTCCACCCAGATTCTTCCACTGAAGATCAGAAGGTAATGATTTTGGAAGACAGTGTTGAATGTAAGCCCCGCAACACCTAACCAAGGCGAAATTAGAGCGGCAGTCTCCCGGTGTGTGTCCGTTGGTGTGGACAGGTTACCCACTGAACTTTTTAAGGCAGGTGGCGAAGGAATGCAAGCCCACATGTATCAACTTATATGCCTGATAATTGGAGTCTTAGTGTGTCCTGTATTAAAAACTGGTGATCCGTGTGTCTGTTCCAACTATCGCAGTATAATTTTTTTATCGATTGTGTATAAGGTTTTGTCCACCGTACTATGCGAAAGACTAAAGTCAATTGCTGAAACCCTGATTGTACCATAGCAGTGTGCTGTTAGACCAGGAAGTCACTGTTTACACTGTTTTAATTAAAGTCATTTGCTACGAAGAATTTAAATTGAATTAGTTGGTAAAGAGTGTCTCAGTAAAAATTAACTTTTTCATTTTAAAACAAGACACGTATTTTTTGAGGCAGTTATGATTTTCTTAGTGGTTTGCAAAGAAGACATCTTCCGATTAAGTATGGAATATACCTTAATGTCCGTCAAATGGCCCCCACTTCTCTGATGAGAGGCCATTACATTTTCATGAAATTTTAAAGGGCTTTTTTACAGCGATGTGGCTGTATCTCACCGATGACGCGTTGGATATCGGATTTGAATTCAGAAATTGTGTCACAAAACCCCAAAGAATGGATTACATGATGATATTCTGACCCCCAGATTCGACAATTTCTTGTATTCACGAAGCTGTGCTTCATTGGAGAAGATGAATTTTTTTGGAAAATTTGGATTGATTTCACTTTGCTCCATTACCCATTGAACGAATTGCCGGCGCTTTCCATAGTCTGGTGGTTTGAGCTTCTAAGTAAGGTACATTTTTAACGCATGAGGGTGAAGGTCTTTTGTCAAACTGCCCTGCGTAGTGCTTCGTAAAATTTGAAGTTGTTGAGAACGATTCCGAATTGTTGGTTTCGGGATTTCGGCGACGCTCTCGCTTACAGCAGCAATGTTCTCAAGAGACCGACCGCTACGTTGACGCATAGGAGTCTTATTGTCCAAACCTATCCAGTTTCGTAAAATTTGTTGACCATTCTTCGAATGGTTGACATATTAGGTGCACTTCCTCGATTGAAGATTGTTCGATGTTTTCGAGCGGTCTCATAAAAACTTTCCACATTTTTGTAACAAGTTTTCACAAAAGCTTTTAATTTTTAATAATCGGAATAAACATATGTGACAGCTGCCAAATTAAGACACTAAATTTAAAAATTGCAACTTACTGAGACACCCTTTATTAATCATATTCATATATATTAACGACAAATTAATAATTATCGTACGTTTAATTACCCCCCCCCCCCCTCCTCATCAAACAAGGCGTGATTATAAGGTCGATATCCCAGCAACGACTCATATTCAGTATACGGCTGGGGGAATCTATGCCAGGCGATTGGACGCTCAGTGTAGTGTATTATGTTCTGTTTTCAAAAAGGGTGATCTGTGTGTCTGTTCCAACTATCGCGGTATAAGTCTTTTATCGATCGCGTATAAGGTCTTTTCGAGCGTATTATGTGACAGACTAAAGCCAATTATTGAAAACATGATTGGACCTTATCAGTGTGGTTTTAGACCAGGCAAGTCCACGACTGACCAAATCGATACATACCACCTTTTTGTCGATTACAAAGCTGCTTTCGATAGCCGCATACGGGGAAAACTGTACGAAGATATGTCTAAACTTTTGATTTCGGCAACACTGAGGCGCCTCTGTAGCATGACGCTGACCAACACCAAGTCAGCAGTGAAAGTGAGGAAGACCTCACTGAACCTTTCTGTACCAATCGAGGACTCAGACAATTCGACACACTTTCGTGCAATCTCTTCAACATCTTAATGGAGATGAGAAAAGCTGCAGTACTTACGAACAAGACCACTACCATGAAAAGCCATAAGTTGCTGGCGTACGCTGACGACATATAAATCATTGGGCGAAATTTGCGAAATGTTACTGCTGTATTTTCAAAAATCTAAAAGGAATCAGCGACGTTGTGTCTTGCTGTTAATGAGGGCAAGACAAAATTGATGGTGTCAACGACTTGCGAAACCTGTGGACTTGGTCCGCATTTGAACGTTGAAAACTGATTTAATTTTGAAGTGGTAGATGAATTTGTCTACCTTGGATCCGCCGTGAACAAGGACAACAACATCAGCCTGGAGATAGATAGGAGAATTGTACTTGCAAATAGATGCTATTTTGGGCTCAGCAAGCAGTTTAGGAACAAAGCCCTCTCTCGACTGATAAAAGTCCAGCTATATCAGACTCTCATTTTACTTGTCTTGACGTGTGGCTCTGAAACTAGGGTCATATCGCAAGCGGATCAGAAACAACTGGGAGTTTTCGAGAGAAAAATTCTCCGTAAAATATATGGGCCTGGTAGAGAAAATGGCTGTACCGACGTCGCTGGAACCACGAGCTATATAGGCTATATTCTGACGTGACATATCTGGGCGAATCAACTTAGTCCAATTGCGTTGGCTAGGCCTTGAGCCAACGCGAAAAGTTTTCGACAATGTACTCGAAGGAAGCACGAAAAGAGGACGACCAAGACTCCAATGGAGAGACCAGGCAGAAGAATCCCTCCGTATCGTTGGTGTTACCAACTGTTGAGAAAAAGCGATGGATAGAGCCAGTTGGAGGAATATGTTGAAATTTGTTTAATTTGTTTTGTTAGTTAATAAGTCTGACCTCATGAGGTTGTAAAATAGTCAATAAAAGTTAAACAGCTGGCCACTTTCCAAATAACTTTTAAATATAAAACATTTTATTTTTATACAATTTGACTTAGGTGACATAAATGGTGAAGTGGCTGACAATCTATGTAAGACAGTCCTACTAAGTTGTCAGCACTATTTCATGACTGACTCTTACATAGGCGAATGCTGAATATCGATAGAGCATTTTATAGACTTCCTTTGAGCTATACAGATTAAGGTTTTTTCTGTAATTATAAAAGTCTGTACCAGGATTTGAACACTCATTAGCGGACGACCGTTTCGAAGCTTGTGGACCTTTTTATCACCACCTTAACGTTCTAGGCAAGATTTCAAAATTGTTTTAAATTATTTTTTAGTTTGGCAAAATGCGATGTTATATTTATTGTAAAACTATAATAAAAACAACACACAGGTAAAAGATTAGTTGGAAATCAATTCAGGCGTTGTAACCTCCATCATAAAGTTTATAGTTGGATTAGAATTCATAATTGTCATAAGGGAGGATCAATAAGTCCGTGACTTTTTGAATGAATCACAGATTTGTTTGAAAAAAAAATATTTTTCTCTTTTTAGCTCAACACACGTAGTCCAACGTTTCTCTAATTTGTGTATTCCTTTCAAAAAATAGGATTTTCGAGGTTCACGAAAAACGCTTTTATTTGACCATTCATTTCATTGCTGGAGCGAAATTTCTTTCCACCCAGAAATTTCTTTATGTCTGAGAATAGGAAATATTCACTGGGGGCTATACCCCGAGAATATGGTGGATGAGGTACCAGTTCGTAGCCCAATTCATGCAATTTTTCCATTGAGACTACAGACGTGTGCACATGTACGTTTATGGTCAATTGAGAGCAAACGCGGCACTCGTCTTGCAGACAGTTTTCTTAAACCCAACTGATCATTTAAAATCGAACCCACACTGCCATATGAAATGCCTACGGCATCAACAATCTCACGCACTTTCAGTCTTCGATCCGCCGACACCATATCGTGAATTTGTTCGACATTTTCGGGTGTATTGACCTCAATTGGCCGTTCAGAACGTTCAGTGTCATTTGTACTTGTGCGACCATAACGAAAGTCAGTAACCCAATTTTGTACTATTGAAATCGATGGTGCAGAGTTCGCATAGTATTTGTCAAGCTTTTCCTTGGTTCTATTGTTTTTTTTTTGCAAAAATAATGTTTAATAAGCACTCGAAATTCACTTTATTCCATTTTTAAAAAAATGCACGAGGTTGTATGATTTGAACAGCTGTTAAACGCAAAATAAATGACGGAAATTGCTCAAAATTTGACAGTAGTTTATTAACAGGCAGTGCTTCACGGCAGCAGTATTGCATTTCACGGACTTAGTGATCCACCTCGTATTTGGTTTGGCGAAAAAATATAGAATACATTGTCACGACGTAACCTTGGGCGTTAGTAATTAATGATATGGATTTCTTCCGAAACAACATGGAAATATTTTGGCTATATGGCTACATCAGTATTATTTGTCGATGATATTGATAGATTAAAAATAGGTCTTACTAAATACAAATCTCTACTATCCAACTTAAGTTGTATTAAGCAATTTGAGTATTTGTAAAATCTCATGCATCTGAAATGGAAGATACAACTAATAAAAAGTACAATATTAGAATTCGTGTCTAGCGTCTAGTGACTGTAATTAAAAGATAGTTTCTGTCGCAAAACACTTGTTACAAAGTTATGTCTTCAAATTTTCACAAGAGGCTTTGCTGTTAAGGAGAAACTACATATAGTTGAATATTACACGAGGACTTTATAGAAAACTTATTATTTTACACAGAAAGTGATAATCAAAGTTGTGAAAAAACAATGAAATGTATAGGTATCAGACAGTAAAACACACATATTATCATAAATTAAGATGAAGTGAGACTTTTAAATACAATCGTTTAATCTGACGCCACTATTGTAGCCTTCACAAACATTCAAACAATTGTGGACACTTGGCTGGACGAACTATTATGGTGGATGGCACAAATTAACTTAAACATACATATGATACCCAAGGGTAACCCATCCCCATTTTTGTTTGAAAATATGAAAAATTTAAAAAAAACTTCCCATCAGAAAAATAACAAATTTTTACCCGTTTCTAAGGGTTTCTCACAAAGTGTTCCAATTCGCATGAAAACATTTTTTTCAAAAAATCGCCAAAACAAGAAAATACCTAAATTAAAAAAAATTACAGCAGACAGTTGTCCGAGGCCTTCGGCCACGGACTGTCCCTACAGGCTGTGTCAGAGACACGGCCATTAAGTTTAACGTAGAATACGCCATCCGATAAGACAGAAAACATATATAACAATAAATGATAAATAACATAAGCAAATGAATTTATTGTTATAAATGTTTTCTGTCTTATCGGATGGCGTATTCTACGTTAAACTTAATGGCCGTGTCTCTGACACAGCCTGTAGGGACAGTCCGTGCCCGAAGGCCTCGGACAACTGTCTACTGTAATTTTTTTTAAACTTAATTTAATTTATGTATTTTAATTAATATTTTTATTGAAATAAGTTCTGCGAATGTTGAATGTTGAGAGGGCCGCCCTAATATTAAAAAAGGTTTACCTTATCGAGTCTTCGCATTAGCATTCGAGCGTTGTGTGAAAGCTTTACGCTTTACAATTCAAAATTAATGTTACAACAGCTTTATTGAAGCTTTCGCAAAAAAGCTTTATTACGTTAGCTTGCTGTTTGTTTCACTTTTTACTAGATACATGTTGCCAAGCAACATTAGCTTGCTGTTCGTTTCACTTTTTACTAGATACATGTTCCTAAGCAATGTTGAGCAACCAAAAACACACAACCAAACACCACACATATGTTTGAGTGTATGTGTTTAAACAATTTTCATTTGAGAAATTAAAATACTAGAAATATATCAACCAATATGAAATGTATATCAAACGAAAGATAACATCTTCATTTACCTACAAAAAAAATTTTAAAAAAATTAATCTAGCCGTTTCCTCAAATTCAATGAAATAAAGATTACAACAATAAAAACCTGACATGACTCCTCATACCGTAAGGTAAGACGTATTCTACGTCAAAAATGGCAATACCTCGGAAACGGTGCGTCCAATCGCAAAAATAATAATTCCTTTACCTGCTATGGTTGGTTTCACCTATCGATGTCGTCAATACGCTAAAAAATAAAAAATAAAAACTCGCTAAAACTAAAATATATAGAATCAAAAATTGCTAAAACGACCTTATGGCAATATCTAGGAAAAAGAGCTTCCAATAGAAAATACTAATTTTACGCAATATGGAAGTATGGAAGATATAGCTATATTACGTCTCGAAGACATTTTGTGCAAAAAATCGTCAACAAAATTACATGAGGTGTCAGGGGACACCCGGTTGGAAAGAAGTTCCTTTCGCTACATTCGCGCCTGTTGAAAAATACTTGAAGAAAATACTTGAAGAAGTAAGAAAAGGTACTTTTTGTAAAATGATAAATTTTTTTTAAAAAAATTTTTGTTTTAATTGAATATATTTTTGTAAAAACTTATATTTTTTAGGTTCTTTTTGTAATAAAATGTATTGCATTTTCTCGTAAAGGTCATTGGTTGGTTGGTTGGTTGAAAAGGCCTGTCTAGCACACTTAGGCTAAAGCAGACCATTGTGATACCTGCAGTTTCGTCCATAGCAACTATTGACTAGTCGTCTAGCCAATATGCCGTTTCAATAAATTTGTCTATAAGACCTACAGGAATATCCTGTAGGGCTGCGGTGCTAACTAAATGTGTACCGAATATCCTACTTCTCAGTCCTGTCAGATCAGGGCAATCCAAGGGAAGGTGTTTCGTCGTTTCCTCGTCCTCTTCCATGCAGCATCTACAGAGAGTAGTGTTTCTATGTCCCAATCTTAGGGCGTGTTTTCCTACAAGACAATGTCCCGTAAGTGTTCCTATCATTATGAATAACCAGCCTCTCGGCAAGTTAAGTAATTGATTAGTCCTCATTCTGTCCACCTGCGGCCAGAGGACCCTGGCTTGTCTGCAAGTTGAAGTAAGTCTCCACTTGTCTTTGAACATATTATCGGCCCACTGCCTGATCTTCAAACGGCAAGTAGAGATTGGCATACTAACATCTTCTTTTGCCGGAAGAGCCTGTGCCGTAGTACCCTGTCTAGCTAACGCATCCGCTAGGCAATTTCTTGGAATGTCGCTGTGTCCCGGTACACACACCGAGCCTGATGTCAAAATACTCTCCCATCATCCTAAGTGATGAGTGGCATTCTTTCCCCGTCAGGGACGTAGCAAACATGGCTTCCAGAGATTTTGTAGCAGCCTGGCTGTCTGTGTAGATACATATTCTCCAGAGGGCTGTGGCACTACTGTTCAGTGGTTCAGCAACCTCCAGTATGGCGGTAATTTCCGCCGGAAATACACCACAGTGATCAGGCAGCTTGAAAGAGATATTTACATTTTGGTCCCATTAATGGACCCCATAGCCTACTTGCTCGTCCAACTTTGATCCATCCGTGAAAAATCTGATACTACTGGTATCCCCTTCCAGTGACTTTTCCCAGGTGTTCCTGTTCGGAATAGAAGTCCTTAGATTTGTCGCTGGTAGAACGTAGGGGATAGAGTAGTCCCTTTTTACGGGAATAGAGTTGATCCGGTATAGTAATTCAGCGTGTCCGGAATGCCCCGATATCAAAACGCAACAAACTCTGATTCTCACCAGGGATGTTGCGACTGCCGATTCGGCCATGGTATCAGGAGTACAGATGTTTAGGATAGCACTAAGTGCAGTACCTGACCTCGTGCCCATTTTAAAAATTGAGTTTAGACTCATTAGAGTAGTCCTCTTCACGGAAATAGGTCCTTTCTTTTATTAAAAGCTAATGTTTTTTTGGCGTAGAATACGTCTTACCTTACGATATAGGGAGTCATGTCAGATTGTTATTGTTGTAATCTTTATTTCATTGATTATGAGGAAACGGCGAGATAATTTTTTTAAAAATTTTTTTGTAGGTAAATGAAGATGTTGTCTTTCGTTTGATATACATTTCATATTGGTTGATATCTTCCTAATATTTAAATTTCTGAAAAGAAAATTGTTTAAACACATACACTCAAACATATGTGTGGTGTTTGGTTGAGTGTTTGAGTTTGTAGCGTGAACACAAACTATGCTGCTGTTTCAGTGTGGACACAAACCTTCGGCTGTTGTTTTGATTGATGAAATATTGAAATTTCGTATATTTACTTATGTATTTAAATGAAACAAAATGTTAAATGTGAATTTGAATTTAACATGGATATATAAATATAAAAAATATATTATATATATTATCAAAAGTAACTATCAAATAAATAAATTCATTTGCTTATATCATTTATCATTTATTGTTATATATGTTTTCTGTCTTATCGGATGGCGTATTCTACGTTAAACTTAATGGCCGTGTCTCTGACACAGCCTGCAGGGACAGTCCGTGGCCGAAGGCCTCGGACAACTGTCTGCTGTATTTTTTTTTAAGAAACGGTACTATTTTTAATAAGACGTACTTTCTGTAAGGAAGTGCCTAAGAGTATGGTTTTGTTTTACAAAGAAGTACTATTTTTAAGAACAGGTACTTTTAAAAGAATTGGTACTCTATTTAGGAAAGGGTTATTTTTTAAGAAAATTTACTTATTTTCAGAAAGGCTACTTCTCTCACGAAAAGAACAGAAAGGGATTTATTTTATTTTTAGGAAAGGGTACTTTTAAGACAAGGAATTTTTGTGGCAAAAGTTATTTTTTTTTAAGAGAAGATATTTTTGTTTTTGAAGAAAATGTTTTTTTTTTAAAAATGAGAATTTTTTTTGAATTGGTCCTTTTTTCAAGAATAGTTTAATTTTTAAGAGTGCGTACTTATCTCAAGAAAAGTTATTTTGTTTTACAGAAAAGGTACTCTTTAAAGAAAATTTAGTTTTAAAATTACTGTATTTATAAAAGGTACTTTTTGTAAGAAAATTTACTTTTTTAAGCAAAGGCACTTCTTTAAAATTAAGTATTTTTTTAAGCAAAGGTACTCTGTTTAAGAATATAAATAGGTTTTTTTTTAGAAAATTTCCTTTATTTATTATATTTTATGTATTTTAAGAATATTTTATTTTGTAAACTTCTTTCACTTTGACTTTTCTAAATTTACTTTTTATTCGATATGCAATAAGCAGGCTGCACCTAGAAAACTTCCCATTAAACAAAAAATTTCTCCTCATATGTTAGTATGGACACAAATCAAACAAAAAGTACAAGTGTAAGAGTAAGTGTGCTGCCAAATGTAAAGGGTTTTTCAACAGAGACGCTACAAAAGTAAATCGATAGGGACAGCAAACGACGCTATATTTTTTGCCGCTCTTTTGACATTTATCTTCAGTAAGGTTTGCCATATTAGATATTTGAAGGATATACGAGCCAACAACGAGTCGAAATTATTAAAATTTACTACCGAAATTTGGAGTCAGTGGCCTCAACTTTAAGAGCGCTACGTCCAATTTATGGTCATCATAATTGTCCTACCAGATCAACAAGTGAGCGTCTAGTGGAAAAATTTGAATCCACGAGCACAGTACAAAATGTTCCCGTGCCAGTGAGACAATTAAGTGCCCATAGTGTCGAGAATATTGCTGCCGCTGAGGCTTCAGTTCAAGAAAGCCCAAATGTGTCTCTCACACGTCGTTCTCAGGCATTGGGCATCTCTGTGACGTCGTTGTGGCAAATTTTGGAAAAGATCTTGGCCTACATCTTTACAAGATGAAATTGACGCAAGAACTGAAGCCGCTTGACCACCATAGGCGTCGTATATTCGTGAATTGGGCTGAGCAAGAACTTGAAAATGATTCGGATTTTCATCGGAAAGTCATCTTCAGCGATGAGGCTCATTTCTGGCTGAACGGATTCGTCAATAAGCAAAATATGCGTTATTGGTCAGACAGCGATCCACACGTAATCCATGAGTCATCATTGCATCCCGAAAAAATACGGTTTGGTGCGGTCTATTGGGCCGTACTTCTTCCGTGATGATCAAGACCGGCACATTACTGTGAATGCGAATTGCTACCGTTCAATGATAACCGAATATTTTTGGCCCCAATTGAATAATATGGACTTGGAGGATATGTGGTTCCAACAGGACGGCGCCAGCCACAGATCATGCAACTTATGCCACAATAAATTTATTGGAAACCAAGTTTGGTGAACGTGTTATCTCACGAAATGGCCCAGTCGATTGGCCGCCTCGCTCGTGCGATTTGACGCCGTTAGATTATTTCCTGTGGGGCTACGTCAAGTCTATGGTCTATGCCAACAAGCCAACGACGATTGATGAACTTCGTACGAATATCGAACGTGAAATTGCAGCAGCATCGGCCAATTTATGCTTGAAAACCGTCGAAAATTGGGTTCAGCGTCTGGACTTCTGCAAGCGTGCCCGTGGTGGCCCTGCAAAAGAAATCGAGTTCCATACATAACGGCATCGAACGTACTTTCACAGGAATAAAGAACTTCATTGGTATCTAGCTTATTTTGTAGCGCTCTTATTGAAAAACCCGTTATTTCCAATTTTTCAATAGGCGCCTTAGGCGTGTTGGAACTAACTAGTACATAATATATAGAGAAAGGAACTTGGTTCCATCCGGAGGTACCCTGACACCTCATGTAATTTTTTATTTGGAAAATGTTAGTTTAACGGATTTTAAGTGACGGAGATACGGAGGCATCCATTGGCTAAAGCCTCCTCTGGATGTAAAAAAAATGTATTATTTTTGCGGTTGTACGCACCGTTTCCGAATTAAAGCTATTTTTTTATTTTAGCGATTTTTAGAAAAACAAAGCCCATACGAATTGGAACACTTTATGAAAAACACTTAGAGGGCCGAAAATATTCGTAATATTTCGATAGAACGCTCTGTTTGCGAAATGTATACAGAATGGCGGTTTAGCTATTTTCTATTCGAAAAAATTTAGTTTTAGCGATTTGTTTAAAAAATTGCGATCTACTTATTTTGGCGATATTTTGAAAAAAGATTATTTCATGGGAATTGGTACAGTTTGTGAGAATCCCTTAGAAACCCTTAAAAATTTGTTATTTTTCCGATTGGACCTCAAAACCTTAACCATAAAGCTTAACAATTACATTGTTAAACATTTTTGTGTCCAAAATGCACAGTTGAGCCTGAACTAAATCTAAATTCAAATGCAAATATATGAACACCTCTCGAATCAACAGCAATATTATTATAGCACATATAAAATCTTTTCATGGAACTTATTCTTTGTATACTTACACAGGCTAACAGTAGAATCGCTGCTTATAACAATTTTTTTTTAAATTGCCACTCCTGCAACTTATCATAGGTTTTTTGTGGTTCTATTACTTTATTAGCGCATCCCTGGCTTATTGTTTCAATGGTAATTGATACCAGAGACTGCTCTAACAAAAATTCAACAATAAAATATAGAACAAAAAAAGTACAAAGAAAAATAAAAACAAATAAATAGTGAGATTTCAATCCACTTGAAAGTCTTGCGCTGTTGAAGTTGTACAGTGAGATGAAAATATAACAAAACTTTTATCTATGACCGCAATGTAATAAAACATGAATTGGCATTTTGGGAATACGCAAATCCATTCCGAGTATCACGAAAATCGTTTGAGTTCCTCGATACCTTTGATACATTTGCTACTTTCTATGGCAAATAAATAAAAACTGCTACAAAAGGACAAAAGCCAACCGAAATTAAGATTGTAAAGTTTAAAAAAAAAAGCTTTTATGACTTTATTGCTTTCAAAGCTAAAATAAAATAAAATATTAAATTGCGCTTAAAAGAAACAGAGTCATCAAAATCCAATATTGTGTTAGCACAAATGATTAAAGAAAATGTGACATTTGGAAAGCTCTTTAATGTTTAAAACGTGAAAATAATCTTTATAAAATCACAGCATTTTAGTATGGCCAGAATGCAGTTGTATAATGTTTTAGTAGTTACGTGTCCACCGTAATTAGTTATAAGTACATGTTTGTCTTATCTATTTCGATGTTAAGTTACATTGTGTGTTCCGTGCCCTTAAACCCTCGCAGCATTGGAAATGCTTCCTAATCTTGAATTTTACTTTTATTGACTATTAATTATACAACGTCATTAGCTCAGATGTCTTACAGCAGTTTTGCAGCTTGACTGCAAGTTTATAATTATATGTAGAGTATGGACTACAACCACAGCAAAAGAATTATAATACAAAAGATATGCAAAGTCCCTCGAAATATATACTGGAACAGAAAAGGAGAGAACAACTTAAGAAATATAATCGTAGACTAACATTTAGGAATGTGGGATTATTAAGAAAGGAGCGACTTTAAATTACTATTAACTGCTGAAAATATAATGTTTATAAATACAAATACTTACAGGGAATCATAGGTAATTATCGTTTTTTTGTATTTCACTCTATATTTTTGTATAAGGATCTGCCTAGATGTTTGACCACCGAATGATACATGCGTGCATATACCTAGTGCTCGTTACCCGATAACGACAAGTTTCAAAGCGACTGTGAAATTGTGCGGTAATGATGTGAAATTATTTAAGGAGATTGACATACATTTTCCGGTAACATAATTTATAAAATCTCTTTACGAATATGATTCGAAACTGTGAGCTGAAATGATCAGCTAAGTCTAATTCTTCTCGCTCATTTGAATTCGTTTGAATTCCGGTTCGCTCGTATGATTCACTGATTCACCTCACCTCAAATTTTTCGCTTCACTAAGATCTAACAAATTTTCTAAACTCAATATTTGGAATTTCGCGTTTAAAAATAACATATATTCCCATTATATTCCATGATGGGATTCGGGGAGCTTCTCCAACCAGTGAGATATGCGCTGTGCGATTGGGACCTACAGCGATTGGAACCTACAGTTTACCAACGATACAGAACTGTATTTCTGAGGGGCTTTTTATGCTTTTTATGCCATCGCTAAGCGAGTTGATCGCCGGTGAAAACACTATTAACACTATTATGCGACAAACAACTGTTATCAACTATATTGATTACGTTTTTGGGCCTAGACTAGCTAGATGCCTCGACTTTGCCTAGACTAACTAGATGCCTCACATATGTTGGAAAATTTCTTGTTTAATGGGAAGTTTTCTAGGTGGAGCCTTTAACCAATAATGAGTATATATTGTAGTTTTGAGCCCAATAAAAAGTAAATTTAGAAAAGCCAAAGTGAAGGAAATTTAAAAAAGGAAATTGTAAATAAGTGCCTTTTTTAATTATTTCTTTTTTCTTTTCTTTAATTCTAAAAAAATTCCCATTTATTAAAAAAAAAAATGTTCTTAAAAAAAATAATTAATAGTACCATTTATTAAAAATAAAATAATACCCTTTCTTTTCTTTTCATGAGATAAGTAGCCTTTCTGAAACTATGTAAATTTTCTTAAAAAATAACTTTTCCCTAAAACGAGTACCACGTCTTTAAAAAGTACCTGTTCCTAAAATAGTACTCGTACTTGTTTGTAAAAAAATTCATACCCTCATGGCGTTTTCTTACAGAAACTACTGCTTCTTAAAAATTTTAAATTTTCTCAAAAAAAAAACAGCAAATTCTAATAAAGGAAGTACCTCTCTTTAAAAGAGGACCTTTCCGCAAAATATAATACATATTCTTACAAAAAGGACTTTTTTTTTAAAAGATAATACATTCTATAAAAAAGTTTATCCTTTTACAAAAGCTATCTTTCTTACTTACCCAAGATACCATATTTCGCCAACCAGTTCGATCAACCTAATCCCTCCAGCGGAATCTTGGTCTTCCTATTAGAACTTTTGTTACTCGAGAAAGGGCTTTAGCTCTAAAGTGCTTGCTTCGCCCAAAAAAACATATATTCGCAAGCAGAATTCTCCGCTTGATCTCAAGGCTGACGTTATTGATTTTGTTTACGGCAGATACGAGGTATATAAATTCGTCTACCACCTCGAAATTATAACGGTTATCAACGTTCCCGCTTTGGTCTAATCGCGTCGAGGCCCTGCTCGTTGAAACCATTAATTTTGCCTTGTTCGCATTTATCGTCAGACCCACTTTTCCTGACTCCTTCTCAATTCCCGAAAACACCACAGTAACTTCTCTAACTGTGCGTTCAATGATGTCTACAACATCAGCATACGCGAGCAGAATGTGACTTTTGCTGCTGATGGTTTTATTCATGTTGAGAGCAGATTTTCTCAGAATAATATCTATTAGGATGTTAACGAGATCGCACGATAGGGTGCCACCTTGTCTCAGGTCTCGCTTAGTTTCGTCAAGGGCATCCTGCAAATGCATATGAGTTTTACAGGAATACCAAGCTGGCCGTCGGTGGTGCAATGGTTAGTGTGCGCGGCTCTTGTATACGAGATTCTGGGTTCGAACCCGGCTCTGACCACCTTAAAATTTCTTTCGGCGGCGGTCACCTCGCATAGTGACGGCGACACTATCGAGTATCTAGCCATGAAAAAAGCTTCTCAAATTACCGTTCGGAATCGGTGTAAAACTGTAGGTCCCAATCAGTGAGTGAAAACTGGAAAGCGCACAGCTCAGTGATTGTGAGAAGTTCTCTCCAGTCCCTTCATGGGATGTAATGGGAAACCATTTATTTTTAATTACCAAGGTTAGACATTGCTCCGTAGAGTTTCCCCCGTATCGGGCTATCGAAGGCCGCCTTATAATCGACAAATAGATGATAGGTGTCCATTTGTTTTTCGTGTGTCTTCTCCCGGATTTGGCGTAGCGTGAAAATTTGGCCGGTTGTCGATTTTCCAGGCCTAAAGCCACAACTGGTATGGTCCAATCAGGACAGCTATAATCGGTTTTAGTCTTTCGCACATTATGCTTGATAGAACCTTATATGCTATGGATAAAAGGCCTATTCCACGGTAGTTGGCACAGAGACTCGGGACACCTTTTTTAGGTATGGGGCATAGTACACTGAGACTCCAATCGCCGGACAAGCATTCATCTAACCAAATTTTGCTAATGAGCCGGGCATTAGTTGTTCTGACCTTTTTTTTTGGTTAGGCGGGGGGAATCGACGTTGTCGTCCAAATTTAGATCGATTGGCTCGTCATTGGATATCTGAGGTACCAATAGTGCAGAGATATAATCTCTCCATATTCCCAACATATTTTCGCCCTTGTCATTACAGAAGGGGGCCCTGAACCATGTCTATTAGTTCCGTTTTTGACTTTTTGGTAGAATTTTCGGGCTTCGTTCTTCCTTCTGTGTGACTCATTTTTCTCACCCTCGCGCTTTCTCCACTGTCGTTTCTTACGCCTAAAGAGACGGTTTACCTCCTCTCTTTTCTCCCTATACCGCTCAGTTGCAGCTCGCGTTCCAATTGACTGAAGCATTACCATGCGTGCAGCGCTCTTTTCATCGTTTGCAATGTGACACTCTTAATCGTACCACGGTTTATTGCGAAGCGGTTTTTCGAAACCAAGTACGGTTGTTGCGGCAGATTTTATAGAGTTGGAAATGGGTTTCTACTGCGCCTCAGGATCGTTATTGGGAGGAGGTGGGTTCTATGCCTACCGTTGCTAGAGCTTCCTTGAGTAGGCTGTGGCTACCTCTGGTAATTGCAGCTTTCCGATGTCCAGCTTCCTCTGCGTCTGGTTTCGTGCGATTTTCGCTCTACTTAATCTTGTGCGAACCTTTGCTACTACCAGGTAGTGATCAGAATCAATGTTACCTCCTCTGATCACTGGTACGTCCATTGCACTGGATGAGTGCCTTCCATCAATTTCAAAGTGATCAATTTGGTTTTTCGTTCTTTGATCAGGGTATATCCAAGTAGCCCTTTGGATGTCTTTATGCTGGAATCTTGTACCACTAATGACCATGGTTTTTGCCGCGGCAAAGTAAATCAGTCTCATACCGTTTTCGGAACTGTCAGCATGTAGACTGAAATTGCCAACAGTTGGATGAAACACATTCTCCCTGCCTAATTTAGCATTAAAATCTCCTAGTACAATCTTAATGTCATGGCCATGGCAGCGGTCTCTCTAGGAGCTCATAGAATATGTCTTTGGCATCATCATATTTGTCTTCTATCGGGCATGCACACAAATTAGGGAAATATAAAAATATTTCGCTTTTATGTGGATTGTGGCTATACTTGCACTCACAGGATTGAACCTAGAGACTAGAGGTCGCAGTCTTTTTCCAACTACAAATCCGCAACCAAATTCATGTTTTCTTTTCATGGCAACTGTAATATATGTCGCAGTTTCTTATTCTTGTGCAGCCATGTCCTGTCCATCGCATTTCCTGGATAACGGTAATGTAAGCCTTATAACTTTCGTGGACATCTGCCAATGGGATACTTGCACCTTATCTATATTGTGTTCTCACATTCCTGGTGCATATCCGTAAATCGGGGTCCTTATAACGTTTCCGAAGGTCGTCAACAAATAGGGGTCGTTTATGTTTTATCTTTCGTTTTCGTATTTTCACTGCCATTATTTCTATATTTCTTAAAGACTTAAATTATCGTATTTTTCAACGCGCTCTTTATTCGTGTTGGAACTAAGTAGTACTTAATATATAGCGAAAGAAACTTTATTCCAGCCGGTTGTCCCCGGACACCTCAAGTGAGTTTTTTAAAATGAACTTTAAAATTATCAAGATCATGGTTATTTGTAGCACATTTTTATTTAAACGGCCTTAGATTCTACTACCCAGCGTAAGTATTCAATTCAAATGCAGCCATAAACCGGAAAAAATCCAAACTATACATGGTTTCTTACATGCAGTTGTTTATTTATGCCTACTAAAATATAATAAACAAGAATGATATGCATGCTAAAATTTGGGATATGTTACCTTAAAATGAATAAAGTATTATTAAATATATTTAATGGTACCTGTCCTAGTTTCACGTACAAATTACATTGAATTGAGTGAATTTTGTTATCTAAATTAATTTAATTTTGATCACAAATTTGGATTAACTTTTTGGCGTAGAATACGTCTTACCTTACGGTATAGGGAGTCATGTCAGATTGTTATTGTTGTAATCTTTATTTCATTGATTATGAGGAAACGGCGAGATAATTTTTTTTAAAAATTTTTTTGTAGGTAAATGAATATGTTATCTTTCGTTTGATATACATTTCATATTGGTTGATATCTTCCTAATATTTAAATTTCTCAAATGAAAATTGTTTAAACACATACACTCAAACATATGTGTGGTGTTTGGTTGAGTGTTTGAGTTTGTAGCGTGGACACAAACTATGCTGCTGTTTCAGTGTGGACACAAACCTTCAGCTGTTGTTTTGATTGATGAAATATTGAAATTTCGTATATTTACTTATGTATTTAAGTGAAACAAAATGTCAAATGTGAATTTGAATTTAACATGGATATATAATTATAAAAAATATAAATCAAATTGATTTGCGTCTGTTATTTATCATTTATCCTTACTCTTTTAATTTAAAAACATATTTATTCTATTTTTCCTAAAATAAGCTTATGTATATTATCAAAAGTAACTATCAAATAAATAAATTCATTTGCTTATGTTATGTATCATTTATTGTTATATATGTTTTCTGTCTTATCGGATGGCGTATTCTACGTTAAACTTAATGGCCGTGTCTCTGACACAGCCTGCAGGGACAGTCCGTGCCCGAAGGCCTCGGACAACTGTGTGCTGTATTTTTTTTTGAGTGTACCAACATTCACGGTAAAATTATTTCATAACCATTTTCATTTATTTCTGTTTCAATGTTTTTAGAAAGACGCGTTAACCATGTCCCACACATTGGGATCCCTTTCTGGATAATTGTTTCCCTCACTAGTACCTTCTTCCTCAGTTTAGCATTCTCCCGTTGTCGTTTTCAACAATCGCTCAGGTTTTGTTAGGGAATATTACAAGCACCTTAATTTTTGTGCCTCCATTTGAGTGATTTGAATTGCGATTAACGAAATTGGATGAAGAACGTTTTATACGCTTACAAGAAATTTGAAATTATCGTTGTTTGTTTTTATTTCCCCAATTGTGTCAATTAATAAGTTATATCGAATTCTCGAAATGACGGGATATCAACGCTTGTTTCATTGAATATAAAAGTGAAAGATTTTCGGCTTCTCTTTTTATTTAATTCAAAATGTACATGAAACAAATTATGGGCCATTATCACCATATCTGTTTGTATCTACGAACAGTTATGAATATATTTTAAATTTCATACAACATGAGTGATGGATATTTTTGCGCTGGGAATAGTGGCGATAGATTTATTTGCACCTTTTACTTTAGGTGTTTTACTGTTTTACTAACATTCCGACCATCTTATTGCGCATGTGAAAGATTCAATATCAATTAGAAACTCACACGATTTGCAACAAAAATTCTAATATATTTATACAATTTCACATTTTTTCATATACAGTGAATATTGATATGAGTTGTGTCGTATGATTATTATTACGATGTAGATAATTAACACTTATACATAATATTTGTATGCATGTCGAAATAATAGCCTGAGAGAATATTTGTTATTTCCCATTTACAACGTTTTTTTTCTGTGACTAGACTTACAGTTACAACAAAATCTTATAAAAAACGACGCAGTTATAACCCATAAGAAAAGAAAATAATTACGATGTAAATATTTGGAGGGACAACAACTTGGCATTATTTTTACATTATCACTACATTATGTAATACATACTTAATGTTTTCATGTTTTCCTTTTTGATGTGTTAACATCTATAGCGGCGTATAGGGACTAAATCCATCAAAGTCAGATTTTATGCTGCTGCTAAAACCAGATTTTCTGCGGCTGCGAAAGAGAATAATGACGCGTTAAACAAAAATGAGCGAGCAAGAGAGCAATGAAAGAGAGGTGTGGCAGGGGTGAGGCAAACGAAATTGTGTCTATAGCGTATGTTTTAACATAATAATGTATGTATGTACATGTGTCTGTTGCTGTTGTTGAACGGAGATATAAAGCATAGCCACGCAAAATTTCATTTGCAAGCCCATGGGCTTGCGCAGTCGACGTTATGGTGACATACTAATACGTCAGCTACTTCGTACAAAGTATGTGTGATGTTGTGTGTTTGGCTGTTTCGTTGCTGTTGATATGGCAAACATGTGGTTATGTGACACTCGTGTAGGTCTGCTACTTCGGAAAAAGTATGTGTGATGTTGTGTGTTTGGTTGTTTCGTTATTGTTGCTATGGCCAAACAAAGCGAGTCATTTGATGTTCAGCATTGCCCGGTGTATACAAAAAAACTATTATTTTTTATTTTCCAATGTAACACTTACTAATGTGTTCATAGAAATCGAACAGGTCCGTGAGTTCGAACACTCATTGATTTTTTTTAACAAAAATTGATATGTATTATATTAGACGTGTTTATCATACTTTTATGAGGTATGCAGCCTCAAAATGTTACATGTGCCTTGCCTACAACTTGACGTGTACACCAAGATTTTGAAGAACGTAAGACAAGAACAAAAATGAGTGATACCACTTCAATTCATCCCAACACACCCTGAAGATTAATTAATCATAAATAACCAATATAAAGGGTTTTTCAATAAGGGTTTTTCAATAACTTGTGCAGAGTGTCTGCCAGATTTCTGACCGAATTCGGAACAAATTGTTTACTGGGTACTTTATGCACATATTACTATGTGCACACAAAGCTACACTAATAAACTCACTACTAAACTCTACATACAAACTATAACAGAGAACTCAGAGACTGGCGTTTGTTTATTGTTAATTTAAATGCTTGATGAGCATACAAAATGTAATTAGTGGATAGATAATATATTACCTATAATGTAAAACGAACAGACACTCGCGCACTCAAACATATAAATAGTTACCCACTAGACTCACTAGATTTGCATCTCCATATCCAATTAGAGTGACATTTACTCGTTCGAACTGGAAGTATTTTTTAGCATACGGGTAAAATTAAGTAAAGCGTTCTGTATGACGTCGATGGCTGTATGACTAATATTTATTTATTACTCGACAACATAAAATCATAAAAACGGTGCTGCTGATGCTCCTTTAATGGTTAAACATATTTAATGATACGATTGCAAGTAGGCATACACATTTGTGTGGCTAGTATTGTTATTTGGTGCACTACAATAAAGAGCTATTTATAATTATTTATGACCATAAAGCAATTAATATAATTGATAAAGATATGTTTAATGAATTTGGTTTCTACCGCCTCAGTTTTTCGTTACAATCACGATAACGATATCTATGATGTATAATAGAGTATTAAAATAGTCAGAGTAAGAACGAATATTTCCCAGGATATTAACGGGTTTTTCAATAAGAGCGCTACAGAGGTTTTTTAAATAAAACAAAACCGGTTTTAGACACCTATGAAATTCTTTATTCGTCTGAAAGTACGTTCGATGCTTTTATGTATGGAACTCGATTTATTTTGCATGGCCACCACGGGTACTCTTGCATAAGTCCAGACGCTGAACCCAATTTGCGACGGGTTTCAAGCATAAATCGGCCGATACTGCTGCAATTTCACTTTCGATATTCGTACGAAGTTCATCAATCTTCGCTGGCTTGTTGGCATAGACCATAGACTTGACGTAGCCCTACAGGAAATAATCTAACGGCGTCAAATCGCACGACCGAGGCGGCCAATTGACTGGGCCATTTCGTGAGATAACACGTTCACCAAATTTTGTTTCCAATAAATTGATTGTGGCATTCGCTGTGTAGCTGGTGGCGCCGTCCTGTTGGAACCACATGTCCTCCAAGTCCATATTATCCAATTGTGGCCAAAAATATTCGGTTATCATTGAACGGTAGCGATTCGCATTCATAGAAATGTGCCGGTCTTGATCATCACGGAAGAAGTACGGCCCAATGACGCGGCCGGCCTATAAACCGCACCAAACAGTAGTTTTTTCGGGATGCAATGATGACTCATGGATTACGTGTGGATTGCTGTCTGACCAGTAGCGCATATTTTGCTTACTGACGAAGCCATTCAGCCACAAATGAGCCTCATCGCTGATTGTTGAGGCCTCTTCAAGTTGGCCTCTTAAAGTTGAGGCCATTGACTCAAAATTTCGGTAGTAAATTTTAATAATTTCGACTCGTTGTTGGCTCGTATATCTTTCCATGATGCAATGGCAAACTTTACTGAAGAGAAATGTCAAAAGAGCGGGAAAAAATATGGCGTCGTTTTTCACTTTTGTAGCGTCTCTGTTGAAAAACCCTTTACATGAAGGGGAACCAGTACTGATTGGAACATCATCAAGAGGCGATGGTATTGACGAGGGTGATGATGACAATGCTGGGAATGGAAGTAACCCTCAAAATTGATAACACTGTGATAGTCGAAAAAATGAACTTCGATGAATCCTTTTCGAACTATTAGGGGGGAGTCCCCTGAGTGCGAAAGTATATTTGTGTCAGATTGGCTCCAGTTTTTGAGAAATCGGTATATATGGATATAGCTAAGTCTGCGCTATTTATACAAATTTTACTGGCCATAGGCCAATTTTTTTTTGGCCTAAAATGGCTTAAAAGGCTTATTAAAATAGAAAAAACAAATGTTTGCGCTCGGTCCAACTTCTTGAGATATGGGCGTTTAAAGCTTGAGTATATAATTGGCCATATCTCACATATTTATGGTCCGATCTGGTTCCGGTGAATATCATTACAAAGACCATTAAAAACTCTTTAAATCTGCATATAAATATATTAAATTTTATTAACCCATTGGGGACAAATTAAAAAATACGTTTTTTTAACCTCACTTTTTTGCTAAAAATCTGATTTCAGGCTTTGTTTTATGGTATAATACTTCGCATTTACCCTTCTAAGACCGGAGATATTTATGTTCAAAGTTTGAAATACAAGAAAAAATGAAAGTTTTTTTTTACTTTTTTCCAAAATTTTATTTATTTTCCTAGCATAGGCCTCAAGTTAAGCTTCAAAATCAAAATATTGGACTTTTATATAATTTTTTTTTGCGATTTTTTTTAAGTTAATTAATTCAAAGAAATGAAAAATTTTTAAAAATGGCCGTTACATAAATATAATGCTAATCTTCATCATCCAACTCCGGTCTTAGAAGGGTTAATGCGAAGTATTATACCTTAAAGCAAAGCTTGTAGTGTTGCCTACAACCTGAGTCTAGGTAGAAAATAGGTTTACAAGGGCTGTTTTTTGCGAAAATCAGATTTTTAGCAAAAAAGTGAGGTTAAAAAAACGTATTTTTTAAATTTGTCCCCAATGGGTTAATAAAATGTAATATATTGATATGCAGATTTAAAGAGTTATTAATGGTCTTTGTAATGATATTCGCCGGAATCAGATTGGACCATAAATATGTGAGATATGGACAATTATATACTCAAGTTTTAAAGGCCCATATCTCAAGAAGTTGGACCGAGCGCAAACATTTGTTTTTTCTATTTTAATAAGCTTTTTAAGCCCTTTTAGGCCAAAAAAAAATTGGCCTATGGCCGGTAAAATTTGTTTAAATAGCGCAGACTTACCTATATCCATATATACCGATTTCTCAAAAACTGGAGCCAATCTGACACTTCCAAATGTACTTTCGCACTCAGGGGACTCCCCCCTAATAGTTCGAAAAGGATTCATCAAAGTTCATTTTTTTTCGGGTCAAAAACTATCACAGTGTAATCGAAAGATTGAGAACACAGAGCAATATTGAATTAACAGGAATACAATTTGCCTTACAAGCGAGTTTGATCATTGCTGAAATGTTTATTTCATTACATGTGAATTGATTCAATGAATGGGAGGTAAGATAAGCCAAAACTAAAAATAATAAAAAAATTTTCCACGTAATGCGCAAATACTTTTATGCTGTACAATCCGGTTCACTTATTTAAATGCACTAAAATTTCCAAATTCAGAAGCCTGTATCTTTTGCAATTTTTAACCGATTGCAGAATTTTAAAATGGAAATCGAAGCTAGACATCTTGCGATATACAAAAATAATGACAATAGTGTTTTCTTCACTAAAGAACTTGTTTTGAGGAATTTATAAAAAAAAGACCAAAAATGTCCTATTTTTTTTTTTGGTTCACTTGATTAAAGGCACTTTAGCGTAATTTAAATATTTCTCCCAAAATTGTGTTTGCATTATTAAATATTGGTATTTTACATACTCGTTGATACATTTTCATACGGCTTTCTCCCAATGCATTCACAACAGGAAGCAAAAAATGTTAACACTTGCACAACCGTGTCCGTGATGGCATTTCGCGTCATTATAATTTCTCTCATCTTGAATAAGAGACGCAGCATGAAAAAAAATATTTCATTCTATCTCGAGCTATATAAAGAAAATAGCAACGAAAGACATTGATATTTTACAGTTCTTGTAAAATATGAAGATGATGAGCTGGTGCCAAATAAAAACCTTGTACAAACATATTTTTCTTACTGAAATGAAACAAAAACCTGAAACAGCACGAACGTCAACAAATGATATATGGGTCATTCCACCGTTTCGGGTGTTACATTTGTACGCATTAAATAGTGTTTTATTAGATGTTGTATAAGGCAACTAGTCTATTTCAACTATTGGATCGTCTACTATTTAAGTAACATTTTCTTTTCCTTGACTCACATTAATAAAATATGTGAGCAATAACGAGAAAATTACCAATAAGTAGCTGTTTCGGGTGTTACAGAATTTGGCGCTACTTGCTGGCAATCAGATTCAAAATGCAGAACTCAGCGAATTTGCATATGTAACCTTCAGTTTATTTACAGCAAGCCAAATTAGTTATAATAGCCCACCTAAATGCTAAACGAATAGCCAGCATCTTTTTTCCTTTAATTTTTATGAATAAAATTATCTGTTTCGGGTGTTACATGTGATTCGTTTCGGGTGTTACGAGTACGAAATAAAAACACATTTACCAGAAATGATGGGTTATTTTAATAAGATTTAATACGTTTTTAGTCAAACTATTACAGAACTGTATCAACAACTTAACTTAAAAAATTAACGAAAGTAAATGTTCCAGTTTTATTGTTCTACAATCATCCCTTATGATGAGATTCATCCTCTTCCGAATCAGTGTAAACTTCACAATAGGAAAGTTTATCTTTTATTTTCGGTATAACCTCAAGATCGCCTTTGGAACCAGGTACAGCTGCCAAGTCAGGAACATGTTGCTCCTTTTTCAGTGTAGCAATTGGTTGCTGAAACTCTTCCTCCCATATGTCTTTCTCTACAACTACAACTTGATCGGAAATGGAATTGGATGTTTTCGCTGCTATGATCTGTCTGTAGTCGATCACTTTAAAATAATGCTGCTTCTGAAGATTGGGAATAGCTTGAACATCGTCCCAGAGATCTTTTAAAAACTGTGTTTCTCGTGTATGGCATGTGTCTGAGTTTTGACAAAGGTGTAAAAATCAAAAGCAAAATTCACCCATCCACGCCAATCTTTTTATTGCTCCTCCAATTTCATCAACAGCTCCTTTTCCCTGAGAAGCAGCGAAAAAGTGCCATTGCAGCTGCTTGGCTTTTCCGCGCTTTTTGAGTTCAAAGAGAGATGACAGGGTATACTTATTTTTAAATTGGGCAGCACAATTGTCACTAAAGATGTTAAGTATTTCTATTGTATTGCACCGTATAGTTTGAACGTAATCGATAATGTTCTTTAAAAACGTCCAAACAGCTTGCTTTGTATGAGATGTGTCATTCCTGATAATGGCAACAGACTTCATCTCATCGTCAAACCAAATGCAGCAAGTGAAAATTGTTACCTGTTTGTGGCTCCAATGGGCACTTTGTATTTCATCTTGATGGGTAAGTGCATAATTTTCAGCAAAGTCGATTTGGATCACTGCTTCATTTTTCTGAAGATTATTTTTTGTTTCTTCGAAGTGATCAGATTGTACTTGCTTAATGTAACAATGAAGTCTGAATTTGTCTGTCATATTTTTTAATGCGGTTAGGGCTTTGTTACATAGAGTTGTGTTTTTTATAAACTCAGGACGGTTATTAATAAAAGACCATTTGTTCCAGGATATTTCTTTCCTTTCTAAATCAGTGGTATCAAAGCTATTCCAAAAGCCTTTTGGGCATTGGTCACAGGATCCTGACATACAAGCCTCATTTGTGATGTCACAGGATATCATTTCCATTACTTTCTTATAATTTTTTGGTAAAGGCAGACATTTGTTCAAAGCCTCTAACAAGTTCATATAATTGGAATGATGCATACAAACGCACACGTTATGAAGCGTGTCAGCTATCGGAAGCACCTCAGTCGGCCTTAAATAGAAAAACGACGATCTTCCAATATTAATTTCAGGGTTGATGTCTTTGAAATATTCAAAAGCTTCGCGAATAGTCATAACCATTGTACGTTTCTGCATCTTAGACTTCACACCAGTGTCAGGATCTCTAACGGTTTTGAAATCTTTCCTCCCAGGGGCTTGGCGACTAACATCATCTCTGTAAAAGAAATCCTTCGTAGCTTTCTGGGCTTCCATTGTAAGTCTTGGGCCTTTGTTTTTGAAATACCCTGTTGATTTTAGATTATAATCCTGTCCTAACACGTCAGTTATTACTTTTTTGAGAACTGCAGCTTTATTTAATGGCGTTTCTGGGAGAGCATACTTTACTTTTTTCACAGCTTTTGCAAAGGTGTTTATACATTTGTAAGATCCCATTGGAGAATCACAAACAACATTGTTTTTGTTGAGTTTCTTCTTTTCCCTACACGCTCGCACTCTGTCGCGCACCTTTAGACGATGTTCCAATTTAAGATCTTCTGCACAAGTCTCTTCTTTCTTCTTTTTCCTTCTAATAGCGTCTCTTTCCTTCTCTTTGCGCAAATGTTCGGCATATTTCACAGGATCCTTCTTTCTGTTTTCTCTCAGCTTAGCTAGCCGTTCTTTTGCTGTTGAAGGCATGGTAATTTATCTAAAAAGTATCAACATAATAATTATACACGCATGCATTTTAAAACAGACGCTGCGGCACCAAATAACTACGCATAATAAGTATAAGTTTGTCATTACAACAATGTAACACCCGAAACGTTTCGGGTGTTACACATTTTCAAAAGTTAAAACTCACAATTGAACACAAACTTTATTAATTATTGATAGACATTTGATTAGCTTAGCACCATAACCTTACTTTTGCAAAACATGTTAGGCCAAAAACATTTAGCCAAAAAATTAAACAACTAATTACCTTTTTTTCGTTTTGGGTGTTACTTTGATACACCGGTTTCAAATACTCTTCAAAAAACAGCTTAGTGCAGGTTTTTTAATATTTTTTAACACGATTTGTGTAATTTCAGATGACAGATGACAGGTTGCTTTCTCTTTATTAAGTGTTGCCATATATTGATTTATAAATTACTTGCATGGCCTATATTTTTAACGTTACTTTTAAGTAATGTAAAACATAAAAAATGTTGAATTTAGAAAAAAAAAAATTCAGGCATGAAGGGTGGGAATGTTTTTTTATATAATTGGCATAAAGCTGACTTTTAAATCTTATTTTTTTTTCTGAGCTCTGGTCACTTTTATTATGGATTAACCCATATGTAAAATGTGTAATATGAAAATCGAGAACATACGTAAAACGCGCCTCAATCGCGATGCTCATCACAGAAATGCACAGATCGTGATGAGGGAGGCTTCGCACAAGAACGCATTCAAACAAAGATTCCACGACCATTACGAGCTTTCATTGCAAAACAATCATGGCGGTACAAGGAATACTAATTGCACACAATGTACGTGTATCCTTTCGCAAACAAATAAACACCCACCCTGTTGTTGACGATGAATGGCAACAGTTCTCCCACACTTGCACCATCCCACGCAACTTGCATCTTAAGTAGTATTCATCTGTTTTTGACGATGGAAAGCAACAGTTTTTCCTTGTTCAAGGGGTTCCCAACATTTGTTGTGTCTAAGCAAAAAGCAAAATCAGGTCAGGGGAGAGCAACTTGTAACAATTACTGGGAGGTTTATAGCCGATTCCTCAGCTGCAGCTGAGGTATGGGTGTATAGGAAATAACTAGTAATTATTACAATAAATATGAGATAAACAATCTGCTAAACAATGGCTCCCAAACAAAAATCTTTCAATTGTATAGACTTATAATTCACAAAATTAGTATATCTTGGAGATAAATGACATTCTAGGGCAGGATTTTACATCACAGGAATTGATAAATAGTTGGCTAAAATACTAAAATTCAAGGGAGGAAAAAAAGAGAAAATTTAAATTCTTCTATTTGCTCTGATTATTCTTTGAATTTATGGACACTGATCGCGGTATTGATTGCGACAAATTTTATTTAATTTTCCTATCAACTCGTTGTAGGGAAGGAACTATTTGAATCTTCGTATTGTATTGAACCTTTCTCAAAACTACACTACGCAAGCAAAAAGTTGAAAAAAACAGCTAAGTTAGTACATGGTTGTGGAATGGCCGGCAATGAAACCATGCTAACCAGGACTTAGAAAACGCTTTAAATGAAAAAAATAATAACTCATACACAATGTGCTCCAAAATTGTAGCTACATGAGGTAACCTAGAAATAGGTCTATAGTTAGTAACACTATTTTTATCATCAGATTTGAAAACCGGAAAGACAGAAGAAAATTTACGATTTGGAATGCAAACCCTAAAGAAAAGGCCTTTGAAAACAAGATACGAAGTGGTCGAACAAACGCTTCACTATACTTCTTTAGGAAGATATCAGAAATCCCATCAATATTTAATTTGAAGAACTGCCACGCTTTGAAATACCAGATATTACATTCTCATCACGAACGCTCATAGAACCAATATCAACACACGATATGATATTATTGAAATCAGGCATATGAACAGAACTAGAATTACAAATTAAGTTTGACTGAAAATAGCCCTTCAACTGATTAACTGGATCTTGAATAGAATGCGAAAGTAAGTTATTGTACGTTAAAAATGATGGAATACTGGAGGAAATTCTTTCAGATTTAATAAAAGAAAAGAACCACCATTAGAAATCAAAAATTTATTATGATATTTATTCGAAAAATGTCTCAGTTTCTTTAGACCCCTAGTATACCCAGGTAGTTTGTATTGTTGTGGCCTCATGCGTAGAACATTTTCTTCAACAATTTGCCTAAACCGCTTACGAAAGTCCTCGCAACAAACAGCGACTACACAACTTCGCATGCAACCTGAGCAGTCAATATTTAAAATAATTGAATTGAAATCACGTTGCATATTTAATAAACGGGAATTAGGATCTGAAAACTGATGAAACTCGAGTTCAGAATATTTCACAGAATGATGAATATTAGGAGGCGATATGCCAAATTTATATTCTGAAACTTGAAACTTCACATTTGAACTCAAAAAGACCAAATCCAATAACCTACCTAGTTTATTCAAAGTTCGGTTTCCACGATGAACATCAATTCTGAAGAAGGAATCAATTTCAAAAGGTTTATTTAAATTACTCGGAAGAAACTTTCCAGAATTATCAATTTCCGACCAGACAATGTTAAAAAAGTCCACCGTTTCCCACTACGTCCCATGAAAGGATTGGGGAGACCTTTACACAACCAGTGAGCTGTACGTTTTTACAGTGTTTTTACAGTGTTTTATTTAACTTGCTTTGTTGTCTGTCTGTATTGTTCAAATCAGTCTGTATTGTTAAAATATAGTAACTCATTTTTAACACAGTTGCAGTTTACCAATCGAACTAAAATTTTGCACACTTGTCAGATTTAGATGACAATACATGAATATTAAAAAAATATAAAAACATTAAAAATGTATTTACTAAAACGTTAAAAATAAAAAAATAATTAAAAAAAATTAAGTTACAGTGTTTTATTTACAAATGCACTAAAAACTACAAAATAATTTTTCTCTTAGCCTCAATAAGTATATTCTTCTTCATGATGAGGTTGTACAATAATAGGGTGGAGTGAAAAATTTTTTTTTTAAATTTTAAGTTTCCTGCCTTCTCAAACATTGATCCATAGTAATGGAAATGTGCATGCAAAATTACAGCTTCCTAACTCAATATCTTGAGGTGGCGCATTAGGTATGAAGGTTGATAAATAAGAAAAAAAATAGACTTACAAGTAAACATTTTTTTTTTGACATTATAATCGTATAGTTTACTGAATTTATACATAAAACTACAAGTCCAATGAATTATTATATGAAATTGCCATAAAAATAAAAGTTTAATGTTCAGTATAAGGAGTCCGAGTGTCTTCTTTTTGACGGAAATACTGAGATTTGGTGTCAAAAACAGGTATTTGTTGCCTGGATTTTATTCTAGTACGAATGAAACCATCTCTAGCAACGGGCCCACAAACAGATGCCGAAGCCTCAGTTACAAGTTTGACACACCTTTCGACTGCTTGAGTGTGGCAAGGGTACTTTCAATATCCAACAATTTACCTCCAGATGCAATTTTTGAAGTAATTTTCGAGTCGCTGTATTTCATTGTTACAGGAGGTTCTGTTATCTTCTCTTTCGACCATTCTATCAAATCATAATAATTTGTCGTATCTGTTTTAAGTTCTGGTATTGGAATTCACGTACTTCCTTGCCTTTGGACTATGTTCTTGCCTTTAAAACTCTCCGAAGAGCCAGCTCTCGTACATGCTGAACATCATCTTGCAACATAGCCAGCAATAGATTTTCTGGGTGTATGAAGAAAGCATTTCTTTGAATAGTATTTAAGACAATACTTTTCAAGTCATCTCGCAAATACAAGCATCTTTTGACCATATTAAAGATGTGAATCGGACCAAACTTACATGAGGATTTTGACTTGATATCAAACCAGTTTGGTGCGTAAACTTTCATGATAAAAGTGGCTAGTTCTTTCAAATTGTTAGTCGGTTTAGCTGTACCAATATACAACCGAAGAATTCTGTTAGCGCAAGTTAACCATCGAGAATGTGCTAGTTTTCCTGGGTCTCTGTAAGCTAAGTTTGGTGGAACTGTACCAGAAGAAATAGCAGAAAACTTCTGATAAAGGTATATTTGGTCGGTGCTCAACAAATCAATATTCAAATCCGGCAATTCGGTGGAGATGGGTTCGAATGCTTCTATTTTGAAGTCAAGACAATTATCAAGCTGTTTTCCTAAAATTTTTTTTTTGCATTTTCACTCCACCCTATTGTACAATGGTCCGCCTACTTAGCACTTCAACAACAATGGTCTAGATACTTTCAATAAAGAGCGTAATTAAAATGAATTAGTTAATTAATTTTCTAGGGATCTCTCAAATAAAACGCTTGCATTTAAATTAAAAATGGTGACATTTAATTTTGACATTTAATTTTGTCACCATTTTTAATTTTAATGCAAGTGTTTTATTTGAGAGATTGATACAAAATTAATTAACTAATTCATTTTAATTACGCTCTTTATTGAAAGTATCTAGACCATTGTTGTTGAAGTGCTAAGTAGGCGGACCATTGTACAACCCCATCATGAAGAAGAACATACGTATTGAGGCTTAGAGAAAAATTATTTTCTAGTTTTTAGTGTATTTATAAATAAAACACTGTAACTTAATTTTTTTTAATTATTTTTTGAATTAGTTAATTAATTTTACGCGCAAGAGGATCCCAAAATAATTATTTATAATTTGGGGCCAGATTTCATCGACCCTTTGGGGTGTATTTTCTTGAAATGTAATTTTAAAGAATAGAAATTGCACCTCAGGAAAATTGAATCCAATAGAAAAAAATTGGTTTTGTTTGATCCATTGATTCGATTAATTTCGGAATGTATATAAAATACACACCTGAACATATTCCATGAAACATTAAACAAAATAAACTAGAATGAAATAGTTATTTCAAATATTTGCCTCCACTGTTTTGACGTTTTTTTGGTAAAATTTTTTTCATTTCTTTCTAAAACAATAAAATATATTTTATTATAATTTTTGTTGATCATGTGTAGAAGTGCTTTTTTTTGGAAAAATTTTATTAATTTCTTTCTAAAACTGGAAAATACACTTTATTAAAATTTTTGCTGATCGAGTGTTGAAGCTCAGCAGGCAAAAAATTTTTCCCAAAAAAATTGCGGGATTGTTTTTTGTAAAAATTTTTTTAATTTCTTTGTAAAACAGTAAAATAAAGTTTATTAAACTTTCTGTTGATCATGTGTGGAAGCGTCTCGGTCAAAATCGCGCGATTTGTTTGTGGAAAATTTTTTTCATTTCATTCTGAAACAGTAAAATATAGTTTATTAAAATTTACTTATATTTACTTTTTAGTAATATTTGGGGCCTAATTTCATTTGTTATTAAGAGGTGTTTTTCATTATGTTTTATAGTAGCCATAAGAAATTGCACCCCGAAAAATTACACCCCAATTTAGTTATGAAATAACACCACAAAACATATAGACGGACCCCAAGTAAAACTAAACTCTCCCCCTAAAAATAATTGGGGTCCACTTTCATTGGGGCCCATATTCATAATCAAAAAACAGCCCCAAATTGTCGTGTTGTTGTAATCCGTGTATTGGTTTGGGGCCCGTTTTCATTTTGCAATTGGGGTGTTATTTCCTGAGGCCCGCCTTCATTCCGTCATATTTTTATATTCAAATGTAGCAAACTAAAATGTGGCAGATTCACATAAATTAGTTACAAGATACTCTGGTTGTACTTGTTGTATTTGATTCCTTTTTGCCAGAAGTGAGTTATGCTCATTTTGTATATTTAGATTTTGAATTTATACTAATAGTAGTTATAACTTTTGCTTGAAAGTTTATGACACAATTCTTGGTTTATTGCTGTGTAGCGAATAAATCAGAAACACAACAATAGCTTTACCACAAGCAACATCAATAGGAATATAAACAGCAGCAGCAACTGCAAAAATATAACGAACACATTAACAATATTTATTTGGCTTAAAATAAATAAATCCATGACTGCACACACCGAATATAGCAATGGCTTACCAAAAGCTAGGACGGCAACCATTAAAGGAGTAACCACCCCACAATGCTGGTGTTGGGTGTCGCCACCTAAATGGTATTGATTGATGTTAAGAATTCCGCATAAAAACACCATTATATTTTACATCCATTTGTTCTACACTGATGTTTTGATTTAATACTTTTCTTAGCTAACTAAGGACTACAACAGAATCCAAAATACGCAGAACAGTTTGAAAGCATTTGTTACGAAGAACAATCAGACAAACAAACAAATGAGAACGTGTCAATAAGAAACTTTATTAAGCTTTAAGCTTTATTCGCTCTTGGTTGTAGTAAAACATTATACTATGTCTGCCGGAAGCAATGCGCGTTCTGTCAGTTTGTTGCCAAATTCTGACACGGCTATATCATAAATCAAATATAAACCGAAAAGGAAAGACAATGAAAAATAATGCGCTTACTTCTTCCTCTTTAGCATTATTTCATCCAGGTTTGTTTGTGGAATTATGTGGATGGCCCTACAAATAATAAGACGTACAAAACTAGATTATGGATGATAGCATATGAGTCATGGTGCTGCTGAAACAATTTTAAAAATGCACTAAAGCCTCCCTTTTAAACTCCGAAACAAAATGTTCATCATTCTGAGAAAGTGCGCTATGCGTAAACTTAAGACAAATTGTTTAGGACTACAACTGCATGTGGGAGGAAAATATCGAGCTCAGTTTCTCTGAAACTATGATATGTTTTCTATAGCTTACTTACCTAGTTATACGGACTCGAACAACCCCGAGGTCAGAGGACTTACAAAACGAAGATAACATATTTCGCCAACCAGTTCAATCTTTTACCTTATCTCTCCAGTTGGCAATACCAAGTGTACGCAAGGACTGGTCAATCTGATCCCACCGTGGGGTCGTGGTTTTCCTATTTTTCGATTTCCTTCGAGTTTAGTTTCGAACCTTCGTGTTGGTTCGTCTTCATCCACTCTATTGACGTGGCGTAGCCAGCATCTCATTATTTTGATCAGCTTAACTATGTCAATGTCGGGATATAACTCATGGTTCATGTGTCGCCAACACTCGCGTTGTGCACTATAGGGCCCTACATTTGTCGGAGTATTTTTCTCTCGAAGACTCCTACAGATGTTTCGCCTGCTTGCGATAAGACCCAGAATTCGGTGCCCTAAAACAAGACAGGTTGTTTATAATAATGATCTTCATTACGATGTTAAAGAGATCGCACGATAGAGTGTCGCCTTGGCTGAGGACTCACTTAGTCTCGAAAGTTTCGGTAAGATCCTTACCAACTTTCCCTGCGGATTTGGTGTTCGGCAACGGCGTATGAATTGTACAAGAATAGCAACCTCAGGCATTGCTTCGTAGAGTTTCTCCCGTATCGGGTCACCTTATAATCGACGAATAGATGATAGGTGTCCATTTGTTTTTCCTGGCTCTTTTTCAGGATTTGGCGTAGCGTGAATATCTGGTCGGTTGTCGATTTGGTCCAATCAGGTCAGTGATAATCGGTTTTAGTCTTTCGCACATTATGCTTGATAGAACCTTATATGATAAGGGTAAAAGGCTTATTCCACGGTAGTTGGCACAGAGACTCGGGTCACCTTTTTTAAATATGGGACATAGTACAGTGAGACTCCAATCGCCGGGCATGCATTCATCTAACCAAATTTTGCTAATGAGCTGATGCATACACCTTATCAGCTCATCGCCGCACAGCCTTAAATAGCTCCGCCGTTAATCCAGTGCCTGCTGCGACTTTTTTGTTCTTAAGCCCGGCAATGGCTTTTCTGACCTCGTCTTGTTTGGGAGGGTGCAATCGACGTTGTCCTCCAAATTGTGATCGATTGTCCCATCGTTATTGAATATTTTATATTTTAGTCATTTTATATAATAAAATAAATAATGTTACATGGTCGTAACCCACAACCACCGACTTCTGGAAAGTTGTAGTCCAGGTTTTACCATATTGTTAAATGCTCTATATACCAGGGGTGCTCTAACTTTTTGGTCCGCGTGACAAAACAAAGGGCGTATCGTCAATTCGCCCAATGTCATTTTGCTCAAAAACAAAAATGACATATCGCCCAAAAAATTTCAAAGTTAGTTGTTGCTGTCCAAAAAAAAAACTGAATTTTGGGCGTTATGACATGATCTTTTGGGCAATATGACATTTTCCCAAGCCAACAACGCTCCATGACACTTCCCCCAAAAATATGGACACATTTGCAAAAAAAATATAGGTAAGTTTTCTATGTAATTTGTAAAAAATATATATTTATTTCACATTGTTGGTAGAAAGATAACACAACGTTCTTGTTCGATCTGGAATGCCTCTATAACTTCCAGAGGTTTTTTTGGGGCTTCTAAAAAAATGTGGGCAATGCAAGTCTCCAGAGTTCTTTGCACCCGAGAGCAAACTAATTTTTGAGTACTTTCCTTGTTCCTGCAGAAAAAATTTTATTTAAAGAAAATTATTTTATTTGACTCAATACTGTTGAGCCTCGCCGCGTGGGAGGATGGGTCGGGCCCGCGGTGCATAACGGCCGGGTGCATCGCGAAATGTACGTCATATCTGGCTGTTAGTAGATGGCAGGAAATCCATGAACCTACTGTCTGTAGTCACGCCCAACATCGTCATCTGCCGTTCTGCTATCGAAAATGTGCGATTTTGACATTCCCATTCTTGTAGCGTCCACCGCTGTAGTTCTCACAGAACACAATCTCCATTGCAGAATTTTTGGCCATCGGTGGTGCAATTGTGCGCAGCTCTCCTACATGAGAATGTGGGTTCGATCCCTGCTCGGACCGTCTTATATTTCTTTCGACGACGGTCACCTCGCTTAGTGATGGCAACATTATCGAGTACTAAGCCATGATAAAGCTTCTCAAAATACCGTTCGGAATCAGTGTAAACTGTAGCTCCCAATCAGTGAGAGTAAAAACTAGAAAGTGCACAACTCACTGATTGTGAGAAGCTGTCCTCAATCCCTTCATGGATTGTTATGGGAAACCAAATAATAATAATCCGAACAAATTTAAATGCTAGGTAAAGTTTTGTTAAATATCACCCTTTCCTGATTCAGCTATACTTAAGATCTCTTTTCTATCTTTATTCCATCAAAATAAGATAAAAAAATAATTTTCTAACTGTATTTTACATTGCAAATTCGAGAAATGTAGCAAAAGTCAAAAAATAAATAAATACATCAATATCCGTCGTAGTTGATGCTCTCGGTGCAGCCTGTGAAGTTGATGATCTTGGTTTTTTCGTTGAGGGTTCAGGCCCATGATCAGAATCATTATCATCATCTGAGCTGGATGGCACATTCAATGGCATATCTCTTTCGGTGTGTCCTTCAAATGAATCGTCCTCCGCGGTTTCGGTGCCTGTTTCTTCATCTTCATATTGGGATACATTCATCTTCATATGGATGGCACATTCAATGGCATATCTGTTTCGGTGTGTCCTTCAAATGAATCGTCCTCCGCGGTTTCGCTGCCTGTTTCTTCATCTTCATATTGGGATACGTGATGACTCCACCAAAAAACTTACTCCAGCAATGCATCCACCTTTTTCCATTGCATCGTTTTTCCTTTCGCATGGTGACCTTATGGAATCGAACTCATCAAGAACTCATCAAAGTGGTGCTGCAGAACATGTAATTTCAATGTCACAGATGCACTGATGTTGCTTCTGAAGTAATTGCGCATTATGTTCACCAACTTCTTTGCTTCGTCTGGCTGTACACGATTATTTCCTAATACACCATCGACTACAGCTTTTAGTGCATACCTGTCTATACGGTGATTGTTTGTTGGTCACGTTCGTGAGGCCTTCGCATAGTTTAAATCATATTTACCTATAGACACAGATAAATACATTCGAACATACAAAGACATTCGAACATACTATCTAGATGCAATCTCTCACTATAGTTAATTTTAACTTGCGGGTATGAACGAGATAAACATCTATTTAACTTTAATGTTCATTATGTGTTTTTCTCAAATTTCTTAACACATTTCTACACACCAGTACTACTGCTGGTATTTTTGTAAGCAATTTATTAGATTAAACACTCAAAGGTATAACATACAAAGATTAATTATATATCTCTCCTGTAGAAGTATGCAAATGAAATTCGTTTCAATTTATACGTGCGTCTTACATAAATTTGCAGAAGTGAGAGTTATTTACACAAAACTGAACGCTGTTTATCATTACGATGAACAAAATGATAAATTCCAACTCACTTTTCAGTACTCGGTTGTTAAGGAACCCTATGTTGAATATCTGTAATATAAAATACACTGAAAGTTAAAACATACCAACCAAAGCATAGCAACCAATAAATGATACCTGTGTGCACTGAGTTGATTGTGTTTTGAAGTCAGTAAAATTAATCTTGGGGCAACGAAACTATTTTAAAGACACAAGACACTCCTGTTTGGCAGCATATTGGAGTTTGTGAAGACGGATGGATCTTTAACATCTTTAACATGAAATGAGAGACTAAATGCTTATTGATAAGCAAACATCAGGTTGGTATTACATTTGTACCGCTTAGGGCAAATGGAAAAAATTATTTGCATTACCTCACAAATCGGATGTGGAGTTATTATTTACGTAAACAATATGAACAATACTTCTTCTACTAGGAAAATAAATAAACTCTACTAAACTTGAACAATTTATAAATAAAAATTCCAGCAGACAGTTGTCCGAGGCCTTCGGCCACGGACTGTCCCTGAGGCTGTGTCAGAGACACGGCCATTAAGTTTAACGTAGAATACGCCATCCGATAAGACAGAAAACATATATAACAATAAATTCATTTGCTTATATTATTTATCATTTATTGTTATATATGTTTTCTGTCTTATCGGATGGCGTATTCTACGTTAAACTTAATGGCCGTGTCTCTGACACAGCCTGCAGGGACAGTCCGTGGCCGAAGGCCTCGGACAACTGTCTGCGGTAATTTTTATATTTACCAACGGCATTTGATTCAAGTCCGTTTAAAAAAAAAAATATTATGTTCAATTTTTTTAAACTTAATTTAATTTATGTATTTTAATTAATATTTTTATTGAAATAAGTTCTGCGAATGTTGAGAAGGCGTGCCCTAATATTAAAAAAGGTTTACCTTATCGAGTCTTCGCATTAGCATTCGAGCGTTGTGTGAAAGCTTTACGCTTTACAATTCAAAATTAATGTTACAACAGCTTTATTGAAGCTTTCGCACAAAAGCTTTGTTACGTTAGCTTGCTGTTCGTTTCACTTTTTTACTAGATACATGTTCCTAAGCAATGTTGAGCAACCAAAAACACTCAACCAAACACCACACATATGTTTGAGTGTATGCGTTTAAACAATTTTCATTTGAGAAATTAAAATACTAGAAATATATCAACCAATATGAAATGTATATCAAACGAAAGACAACATCTTCATTTACCTACAAAAAAATTTGAAAAACATTCATCAAGCCGTTTCCTCAAATTCAATGAAATAAAGATTACAACAATAAAAACCTGACATGACTCCTCATACCGTAAGGTAAGACGTATTCTACGTCAAAAATATTTTTAACGGTATAATAAATTTAATGTTTCCTACTATGCCACACAAATTCGTTTCGAATTAGAGACAGGCTCGCTGATCCTTACATTTTACCCGTAGAAAAATAAGATTCTGAAATCTTACAGATACGAAATTTCTATTGAAATTTTCCCTACGGAACGGATTTTTTGTTAGAATTTAAATACGAAATATGAAAATGTATACAACGACTGTATAATTAGACGACTATTGTCCATTTCCCTCAGAAAATTGTCGTTTTTTGTTCTTTGGATGCAAATATAACGAATGTTTACAGCTCGTCGCAAATGTAATATACCGGTGCCCAAACACATTGTGTTTGCTATTCAATATTACATGTTTGAGACACAATGATTAATAGGTGATAATATATGTGTTTGCCACCCCAATATATATGAGTTTGTAATACAAATACGGCTGTGTTTGTTGCACTGTCGAGAGCAAGAGAATAAAAGATCGACAACGAGAGAGTATATCTTGTGAGCATCGGTATTTTTCCAATATTCTCAAAGTCAGTGATTCATAAATATGTATTATTGTATGTGCGTGTAAATTCCATATGAAGTTTCATGTCTTCAGTCGCCAATAGTTCATCGAACAGAGGATATCAATGCGATAATAGATCAGTGAAAAAAATAATAATCTAAGGCTCGGACGCTTAAATGGTTTGTGATGTTGCTTTGGTTTTTATACAGGGTGTCCCCTAAAATTTTGTCTAAACTTAAACACGTGATAGGTGGCTTCGTTTTCGAGATATTCCTGTTTAAAATAATTGCACTTTTGAATGCATTTTCAATAAATGCATAATCTACTTTTTAAATGAAAAAGAAATATCATTGAAAATTGCTTCAAAATTGATTTTAAATAATTTATTTTTTCGTTTGAAATGAAAACGAAATTTTTTTAAAAATGTTTTCAATTAATGAAAATTTTCAAAATGAGAGCCTTGTTGCGTTATGCACTTAGATAAGCGGTCTCTTATTTCAGTTGTATTTGTATTAATAGTCATTTCTTGTCGCATTTGATTTAAAATCAATTTTGAAGCAATTTTCAATGATATTTCTTTTTCATTTAAAAAGTAGATTATGCATTTATTGAAAATGCATTCAAAAATGCAATTATTTTAAACACGAATATCTCGAAAACGAAGCCACCTAGGCAATTGGCGTAAGAACAAACATTGTAGCTTTTGTTCTCAGCTATCACGTGTTTAAGTTTAGACAAATGTTTAGGGGACACCCTATATATGTGTTTATGTATGTGAGCTACCAAAGTGATACATTTTTTTGAGGACAGAAACTGGAAAGGACAACAATGTGAAGCCCTTTGTGTGTCAGAGCCTATTTCGAGAAAATCGGAACGCCGGACGTTTTTTAAAATATAATAAAAAAAATCACCAGTAATTTATACACGCTTGGCTGGCATGAACTAGATTTGTAGATAAGTATTTATATTGTTTGTGTACCAACGCCAAGTGATAACCAGCGTATAGCTAAAGCCTTGTTAATACAAAAACCATGAGAGATAACAAACAAAGGAGAGCCAAAACAGCTGCACATTTTCATTACATGAAAAAAACAAATAACGCATTCCATGCAAGTAACTGTAAAAAGAGACGTTTAAAATCTTTTAATTTTTTGGAATAATTATTTATAAATGTGGATTTATATTGTTAAAATTAATTATAATAAATAATATATATATATTGAAATCAAAAATTTATTCGGTTTTATTAAATGTTATTGTGTTCGGGAAGAAATACGCACATGTTTCGACGTAAGTATATGGAGGTTTGGGGGAAACACGCGAATCTTTCCACGTAGGTATATGGATGTTTGGGATGAAGAACGTATATGTGTCCTATAAGTATACATATTTTCCAGTAAATATGCTACTGTTTACGTTTAAATACAAGTGCGTTTTGGTCTTGCAAGCAGATGAATGCTTGCAGTGTATTCCCAATATGTACATGGTTCCTGCAGAATATGTTTGGGAGAATATATTACAGAGGCCATTTTTTTCAGCGTGTAGATAAACCAAATTACTACTGGTAAATTGCATACAGGTAGTACTGAAACCACCACTTCATATCTTAGACAAAGGAAAAGTCAAAGCGGTGGACTGGAATGGGAAAATCGTGTCCAAAGAAGGCGAAGGCGGTTCCATCTGCAGACAAGCTCATGGCGTCTGTCTTTTGGGATGCACATCGGATAAGTTTTATTGATGACCTTCAGAAAGTGAATATTATGATAATTTATTGCAGCATTTTAAATATAATATTGTTGAAAAAGGCCGCGTTTGGTGAAAAAGAAAGTGTTGTTTCATCAAGAAAGTGCCCCAGTTCAGTCATCCACTATTGCGATGGCCAGTATTAATGACTAAAAGTTCGAATGTCTTCATCACACATCTTATTTGCCAGATTTCGCTCCCTCGGACTATTATCCAATGGAGTCTTCGGGTTATGGTTATTTTAAGGACTTTAAGAGTTCTTACTCTAAACAGGGTGTCGTAGCTGTTGCATATCGTTGGAAAAGTGTATCGAGCTAAAAGGAAATCATGTTGAAAAATAAAAAAAAATGTTCCCAACTTGTTTGTTTCTAGTTTTGGGACCGCCCTCATAGAAAATGCATAAATTGAATTTACTCGTTTTTCCGGATTGTTCCATTGTATGATATTGAACGGCGCTACAAATTTGGCTGTCCAATTCATATACATATAACAAAATCCTTTCGAATCTTCTCTTCGCATCACTGAAACTATGCATAGACTATTGCTGGTGGTTGTGGATGCTTGTTCAGAGTACTCGAATACTTAGTAAATCGCCACTGCAAAAAATCAAATTAAACCGCCTTTCAATTGCTGTCTACGTCATAAGACCAAGCTGCTGTACGAATGTAATTGATTTAGCATAACGCGATTGACCGGAACGCGTTCAGCGGTAATTGAGAGCTACGCCCAGTTTTTCCTAAACCCAATATATATTCCAAATTCCCTGATTCAGGAGCAATAGACATGCCAATTTTCATGTGAATTGCTGCATAAGATTAGCCGTAACACGTTCATACCTGTTTTACTGCCATGCCAAGTTTTTATCGACCACAACTCGAATTTTCAAAAATTCCTTATTAGCTTATAGCCCATTCAAAAGCCATACAAGTTGTATGTATGTATATAGATTTAATAAATTTAACCAAGATCACAAATAAATGCTGACAAATTACCAATTTAAAGAGTCCGCCATCTAACGTTTTGTTTTTCAACTAGTGCTTATTTCGTGAATGGTAACACTCAGCTCATGTCTGATTTGACAGGTAATTAGTTATATCCTTCCGCTGAACGAATATGGTTGTGTATACGCTTGAACAACGCTGGGAAATGTGAGAAAAATGGGCCTGCGATCGACTTACAGAAGACGCCGATTTTTCGAAATAAATCATCTTTTCAGATGAAGCTCATTTTGATCTTGGCGGGTATGTAAACATGCAAAATTGTCGCATTTGAGGCACAGAAAACCCGCACTCATACATTGAAAAGCCGATGCACCCAAAACGAGTCACTGTTTGGTGCGGATTTTGGTCCAGAGGCATAATTGGGCCATTTTTCTTCGAAAATGAGCAAGAAGTGGCCGTTACAGTCAATGCCGATCGTTATCGGGCCATGTTGAACGAATTTTTGTTCACAAATTTGTTTGTTCACAAAGAGGAGGGTATTGGCAACATTAGGTTTCAACAGGACGACGCTACGTGCCACACAGCCGAAGCTACACTCGACGTTTTGCGCCCCCTTTTTGAAGATCGCATTATCAGCCGCAGAGCTGATGTCGTTTGGCCACCTCGGAGCTGCGATTTGACACCGTTGGACTATTATTTGTGGGGTGCCCTCAAAGATAAGTGTTACGCCGACAAGCCAGAGACGACTGACGCTTTAAAGGACAATATTCGTGAAGCCATTGGTGAAATACAGCTGCACACAATCGATAATGTGCTAAAAAAATTGGAGCGATCGTGTAGGCTACTGCATGGCCAGCCGACGCAGCCATTTGAATGAAATTATTTTCCAGTATTAACCGGAAGGATTGTACTTTCAAATAAAAAAAAAGAAATTTCAGAAAATATTCAGTAGTTTTTTTTTATAGCATTTTCACAAAAAAAAAGTTATTTGGTGGACCCGTTACATTATATATAATGAAAATTGTTAATTGAAACCACATCTTAACTTTCTTGAATTAGACTTATCATTTTCTCTAACTTTACATAATTTATTCGTTGTGATGACTCCTTCTGGCATTTAAAGACATTCATTATTTTTAAATCATTGCTCATGGTTCCTTAAGTAGCTGTATTCATATGACGAACATCCGACAACAGAGCGTGGCATTATATATCTGTTGTAGACATAAATTCTGACAATGTGTTAATTGGTTTATGTTCGGCTTTTATGCGGAATAAAATATCGTATGACCTATATGCTTGATATTATATAAGTACATGAATCAAATGAATTCCGTCTACATGTACATATTGTTTAATTTGTTACGCGTTAATTACATTTGCATTATTCATGATACGCATTAACATAGATGTATGACTGTCTCAAAGCTTTTTCAAATGAAATGAAAATTTTTAAAACTGAAACATATTTCTGTAGCCAAATTCTTTTCTAATTTATTGATTAAGTTCAACCGGCTGATAAAATACGGTCCTTGTCAAAATGGAGCTGAAATGGTTGTCACCTTCACGGATGTATCTGGTAGATATAAATACAGGGTGTTTCAAAAGTGTGCACCCTATTGGAAGATGCTCTTATTTTTAGAAATGGCCGCCAATATAAAATCTGTTTTGACTGGACTAGACAGATGTAGAATACAAGTAAACAAGCCATGGAGCGTTACACTCCCCAAGAACGCGGAATAATCGTGTCTATTTTTTTGCGTAACAATTCGTCTGTGGTGTTGGCGCAGCCCGAATACCGCCGCCGATTCCCCGGCCGTCCGACACCGACTGTGCAAACACTGCGCCGTTTGGGCACTAACCTTGAAGAGTATGGGACCACACGAGACGTTGCCAGGAGTGGCCGGCACCGGAGCGCCCGTTCTGCCGAGAATACCGCCGCTGTTGCCGAGGATGTCGGGCTGTCGCGGGAGACATCGACCAGACGCCGTGCCTCGCAATTAGCCATCAGCCGGTCGTCCCTATGGCGTGTAACCTACGCCGAAGCCATCCTCAATCTCGTTGACGAAGTGGACGATTTTTCCACCAAAATCATAATGAGAGATGAGGCCCATTTCCACTTCAGCGGGTACGTGAAGAAGGAAAACTATCGCTTCTGGGGCACCGAAAATCCACGAGTGCTGCACGAGGAGCCATTACACCCGCTCAAAGTGACTGCATGGTGCGTTGTTCACGCTGGAGGAGTCATCGGGCCATTTTTTTTCGAGAAAGTCGCTGGTTAAATGACAACAGTGGATGGTGCGCGCTATAGGGCCATGTTAACCGAGTTTTTTCTGCCTCAATTCGACGAATTAGGACTGGAGGACATGTGGTTCCAACAGGACGGAGCAACAGTACACACTGCGCGGCCCACAATCGATATTCTGAAGGCGGCGTTCCTCATCTCTCGTTTTGGCGATTTGCACTGCTCCAGACAGTGTATACGTGAACAACACGGAGACCCTGGAAGCCCTCAAGGTCAACATTCGACACAAGTGCGAGAATCTGTCGCCCGAAGTTCTTGCTGAAGTGATGAAAAATGCCATAAAACGAGCCCGTACGGTAATCAATTGTGACGGCGCCCATTAAACCGATATCTTCTATTCAACTTAACCAATAAAATTCTAAAGGTTCAAATAAACATAATCAAAAAACAGAATCGCAGTTTTTCATTTAGAAAAAAAGTGAGAGCCAAACAACATCGAATGACTGCTATTGAAATACCTTGTATAATTCCCAGCATTTAAAATATCATACGCTTTCTCATATTAGACTACAATTGAAGCCCCGTATTCAGTTCTTGTGAAATTTTCGTTGAACTTTTCACGCAGCATTGCACTACGAAGGAATCTCCTGCAAAAATTTTACTAGGTAGGGAACTCAAATCCCGTTTTAGCTGTTTAAAGCCACCAGTAACAAGAACAATTATTGAAAAATCGCAAGATGATTCTAGTAGAAATTTTAGTGGCAATCGTGATGAAAGATTTTCTGTTGGTCAGAATGTTTACATACGCAATTATAGCAATCCTAACAAAGCAAGTTGGTCACCAGCTGTTATAGAAAAAGTAACATCGAATGACTGCTATTGAAATACCTTGTATAATTTCCAGCATTCAAAATATCATACGCTTTCTCATATTAGACTACAATTGAAGCCCCTTATTCAGTTCTTGTGAAATTTTCGTTGAACTTTTGTCATTTATCTCTAAACAGAAAATTTTGTTGCAAAGTATTACCACCATTACTTTTCAGTCACCAGACTCCCATTCTCGTACTTGCAGGAGGACAGCCCAGTATTCGGCCCGTTACTCGATCTTATTAGCCTCTAGAATAATTTTCGGGATTCATTATTCATCCTGCACAATTCCTCCATTCTCAGCCTTTTGTACCACTCACTCGCAAAACGCGTTATAACTGACTGTTTGGTTGCCATACGTGAAGCCCCTTCTTCATCAGTGGCAATAATGCATTCTTCGTTGTAGCATGGCTTATCTTTTCGCAGTCCTTGACAGACAAGTGCAGTCCTTGCAGCGGTTTCCAAAGTATGGGAGACGTGCTTCCACACCGCATATGGGTCGTCAGGAGAGCGGTATTCTGCCGTAGCACGAGTGTGAGCTTTTGCTGATAGGAATTTGATATCCCACGTATTTGCAGCTTGTTAATATCTAGAAGCCACCAGGTAATGAACCGAGTCGATGTTGGCACCTCAAATCACAAGTACATCCATTACACTCGAAGAGTGCGTGCCATTTATCAATCTGGTTGTTCGTTTTCTGATCAGGAGATATTAAGGTCGCCTTATGTATGTCCTTATACTATAATCGTGTGCTACTAACTACCATGTTCTTTGCAGCGGCGAAGTCTATCAGTCTTATTCCATTATCGAAGGTGGTATCATGTGAACTGTGATTACTGATGGTTGGTCGAAAGACACTTTCCCTTCCCAATTTGGCATTAAAGTCGCCGATAATAATCTCAATGTTGTGGTTAGAACAGCGATCGTATACTTCCCCCAGATGCTCATAAGATGATTCGTGGACCTCATCGTCTTTATCCTCTATCGGTGCGTGCACACAAATCAACGAGATGTTGGAATATTTCTAGGTGTCGCAATCTCTTGCCAATTATAAATCCGCACCAGAATTCGTGCTTTCGCTGATGGCAGCTGTAGTAAATATCGCAGTTTTTCCTTCTGATGCAACCATATCCTGCCCATCGTATTTCCTGGCTAGCTGTGATGTCAACTTTATATTTCTCGAGGACATCCGTCAGTTGGAAAGTGGCAGTCCCCAAATCGTACTCATATCTTTTAGCGAGGGTCGTTAACAGTTAGGAGTTTCCCTCACACACACATTTTCCGTGGTTCCATCATGACGGTATCACGAGTCACATAACACTACCGATTTTGGCTTCATTGCGTGCGAAGTTTTCAGAAAGCGTAATTTCAATTGACCTTCAAGATCAAGCGATTTGACGCTGTTCGAATTTATTTGTACGGATACGCCAAAGACCGTGCCTACACGGATAAACCCTGAGGATCATGTTCCTAGTTTTAATTTTGTGTCAATAAGTCTTAAACATTTCGAAATTTTCCATCTGTAGACTTTGAATTAAATTTCAACGTTAAGGCCTTAAAGTCTAAATTTTGCAGTTAAAATTCAACGGTTGGCCAGATTTTGGTGACTATTGGCCCACCGTGAATAAGCAAATAACGAGGACGACGTGGTGTGGCAGAAGGTGGATCTTTCTGTAGAAATGTCAATATGCCATATTGTACCATCATTACAAATTTGAAAATACAACCCAAGTATATTAAAAATTTCGAACAAGTATGCGCATTGAGGAAGGTTAAGTGTTTTATTGTTTTCTCTGAAATGTTATGGGTGTATTCTACTTGCGATATAGAACAATAAGTACAATGACAGTAACGAGGAAATTGAAAAATGGTATTTGCGTTCCAAAAGAGACGCCATATATAGCATTTTCAGATTAAATGAAACCTCTTTCAGATTAAATGAAACATTTTTCAAATAAAATGAAACTTTTTCAGATTAAATGAAACCTTATTCAAATTAAATGAAACCTTTTTCAACGGAAATGAAACTGTTTTCAGTTGAAATGAAGCTTTTTTTCAGTTGAAATGAAACTTTTTAAAATTAAAATGAAACTATTTTCAAATTGAATGAAACTTTATTTAAAACACAATATTGTTGTTCCATATAAAACAAAAATGAAATGTTTTGTTCTAATATCTTATCCTACAAACTTAAAGTAATTTTATTTTCTTAAACTTAGGTAGATCAGCATGTTCCATTTGATCGTAAAATATAGTAAAAATCTAAAAAAAATAAATTCTGAAAAAGTGCATGGTAACATCAATCAACTTTACTTACATTATAATGTTCAATGAAGATGTTGGCCGTTTGCTGCTTTAGGAATTTGCAGAACCATATCCATTACATAATTGGAGCAATCGGTTTGATTGAGTTCTTGGAGGCTTCTATTGATGACATCAACAATGTTGTGTTCAACGGTTGTATCGCCTAATATTGCTCTAGTTTTACATTTTATTTTTGAGAAAGCCTTTTCAATAGGATTCAACATTGGTGAGTAGGGGGGTAAATACTTTATACAACTACCACTTATTTCAATCATATTCTGGATGTCCTGACCTTTATGTATCGCAGCATTATCCATAATTAAAAAAGAATTTTGTAAATCGGGGATTAGCTTCTCAATCAGCTCATTTACAAATATTCTGAAACGTGCTGCGTTTACTGTAGAATTAGCAACGACAGTGTGATGCACTAATCCTCCATTATTTATAGCAGCTATCAATGTTACATTACGTCCTCTTATTGTTGGTACTGTAATGTGTGCTCTTGAACCTTTCTTTGAGCGAGCTTGTGATCTGCGCAGATGGAGATTAAATCCACACTCATCAATAAAGATAAGTTTTTCTCTTTGCTGCGGAGCCCACTCTGTAAATTCACGGGCATACCTTTGGCGTAATTCCACTGTACGTGGACAATTCATTCTGTCTACCTCCACTGATGCCAACTTTAGAGTTATTTTTAGCTGTCGCAGAGCAGTATCAACAGACGTAGTCGATATTAAAACACTTCTTTCGTCAAGTAATTTCATTTTTATACTTTTTAAGGTTATGCCTGGTTCACGTTCTACAATATTCTCAATATAATGCAACACTTCAGGAGTCAGAACTTTCGTACGATTTCCACCTCTTTTTCTTTCGATAAAATTCCCGCCATTTTTATTATATCGTGATATTAACGTTTTAGCTGTACTCAATTTAATTGCCGTCAATTGCGCAGCTTCTGTAATGGTCTTTCCGTCTTCGTACAGTTTAAACAACATAATTTTTGTATCCTTTGAAATTTTTGTGTATCGTCCTATACTTCTTCGTGATATTGTCCGAGAAATATGTTCCTGCTCCAAATTATTAGTATTCTCACTTTCATCTGACGGAGTAGGCTCCCAGTTATCAGAGCTTCCAGAACTAAAATCTCCACTACTCATACTAAAACTTAGCTTGGAACAGGTTTTCGCGGTTCGAACTAACAATTGATACTGATATTTTACATTTGAAATCTATGTTTGCAAATATTTCAAGAACAATAACAACAAAAGCAATTGTAAGTGAGACAGACACTATGTATGCAATGTTGTGTTTAACCGTTATTTTGAAATATTTGTATCAATTGTTTGTTCGAACCGTGGAAACCTGTTCCAAGCTAATTTTGGGTGTGAGTAGTAGAGATTTTAGTTCTGAAAAATTATGGTTATTATTCAATGTTGCAAATGTTTTGTTCAATGTTTTAAATAAAGTTTCATTCCATTTGAAAATAGTTTCATTTTAATTTTAAAAAGTTTCATTTCAACTGAAAAAAAGCTTCATTTCAATTGAAAACAGTTTCATTTCCGTTGAAAAAGGTTTCATTTAATTTGAATAAGGTTTCATTTAATCTGAATAAAGTTTCATTTAATTCGAAAAATGTTTCATTTAATCTGAAAGAGGTTTCATTTAATCTGAAAATGCTATATCAGTATGCTCGTACCTTTATTTTGTACTTCAAGCCACCACACAGCTACAGGTACTTTCCTTGAAGTTGTTTAAAAAACTCGCTTGAATTGCCTTAAAGTTATACTTACACAGTGTGTAATTTTTGAAGTCATGGCAAAATAACCATATACGGACACCACTACGCGATAAAAGACCAAAAAAAAGACCCCTGTCTCCCAGTTTTGCCCAAAGTCCTCCATTTTTTTTTATGGGCCCCCAAAGAAGTGGGGCCTCGGTGTCATTTTTGCAAAAAAGTGATCATTTTCTCAAGCTCATATCTTGCAAACCGTTCAGAATTTTGAGTTACTTTGTGAGGAAAAGTTGTAGCTCTCACAAAAGAACAAAAATTTTAAACATATAAATTAAAAAAAAACTTCATCTTCAAGTCAAAATCGCAAAAAACTTTAAAAAATTCAATTTTTTTTAAACTTTTTTCCCTTGTTCAGGTCCATAGGTAGCAAACCGCTCAAAATTCAAGGAAACAATCAACTACAAGAATGATTGTAGGATAAAATAAACAACTTTCTGGAACATATGAACTTCCTGGGAATGATTCTTAACACTGTTTAGGTATCCCTTAGATAGCCGCAAAAGTGAAAAATTTCCCGAAAATTTTTTAATTTCATTTGTTTTTTCTTTACTTCAACATCGAGATACTATAAAGCCTTCTCCCGTAACTGCAAAGGCATGTTGCAGGTTTCATTGTTGTACTATTACTGATTTTATTAATCTTAGTCCTTAGGTGGTATGGGTTGACATTTAGAGTTAGGGTTGTAACAAAGAGTAGTAGCATGGATATTTGGTAATAATGATTCAGTGTTGTAGGGAATAGTATTATTCGTATTATGTTTATAATGTTGATGGCTCTGTACTTGCAAATCGCACTCTCTTAAGTTGTGGATCCAAATCGTCGTCGGAATCGTCCGAATCTGTCTCTGGCTCAGACCTTATGGTGTCCACAGTCACGTTACTTCCAGACTGCCCTCCATCATCAGCTTTTTCTTTGTCAGATACTTCTTTAACATCATACAGGGTGATCTTGTGACTCCACCAACATACCTGAAATGAATTAGAAAAGAAATCAAAAAAGGAATGCAAAACAATGCATCAATAAAATTGATATTACCTCTGCAAGAAATGCGTCAAGGTTTTTGCCTTTGTCCCGTTTTTCCATGGGCATTGTGGTTTGGTGAAACCGTTCTCCTTGCTCATCGGATTCGGTAGAGAGTTGTTTGATAAAATCGTCAAAATGAAAATGAAGAAAATGCAGCTTTAATGTCATCGATGCGCCGATTATCTCAAAATAATGCAGCATTTGTTTCACCCATTCTCTTGCTTCCGGTTCCGCGTCTCGATCCCCTCCCAAGACTCTGGTGCATACACGCTGAAGGTAAATCCATGCCATTGAATGATTTCCATCAAGCGATGAATCAAAGTTGCTCTTGAATAGCTTTCTAATGTCAGGGCCATTAAGTACGCCTGTTAAATGAAGACAAAATATAAAGACAGAAAAGAAAACATTAAGAAAGTGAAAATAGTACAATGAGGTGAACAAAAATTCATTTTAAATTTACTACAATACCTTTTTTTATTTTGTTCGAAAACGGTTATCAAATAGTAGAATGTGTTTGGACAATCTACTACAGCCACTTCGATGAGTTTTTTAACAATTCCCAATTGTATGTGGAGCGGTGGCAGCAAGATGTCTTGAGTAGTGTTAATTAAAGGTGCATTCTTCACTTTATGTTGTTTCATTTGTTCCTCCACACTTCCTCTTGGTCTCCACGAATTACATTGGTATTGATTCAGAGGTGAGCGCGAATCCCAATTACAAAGAAAACAAAAGAATTTTGGAAAGTCCCCCATATCGATGATCCCTTGCAAAATATTGATGACCTTCAAATCACAGCAAATCTTCCATTTATTTTCGTAGTATTTGATTTTTTCCATTATATCTTTCAACGTTTCATGGCTTTCTTTCATGTTGCTAGCGGAATGGAAGGTTTTCGGTTCGACACATGCAACAACACTGCTTTCAAGCTTGAAACATAACCATCAATAAATAATCTCTACTCAGTAGCGATGTAGTTCATTCCCATTTTTACCACCAAAGCTTTTACATCGTTGCAGTAAGCGAACGAATTGCCATCATTTAGAGTGTAGAGGCTCTGAAATTCAGCTTGCCGTTTGCGGTACGCCGTAGAGCTCACATCCATCCATTTCCATTTGTGTTATTAGTTGTGGTCCATCTCTTCCCTGTTGGGGCTCATAATCGGTATCAAATGGATCTTCATAAGTAACACCACTTGCTCTAGTCATTCCTGTAGATTCTGTACTACGATCTGGAGTTGGGGGCCTTGGTGATACAAAATTCTCAGGTGCAAGCACTGGTAGTGTGGCTGTTACAGTTGCTTTATAACTTTTGTTTCTCTCAGCATATCGATTTAGACCACATGTGTAATTTACGAATGCATAGCAACTGGTTTCATCATGATCACCTGGGAGATTAATCCAGTTTACCGGCTTACAATACTTCATAATATGTTTGCCTCCATTCAACCATGCCATGAGATTGTTATAACATTGGCGACACACTGTATTAGGTGTGTAATTTGCACCGGTCAAGTCTTCTTCGTCGAAAATCAACTTATATGCTTTCTTGAATGCACTAGTTAAAAGATTCTTTTCCTTTTGCAATGTTGTAAAGCTATTTTTTCTGATTTGATGACCGCTAACCTAGCAAAATAAATCAAAATATTCACACTGCATATTGCAATTGTCAGTTGCCAATGTTGTGAGCGAATTATGCTGTAGCACTTTCACTTTTGTTACTTACACTTTCACTTTCACTTTATAACTTTCACCGCTGAGCTCTCGTTGACGTCGCGCTGTGTAATGCGTCGATGTGAACGTCGTGTCGCTTGTATATTGTGTGCTGCGTCCCTTGTGAATTCAATGCATATGTTTGCTTCCAGGTAGTTTTTTGATAGAAGTTTTTTTGATTTTATATGTCCACAATTTCATCTTTATGACAGGAGCTTCAGTGTGTTTTCAGGTATTTTCTTATATTTTGGTTTGCTTTTATGTGAATTCAATGCAGATGTTTGCTTCCAGGTAGTTTTTTTACAGTAGTTTTTTTGATTTTAAATGTTTACAATTTCATCTTTATGACAAGAGCTACAATGTGTTTCCAGGTTTTTTTTTTCATATTCTGGGTTGTTTTTAGGTGAATTCAATGCATATGTTTGTTTCCAGGTAGTTGTTTGATAGTTTGGGTACTGGAACTCACCCACCAGCTTGAGAATTTTTATTAGAATGCACTTACTATCAGTGCAGTTACAGTGCACTCACACACTCGGCCCCCTCATTGACAATTATTTACGTTTAAAGGTTTGGAAATCGTTTTAAGAAATCGCTTATTTTCTTACACTTGAATTGTTTTTAAGCGAAATTTTGGCTCCCAGAAAGTACTTTTGTTACAAAAACTTCACTATCTCTGGTCTTAGAAGGGTTAATGCGGAGTATTATACCTTAAAAAAAAAGCTTGAAGTGTTGTATTTTACTGTGTCTAGGAAGAAATAAGTTTACTACGGCTGTTTATTGAGAACACCAGATTTTTATTAAAAAAGTGAGGTAAAAAAATCTTTTTTTTTCAATTTGCCCAATGAGTTAATTAAAATTAACATGCTTATATACAGATTTATAGCGATTTCAAAGGCCTTCTCAATGATACCCATCTCAACCAGATCAAATAAGAAATATATCTCAAGAAGTTGGATCGGCCTCCGTAAAAAAACTTTCGGGTTTTAATCAGCGCTGTAAGACCTACCAGGCGAAATAAAATTGGCGCCCTACCAGACCAAATAAATTTATTCGTAAAAGCGGAAAATAAAAAAAACGCTTTTTGGGCGATTTTTTGCTCATTTTTTAAAGTTTTTCGCGATTTTGACTTTGAAGATGAAGTTTTTTTTGATTTTATATGTTAACAATTTCAATATTCCCAACGGTTTGCAAGATATGAGCTTGAGAAAATGATCACTTTTTTGCAAAAATGACACCGAGGCCCCACTTCTTTGGGGGCCCATAAAAAAAACCTGGAGGATTTTGGGTAAAACTGTGAGACAGGGGTCTTTTTTTTTGGTCTTTTATCACGTAGTGGTGTCCGTATATTGCGACGCATGGTTGATATTAAATAGTACGTATACTTTATATTTGGTATCACCTGGTACTTATGCGTTCAGTCGTGCAAAATGCCATTGAAAACAATGACATAATAATTATGATGTATAATAAAGTGTACTGATATGTTTTATGGTTCCCTATATATACAGAAAATAACTATTTATAACATATATCAACAACACAAATGTAAGTAAAAGTTGACTCAAAAATAACTGTTATTAACCAATTTTAATGTACAAAAAAATCGAACATATACTAAAAAATCACACAATATGTCTAGGGATGCTAAACGGGATTGAATTCAAAAAATCCCGGGATTTGGGATTTTCGAAATCCCGATTTTTCGGGATCCCTGGATTTTCCGGGATTTCGGGATTATATTTTTAAAATTTTTTGGGAAAAGGTCTATTTTACGGCTTACAAAAAAAAAAACTTCTAAGTAAAAAAGTAAAATAACAAAATCGAGGCAAAGTTGAAGTAAGTCGGTGCAGTGTTGATAAATCGTTAACTAAGCATGTTATCGAAAAATGCTACAGTATTTTTTGAGTTTTTTTGCTTGCTATTTAATTTTACATGATGAGGCACAATGATTAACATGTTATAATATATGTGTTTGCGACCCAAATATATTTATGTTTGTGATACAAATCCAGCTGCGTTTGCTGCACTGTCTATGCTCTCTCGGGGGCAAGAAAATAAAAGAGGGACAACGAGGGAGTCTATCGTGTTAACTGTGTGTCTGTACTTCTTATTCTTTCAGTCAAGTAAATTGCAGATGAAGTGTTGCTTATTTTGCCTGAAGTATTGCGTTTTAGTTTCACGTATTCAGTCGTAAATGGTTAATGGGACAGAGGATATCAAAAGCGCTTGATCAGTGAAAAAAGTATAAACGAAGGCTCGGACGGTTAAATGGTTTATGATATTAATTTCGTATATATGTATGTGTGGTACCAACGTGAGAAACGATTTTGAGAAAAGAAACTGGAAAGGGCAACAATGTACAGCCCTTTAGTCTGTCCGAGTCGTTACTGAGAAAATCGGAACGGCGGATCATTTGTGTAATAAGTGTTATAAAAAAACACAAGTAATTAATCCACGCCTGGCTTGGTGGGTTGGTTGGTTGAAAAGGCTGCAAGACAGCGCGCTGTCTAGCACACTTAGGCTAAAGAAGCCCATTGTTATACCTGTAGTTTTCTCCATAGCAACTATTGACTGGTCGTCTAGCCAATTTGCCCTTTCAATAAATTTAACTATGAGACCTACAGGAATATCCTGTAGGGCTACGGTGCTAACTAAATGTGTACCGAATATCCTACTTCTCAGTCCTGCCAGAGCACGGTAATCCAAGAGAAGGTGTTTCGTCGTTTCCTCGTGCTCTTCCATGCAGCATCTACAGAGAGTACAGTTTCTATACCAAAATCTTAGGGCGTGTTTCCCTACAAGACTATGCCCCGTAAGTGTTCCTATAATTATGAATAACCAGCCTCTCGGCAAGTTAAGTAACTTATTAGTCCTCTTTCTGTCCACCTGCGGCCAGAGGACCCTGCCTTGTCTGCAAGTTGAAGTAAGTCTCCACTTGTCCTTGAACAAATTATCGGCCCACTGCCTAATCTGCAAACGGCAGGTAGAGATTGGCATACTAACACCACCTTTTGCCGGAAGAACCTGTGCCGTAGTGCCCTGTGTAGCTAACGCATCCGCTACGCAATTGCCTGGGATTTCGCTGTATCCCGGTACCCAGATGAGCCTAATGCCACAATACTCCGCCATTACCCTAAGTGATGAGTGGGGTTTTTTCACCGTCAGGGACGTAGCAAACATGGCTCCCAGGGATTTTGTAGCAGCCTGGCTCTCTGTGTAGATACATATTCTCCGGAGGGTTGTGACGCTACTTTTCAGTAGTTCAGCATCCTTCAGTATGGCGGTAATGTCCCTTGAAATACACTACAGTGATCAGGCAGCTTGAAGGAGATATTTACATTTAGGTCCGGTGAATGGACCACATAGCCTACTTGGTCGTCCACCTTTGATCCATCCGTGAAAAATCTGATGCTACTGGTGTCCCCTTCCAGTGACTTTGCCCAGGTATTCCTGTTCGGAATAGAAGTCCTTAGCTTTGTCGCTGGTAGAAGGTAGGGGATACAGTAGTCCGTTTTTACGGGAATAGAGTGTATCCGGTGTAGTAATTCAGCGTGTCCGGAATGCCCCGATATCGAAACGCCACAATCTCTGATTCTCACCAGGGATGTAGCGGGTGCCGATTCGGCCATGATATCAGGAGTACAGATGTTCAGGATAGCACTAAGTGCAGTCCCTGACGTCGTGCCCATTGCCCAACTAACGCTAATCAGTGCTGATCTCTGAATTTTCATCAAGGAATTCAGAATATACTTCTTTTGGAAGGACGTCCACCAAACTACGATGCCATAGAGAAGTATTTGTCTGACTATTGCCGTATAAATCCACATGGTGATCCCCAGCGCTTTCCTATAGCCCCTTTACAGCAGTATAGAGCCTTTTTCACACTCTCCACCACATTCGGTTTCCAAGACAATTTTCTGTCGGGAGTTATTCCCAGGCACTTACCTTTTCCGTCAACTGTAATTGCACCCCATTAACTGACGGCAGTTCAAATGCGGGTATTTTATATTTCCGAGAGAACAATATAAGCTCGGTTTTAAGTGGATTAAGTGATAGTTCGTTGTTAGGGGTCCAGTTCGAAATTAGACTAAGTAGGCTGGTTGTACGAATGCTAAGTAAATTGAGGTTTGTACCCGTACCGATGATAGCAATATCAGCAGCATAGGCAAAGACCTGGCATTCGGCCCTGTCCAATTCAAGAAGCAGTTCATTGACAGAGGTTTGGGGAAAACACGCGAATACTTCCACGTAAGTATATGGATATTTGGGATGAAGAACGCATATGTTTCCACGTAACAGAATGTTTGTCAGTAAGCATGATACTGTTTGCATTTAAATACAAGTAAGTTTGGGTCTTACAATCACAGGAATGTTTGAAGTAAGTTCCAATCATATACATGGTTCCTGCGGAATATGTTTGGGAAAATATGTTAGAGAGACCGTTATTTTTCAGCGTGTACTTCTACGATAAATAATTAAGCAGGAATCACAATGCAAGGAACATTTTTATACATTTACATTTAAAATAATTTCCCAAAAATTACCACTTGGTTGGATAATGCTTGACATGGTTATCCCAGTGGCGACCATAATTTTTTTGTACATGTGAGTTAGTATTCCTGTCCCTCAGATTGCATTTCATCTGTGTTTGGTCTCTGTCCTCCACTGTTATCTACGATGCAGACTTCGTTGGCAGGGAGAAATGCAAACCCCATGCAGTTCTCAATGCCAAAAATTAGAGTGCTGTTTGTGAAATGTCTGAAGAGAGAACAAATTGGAATTAACAACAGTTGCTTCCAAGTATTATACCTATTCCACCAGTTCCAAATATCATACCCATTCCACCAGTTTGAGGGCGAAGAGCAGTAGATAGAACAAATTGGATCTGACAAGAGTTGGTTTCGAGTGTTATAAAGCAAATGTACTTCATTCCATTTCGTTTCATTTGATTTACTTGCCAGATATGCATGATAATCTCAGCAGCAATCTCATCACAGCACCAGCAGTGAAATAGCGAAATAAGTGATTTCAAGTACCTCACGATGTAAAGCAGGAGACGATTAGTGATGGCGTTAATATCGTCACTAACATTGCTACATCTAGTATAAAATTTGGTTCTGGTTATTGTTGTTAAATTATGTGGATGTTATCATTGGTGCTACTGTTGCTGGTTGCAGCACTTCGTCATACGGTTGTATGCTGTAATTTCTTGTATACTTTCTTGTATACTCAACATTATCACATTCTCCGTGATAGTTATTTATTCGCATAATTAAAGGAATTTCGCAGAACTTATTACAAAGAAAGGACTCGGCATTCTATGTATAAATCGTTGAATTTACGAAATTAAACAATACAGTCCAACGACTAACCATAGAGTCCAAAATGTAGTCACATGTATTTACTCCGATTGGAAATGGAGCGCTTTACGAAAGAACAAGGCTTTATAAGTCGGAAAGCTTATTGCAAAAATTTGGAAAATTATGCTGAGACCGCTCGCAATATTCGAAGAATTTTCAGTCGTGAAAGTGCAACTAATGTGTCGACCATTCGAAGAGTGGTCAACAAATTTTAAGAGACTGGGTCGGTTACGAACAGTAATACTTCTGTGCGTCAACGTACCGGTCGGCCTCTTGAAAACATTGCTGCTGTAAACGAGAGCGTCGCGGAAACACCGAAAACATCAATTCGGCATCGTTCTCAACAACTTCAAATTTCACAAAGGACTACGCAGAGAATTGTGACCAAATACCTCCACCTTCATGCGTACAAAATGCAGCTTATTCGGGAGCTAATACCGGCAGATACTGGAAAGCGCCGGCAATTTGTTCATTGGGCAATGGAACAAAGTGAAGTCAATGCCAATTTTTCAAAAAAGACATATTCTCCGATGAAGCGCATTTCCATCTGAATGGCTTCGTGAATACGCACAATTTTCAAATTTAAGGCTCTCAAATCCTCATGTCGGCCGTCGGTGATGCAATGGTAGTGTGCGCGGCTCTCGTGCATGAGAACGAGGGTTCGATCCCTGCTCTGATCACCTTAATTTACTTTCGACGGCGGTCACCTCGATTAGTGACGGCGACACTATCTAGTATCTAGCAATGAAAAAGCTTCTCAAAATATCGTTTGCAACCGGTGTAAAACTTTAGGTCCCAATTGTGAGAAGCTCTCCCTACTCCCTACATGGGATGTAACGGGAAATCATTTTTTAATCCATGAGAAAAAATGCACCTACAACGAGGAACTGTCTGGTGCAGTGTTTTGTCAGGCGGCGTGATTGGCTCTTACTTTTTTGAAGATTGGACAGAAATTGGAGTGACTAACGGAGTTTTTGTGGCCTCAACTGGACGGCATGGATCTGCAAGACATGTGGTTTCAGCAAGACTTCGACACATGCTACACCGCGCATGAAACGATCGATTTTTCATTTCATTTCATTTATTTACATCCTTTGGAAATACATCCCTACGGACTAGCAAATTTATAAATATTGCAGGAAAGATTTCCAGAACAAATTAACTCAAGAAATTCTGATGACAACAGGCCACCAAGATCATGCGATTTAACGTCGTACAATTTCTTTCTTTGGGGTTTTGTGAAATCTCGGGTCTATGCGAATAAACCATAAACAATTTCAGAACTCAAATTCGAGGTCGACCGCATCATGGGTGAGATACAACCACATATTTGTGAAAAAGTCATGGAAAATTTCATGAAAAGAGTAATGGTCTGTCATCAGAGTTATGAGGGCCATTTGAGGGATATTTTATTCGATACTTAATCGGAAGATATTTTATTTTCAATCCAATAAAAATATTACAACCATCTCAGAAACTACGTGTTTTTCTTTTAAAATTAAAAAGTGCATTCTTATTGCGACACCCTTTACATATCATGCATGCTTTTACAGCAATACTGCTTCATCTGTACTAATATTATAACGAGGAAATATTTGTGAGTTGGTTTGTTTGTTAGGTTGTATGTAGGGATTAATATTCTAAACTACTCATCCGATTTTATAAATTCTTCCACCAGTAGAATGCTACTTTATCACTTAGTGCTATAGACTATTTTTTTTTGTTCTTCCCCTATTAAAATTCAGGACAAAGTCTGCCGGAGTTGCTAGTATTCTATAAATGTAACAATAAACCTTGCACTGATGCATAGAAGTATTCTGTCTGTAGTTCAATGTCTCTACAGAGAAAACCACAATTGATAATAGTGTTAACTTCTTGTATTGCTTAAATATTCAACATAATTGAATTATAGTAGATGTTAATTTTACATACACAATTCCTTGTTTTGCATTACTTTCAATACAACATAACAGAGATTCATATGCACATACGGAAGCACAGTTAAAATACTTACATATACTATGGTTATACTTGTATTCTCATACCATCCTGTCCTTGTTATCCTGAATTTTGTGGTAAATACAAAGAAACATTACTAGAAATCAGGAAACAAGGACATGTGCTAATGGATACGAGGGAATATAATAAAAACTGTCAATGAACAATTATAACAATGTCCTACTAGATGATTTCATTATAGTATATGTTTAGTATTTCAATATGTATATGAAAATTTGTTTAAAATGGCTTAACTAACTTTTTGACAAAATATATCTAGACAGTAAACGTGTCCGCCTTCTAAAGATATAAAAATGTATGCGGAATAAGTCTTCTCTGGAACATAACGTGACACGCTAAAAGACTATATCACTAGTCAAACATCCATGCAAGTTCCATTATTTTATATTTTAACTTTTTTTGTGTCGAGGTGCCGCACTTAGGTCTTCCAGAATATACGTATAACTCAGTTAATCAGCGCTGCCGTACGGAGCAAAATATTAAAATAACCTAAATTATAATACTTGCTTACTTCCTTATCCGGTCTCGAAAAACCACGGGCGTCAGGGACCTTACAAAACGAAGATAAAGTATTTCGCCATCCGTTCCGATCTTTGCCTTTTCTCTCCAGGTTGCAATTCCAACTGAACGCAGGGATTCGTCAACCTGATCCCTCCAGCGGAGTCTTGGTCTTCGTCTTTTACGTCTTCCTTCGAGTTCGGTTTCGAATACCCTTCGTGCTGGTTCGTCATAATCCATTCTACATGGCCTAGCCAGCGCCATTCTGTTATTTTGATCCGCTTAACTATGTTAATATCGGGATAAAGCCCGATACTCACTGTTGTGCACAATAGGACCTTACATTTTTCGGAGTATTTTTTTCTCGAAGACTCCTACACATGTTTTATCTGCATGCGATAAGACCCAGGATTCTGCGCCACAAAGCAAGACAGGTTGTATGAGAGTCTAGTATAGTTGGACTTTTGTAACTTGAGAGAGGGCTTTATCTCTAAAGTGCTTGCTTAACCCAAAATAACATCTATTCGCAAGCACAATTCTCTGCTTGATCTCAAGGCTGACGTCGTTGTTTTGGTTTACGGCAGATCTGAGGTATATCAATTCGTGCACCACCTCGTAATTTTAACGGTTATCAACGTTCACGCTTTGGTCTAATTGCGTGGAGGCCCTGCTCGTTGAAACCATTAATTTTGTCTTGTCCTTATTTACCTTCAGACCCATTTTTGCTGACTCCTTCTCAATTCTCGAAAACACAGCAAACACAGCGAAACACAGCATACACTCAGAGAACTAATTGTTTGAAAAGAGGTCGTAGCAACGGTAAATTCAGCTATTACCACCGAATTGAAGTTGCCACAACTGAATTGAGGTTGTTACGACCGAATTTAATGCCCACAACCGAAATTCGGTTGAATCAACCTCGTTTCATAATTGATTCAATTGTGACAACTGAATCTTCAATTATATTCGCTCAGTCAACTAAATTTTTTGAAATTTCGGTTGAAACAACCGAATTTCAAATTAATTCGGATGGAACAACCGAAATTGGTACCTAATGCGGTTGCGGTAGCCGAGTCTGGCCTTAACCAACCTCAATTCGGTTGTAGTAACAGAATTTGACATCAATTCGGTTGTACCTATCGAATTTGATTCAATTCGGACGCAATAACCGAATCTAGCCTTAATTCGGTTGCAACAACCGAATTTGGCGTCAATTCCGCTGCTGTAACCAGACTTCTCATGAATTCTGTAGGTACAACCGAATTCATTTTAAATTCGGTTACCACAACATAATTCTATGTATTTAAAATCTGACGTTTAAAATTTTATAATCAAATATTATTTTAAAAAGGTAAGTAAAATATAATTTGTATTAAACCGTCTTATTTTGCAGAGGTTATTTAAGAAGATATCAACAGCAGATATGTATGCGGTAGTCTGGATACAAAACGGCTTTGGACCTAGAGCAACCGACACAACACGTCAGAATTAGTGCGGTGTCCCATGATGGCCGTGACTTCAATAAAGGTTGGAAGAGGCATGCAAATCAAATGTATTATTCTACTTATATAGATTACCCCATATATATGACTTTATTTTCTCGCTTTTTAATTCATTTATAAAAATACAAGAAAATAAGTCATCACTTAATAAAAAAAAAAATTTAATAATTCATTTATGGCAGTAACTAAGTTCGGTTGTTACAACCTCTAATTTGTCTGTGACAACCTCTAATGAGGTTGTGCCAACCTCTAATTCGGCTGAAACAACCTCTAATGAGGTTGTGTCAACCTCCAATGAGGTTGTGTCAACCTCCAATGAGGTTGTTTCAACCTCCAATGAGGTTGTCTCAACCTCCAATGAGGTTGTGTCAACCTCCAATGAGGTTGTGTCAACCTCCAATTAAGTTGTGTCAACCTCTAATGAAGTTGTGTCAACCTCTGATTAGGTTGTGGCAACCTCTGATGAGGTTGTGCCAACCTCTAATTCGGTTGCGACAACCTCTTAATTCGGTTACGGCTAATTCGGCTATCTCAACCGAAATTTTCTGTGAGTGTACGCGAGCAGAATGTGACTTTTGCTGCTGATGGTTTTATTCATGTCGAGTGCAGCTATTCTCATAATGATCTCCATTAAGATGTTAAAGAGATCTCAGGATAGGGTGTAGCCTTGCCTGAGGCCTCGCTTAGTTTCGAAAGATTCGGTAATATCTTTACCAACTTTCACTGCGGATTTGGTGTTCGACAAGGCCTTCCTGCAAAGGCTTATGAGTTTTGCAGGAATACCAAGTTCAGACATTGCTTCATAGAGTTTGTCCCGTATCAGGCTATCGAAGGCCGCCTTATAATCTACAAATAGGTGATAGGTGTCGATTTTTTTTCGTGGGTCTTCTCCAGGATTTGGCGTAGCGTGAAAATTTGGTCAGTTGTGGATTTTCCAAGCTTAAATATATTTAAGCCAATCAGGTCAGCGATAATTGGTTTTAGTCTTTCGCACATTATATGTGATAGAAAATTATATGCTATAGATAAAAGGCTTATTCCACGGTAGTTGGCACAAAGACTCGGGACACCTTTGTTAAATATGGGACATAGTACACTGAGACTCCAATCGCCGGGCATGTATTCATTCATCTAACCATATTTTGCTAATCAGCTGATGCATGCACCTTATCAGCTCATCGTCGCTAATCCTTAAACAGCTCCCCCGGTAATAAATCGGCTCCTGAGTCTTTGTTGTTCTTAAGCCGGACAATAGCTGTTCTGACCTCGTCTTGGTTAGTAGGGGGGCAATCGACGTCGTCGCCCATATTGTGATCGATTGTCCCATCGTCAATGGATATCTCAGGTACTAGTAGCGCGGAGAAATGATCTCTCCATATTCCCAACATGCACTGCATATCTGCGATGAGATTTCCGTCCTTATCTTTACAGAAGGGTCCCTGAACCATGTCCACTAGTCCCGTTTTTGAAATTTTTTTACAATTTTCGGTCTTCATTCTACCTTCTGTATGTCTTAATTTTCTCACCCTCGTGCTTTCTCCACTGCCGGTTTTTACGCCTAAAGAGACTGTTTACGCCCTTTGTTTTTTCCCTATACCACCCAGTCGCAGCTCGTGTTGCACTTGGCTGAAGCACTGCCATACGTGCAGCGTTGTTTTCATCATTTGCAATGCGACACTTTTCATGGTACCATGGTTTGTTGCAAAGCGGTTTTTCAAAACCATGTACGGTTGTTGGCGGCAGTTGTGATGAAGTGGGCAATGGGTTTCCACTGCGCATCAGGATCGTCATCGGGAGGGGGTGCGTTCTGTGCCAAAAGTTGCGAGAGCTTCCTTGTGTAGGCTGTGGCTACCTCTGGTAATTGCAGCTTTCCAATGTCTAGCTTTCTCTGCGTCTGGTTTCATACGATTTTCGCCCTACTTAATCCTGTGCGAACCTTTGCCACTACCAGGTACTAAGCAGAATCGATGTCAGATCCTCTGGATCCTCCTACACGGGATGAATACTTCTCATCAATTACCACGTTATCAATTTGGTTCTTTGTTCTTTGATGAGGGTATACCGAAGTAGCCTTGTGGATGTCTTTATGCTGGAATCTTGTACTACTAATGACCTTGTTTTTTTGCCGCGGCGAAGCCGATCATTCTCATACCGTTGTCGGAACTGTCAGTATGTAGACTGAAATTGCCAAACGTTGGATGAAACACATTCTCCCTGCCTACTTTGGCATTAAAATGTCCTAGTACAATCTTAATGTCATGGCCAGGGCAGCGGTCATACGTTTCCTCTAGGAGCTCATAGTATATGCCCGTGGCATCAGAATCTTTGCATTCTGTTGGGACATGCAAACAAATGAGAGAAATGTAAAAATGTTTCGCGTTTATACGGATGTTGGCTATACGTTCACTTAGAGGATTGAACCTAGAGACTAGATGTCGTTGTCTTTTGCCAATTACAAATCCGCAACCCAATTTAAATTTTTTTTCTCACGGGAACTGTAGTATATGTCGCAGTTTTTTTTTCTTGTGCAGTCATGTCCTGTCCATCGCATGTCGTGGATAGCGGTATGAATGCATTTGATTTAATTTCTTTAGTTTTCCGTTCGTAATGCTTTTAACTTTAAAATTCAGTCAGTTTGAGGTTTCAACAGATATCTGACTGAAATTTATAGTTTCCAAAAGCAGGCTGAGATAATCATTAGCTGATTTTAGTGCGGTTTTGAGGACAGTTAATCATTTAAAGACGGTTTTGTCTGTGCACATGTCTTAAACTTGATTGCATATAAATTGCAAATGATATTTGTAACTATAAGCACATAAACCTCAAAAGCCTTGCACTTGATTATCTTAATTGGAAATGGGGTGTAAAGTGCAATAGAATGTACAATAATAAAGGTAAATTAATTGAGGACAGTGTCAAAGCTGCGCTAAAATATGAACTTAAAGCAGGAAGATAAACAATTTATTACGTTCTAGTGAACAGAAGTAAAGTAGTATTTATATATGGAATTTTGTGGACTCCTTGTTCTGTAGTAGCTATCGTTAAGTGTCACGTATGGGAGCTTTACGTTACGGTCGCCTGAAATCCATCCAGCAGTAGAGCTTTATAAGGGAAAGGGATACATGAGCCATATAATCCAAAAAAAGGAAAGTAGAAAAGCACGCCACTGAAAACGTCGTAATGTTTAGAAAGATGAACAAACTCTAATAATTTTGAAAAAAAATTGAGAGCTTAATCAATGGCCAGTGAACAAGGTTTTCGCTCGTAACACTAGGAATGGAAATTTGAGTTTAGATAGTTAATGTATACTGAACGTAAGGGCAGCACATTCTGCTAAGATTATGGAAGGGAGTCTCCCCGTTAAGGGCGGACCAATAACTCCGTAACTTTTCGAACTTCCCTCGTAGTTATACGAAATTCAACACTGCTACCATCAAGTACTACCTATTAGCAGACTACTGTCAAATTTTGAGCAAGTTCCGTCACTTACTTTGCGTTTAACAGCTGTTCAAAACATACAACCTCGTCAATTTTTAAAAATGGGAAATAGTGAATTTCGAGTTATCATTAAACGTTTTTTTTTGGCGAAAAAAACCAGTCAATCAAACCAAGAAAAAGCTTTATAAATACCTTGGGGACTCTGCACTTTATAAATACTTTGGGGACTCTGCAAATGGTTTACTGACTTTCTATGTGGTCGCACAAGTACAAATGACGCTGAACCTGCTGGACGGCCAATTCAGGTCAATACACCTAAAAATGTCGAAAAAATCCACAATATGGTGTTGGCCGATCGAAGAGTAAAAGTCCGTGAGTTTGTTGATGCCATAGGCATTTCATATGGCAGTGTGATTTCGGTTTTAAATGATCAGTTGGGTTTAAGAAAGCTATGTGAATGATGGGTGCCGCGTTTGCTCTCAATTGACCATAAATGCATGGGTGCACACGTGTGTAGTCTCAATGGAAAAATTTCATGAATTGGGCTATGCATTCATACCTCAGCCGCAATACTCTCTGGATTTAGCCACTAGTGACTATTTCCAAACCTAAAGAATTGGCTCGTTGGAAATAGACTTAGCTCCGACGATGAAATTATTGATCAAACAAATGCCTATTTTATGGACCTCGAAAAATTCTATTTTTGGATGGTATACAATCATTGGAGGAACGTTGGTCTAAGTGTATTGAGCTAAAAGGAGATTATTTTGAAAAATATTTTTTGTATGCCAAAAAAAACTGTGTTTCATTTGATCCACCCTTAGTAACATAAATTATTCGTTAGGAAAAGGCACATTAATATGTAATTATACAATGACGATATTTACTAAAATATATTATCTCCAGTTTGGTTTGGTTGTTGGTTGTTAACCCGTGAGAAGCTTCGAACTATAAAGTTTTGTGAATTTGAATGGGTTAATTCGACTATTAATTTCTGTCTGTATATATTCAAAAATTTTAGATATTATTTTTATATTTATTATTTTATTATTTATTTTTATATTTATTATTTTTATATTTATTATATTTATTATTTTTATATTTTTAAGATATTATAACTATAATTATATTATAATTCTCAGTCCAAAATACTAACTGTTGTCCCACTGTATTTGTATGTATTACGAGTGTGTGGCCGCGAAGGGTTTGTCAGTGCCACAGCCTCATGCCTGCATTACGCCCTTCTTGTGAGTCATGCAACCACACAATCAATAAGCGTCATTAAGATTTCGGTTTAGGCAGCTCTACTTGATAAATTATACTTAGCATCTTATTGTGTGTGTAAATAACAAACACTTGAAGATACACACACGTACATACTTGTATACATACTAAAAGATTTTTCGTAGCAAATGCCAAAAATTTGTATGCAGTCCAAATTAGACTTTTACACCACCGAGCCACGCGGCATCTGCCACCGCCCACGTCTTGCCGCACGGCGACGTGGTTCGGCGGCATATAACTTTTTTTTAATCATTTGTATAATCGATCAATTAATGGCATTGTCCTGATTTACAACACACGTTCCAACCACAACAAACTATTAACTACACACAACCAAAATCAGAATATTTTCTACTAACAGTGAGCCTAATTTCCCAAGAATTATCTTATGGAGTTAACCGACAATTCGAATTTTGGATAACAGCAGCCAGACGACATACCATACGCTACAACACCAACAGCCAGTCCCACTCTTTAACAGATTACAGCACACAATACAACTATTTTATAACAACAGCGGAAAAATCTGTAGTCTGTCATTGTTTGGATGCAAATATAATAATATGTGTTTGGAGCTTGTGGCAAATATAATATAGTTGTGTCCAACCACATTGTGTTTGCTACTCAATATTACATTCATGAGGCACATTCATTAGTATGTTATAATATATGTGTTTGCAACTGAAATATGTCTGGGTTTGTGATGCAAATAAGTTGTATTTGTGGCACTGTTTATGCTCTCGAGAGCAAGAGAATAAAAGATGAACAACTAGAGAATCTATCTTGTAAATGTGTATCTGTTATTTTGCATTATTCTCTCAGTCAGTAATTCGTAAATGTTCCTGAATGTGCGTGCAAATTTCAGATGAAGTCAGTGTTTCTCATTGCGGCTAATGTATTGCTGTTTAGTTTCTTGTATTCTGTCATCAATGGTTCATCGGACAGAGGATACCAAAAGCGCTTGATCAGTGAAAAAGAATAAACAAACGCTCGTACGGTTAAATGGTTTGTGATGTTGCTTTAGTTTTTGTGTATGTGTTTCGCATATGTGTATGCGTGCTGCCAAAGTGAAAAACGATTTTTAGGACATGGCAACAAAGTGGAGCTCTTTGTCTGTCCGAGACTTTACTGACAAACTCGGAACAGCGGACCATTTCTGAAACAAGTACAATAAAAAACCACAAGTAATTACTCCACGTTTGGCTTACATAAACTAGATTTGTATACTGTTTGGGTACCAACGCATAGCATAACTGAAACTTTCTGAAAACAAAAATAAAAAGGAAAGCATTTTCCAAATTCATGACAAAAAACAAATAATCCATTTAATGCAAACTAACGTAAAAAGGGGCGTTTAAATCTTTTACTTTTTGTATTAATTATGTATAAATGTGGATTTATTTTGATAGAATTGATAATAATAAATAATACATATATACTTTGAATTCAAAGAATAATTCTTTTCTAAATCTTATTATGTTTGGGAGGAAATACGCATGTGTTTCCACGTAATAATATGTAGGTTTGGGGGAACCAGGCGTATGCTTCGACGTAGGTATATGGATGGTTGAGATGAAGAATGCATATGTTTCCACGTAAAATCATACATGTTTGCCAGTAAACATGATACTGTTTACATTTAAATACAACTAAATTTGAGACTTGCAAACATATGAATGTTTGAAATGTGTTCCAAACATATAAGGGTGTTTTCAATAAGAGCGCTACAATAGTTTTTTTAAATAAAACAAAACCGGTTTTATTTACCAACGAAATTCTTTATTCCTGTGAAAGTACGTGCGATGCGATTATGTATGGAACTCGATTTCTTTTGCATGGCCACCACAGGCACGCTTGCAGAAGTCCAGACGCTGAACCCAATTTTCGACGGTTTTCAAGCATAAATCGGCCGATATTGCTGCAATTTCACGTTTGATATTCGTACGAAGTTCATCAATCGTCGTTGGCTTATTGGCATAGACCGTAGACTTGACGTAGCCCCACAAGGAATAATCTAAATGCATCAAGTCGCACGACCGAGGCGGCCAATCGACTGGGCCATTTCGTGAAGATAACACGTTCACCAAAGCTGGTATCCAATAAATTGATTGTGGCATTCGCTGTGTGGCTTGTGGCGGTCCTGTTGGAACTACATGTCGTCCAAGTCCATATTATAAAATTGGGGCCAAAAATATTCGATTATCATTGAACGGTAGTGATTCGCATTCACAGTAATGTGCCGGTCTTGATCATCACGGAGAAGTACGGCCCAATGACGCCGTCGGCCCATAAAGCGCACCAAACCGTAATTTTTTCGTGATGCAATGATGACTCATGGATTACGTGTGGATTGCTGTCTGATCAATAACGCATATTTAGCTTATTGACGAAACCATTCAGCCAGAAATGAGCCTCATCGCTGAAGAGGATTTCCGATGATTTTCCGCTCTTAAAGTTGAGGCCACTGACTCCAAATTTCGGTAGTAAACTTGAATAATTTCGACTCGTTGTTGGCTCGTATATCTTTCCATGATGAAATGGCAAACCTTGCTGAAGAGAAATGTCAAAAGAGCGGGAAAAGATATGGCGTCGTTTGCTGTCCCTATCGATTTACTTTTGTAGCGTCTCTGTTGGAAATCCCTTTACATGGTGCCTGCAGAGTATGTTTGGGAGTATATGATAGAGAGGCAGTTACTTTTCAGCGTGTACAATTTTAACTTTAACTCTGCGCAGCTGTAGCCGGGTCAATTTCCTAATATTTAGAAATAGCAACTTGATTTGCAAAAATTTCGGCGTTCGGTTCTTCGAATATTTAAATTTTGGAGAAACCGGGTTTCGGTTAAACCGAGACGGTTTTTATGTCGAAATGGAAATTAATACATTTTAGTTAAGTCTTTATGATATTGGAGATTGATTTTGAATCTATTATAATTTTATAAAAAACTGTAAAAAGATAATATCGCATTGTTAAACAATTTATGTGTTTTACTTTTAAACGACTTTTTTGTTTATTTCAATAAAATCTGAAATTTAAAATACAGTGTTGCTGAAAGTAAACATTGGGGTAGTTGCATAGATAATATTATACAGTTTATTCAACCCTGGTTAGGTTAGCTTAGGCAGAAATTGCTATATCAAATCATTTGTGTTGATCATCGCAACTTAAGATATTAACGATTAAACATATTAAGATACATACGATTACTGATTACTGATTATCCCTTTTGCGCAGTCCAATCAATAACGCTGCAGCATACACAACAAGCTTTTGATTAGAGGGCGGATCAATAAGTCGGCGACTTTTTGAATGAAATACAGTTTTTTTTTTCAAAAAAAAAAATAGTTTTCAACATAATCTCCTTTTAGCTAAATACACATAGTCCAACGTTTCTCCAATTTTTGTATACCTTCCAAAAAAAATAGGATTTTTCGAGGTCCATAAAATAGGCATTTGTATGATCAATAATTTCATCGTTGGAGCTAAAGCTCTTTACACCGAGCCATTTCTTTAGGTTTGGAAATAGGAAATAGTCACTGGGGTGTAAATCCGGAGAATATGGCCGACGAGGTACCAATTCGCAGCCCAATTCATGGAATTTTGCTATTGAGGCTACACACGTGAGCACCCGTGCGTTTATGGTCAATTGAGAGCTAACGCGGCACCCATCTTTCAGACAGCTTTCTTAAACCCAACTGATCATTTAAAACCGAAACCACACTGCCATATGAAATGCCTGTCATCAGGAATCTCACGCACTTTTACTCTTCGATCAGCCAACACCATATCGTTGATTTTTTGGACATTTTCTGGTGTATTGACCTCAATTGGCCGTCCAGAACGTTCAGCGTCATGTGTACATGTGCGACCACAACGAATGTCAGTAAACCACTTTTCTACCATTGAAATCGATGGTGCAGAGTTCCCATAGAATTTATCTGGCTTTTCATTAGTTTCGTTGATTGTCGCAAAGAATAATGATTAACGACCACAATTCACTTATTTCAATTTTTAAAAAATGCACGAGGTTGTATGTTTTGAACAGCTGTTATATGCAAAGTAAATGACGCAACTTGTTCAAAATTTGACAGTAGTCTATTAAAAGGCGGTACTTGATGGAAGCAGTGTTGCATTTCACGGACTTATTGATCCACCTCGTACTTGGTTTGGCGAAAAAATATGGAATACATTGGCACGACGTAACCTTGGGCGTTAGTAATTAATGATATGGATTTCTTCCGAAACAACGTGGAAATATTTTGGCTATTTTCAAAAATGGGTACTAGACTAAAAGTTATTTTAATTCGTTTACATATGAAAATGTTGGTTGGATGAAAAGGCTACAAGACAGCACGCTCTCTAGCACACTTAGGCTAAAGAAACCCATTGTGATACCTGGAGTCTCCTCCATAGCAACTATTGACTAGTCGTCTAGCCAATTTGCTCTTTTAATAAATTTGTCTATGAGACTTACAGGAATATTCTATAGGGCTACGGTGCTAACTGAATGCGTACCGAATATCCTACTTCTCAGTCCTGCCAGAGCAGGGCAATCCAAGAGAAGGTGTGTCGTCGTTTCCTCGTCTTCATCCATCCAGCATCTACAGGGAGCAGAGTTTCTATGTCCCACTCTTAGGGCGTGTTTTCCTACAAGACAATGTCCCGTAAATGTTCCTATCATTGTGGATAACCTGTCACTCGGCAAGTTAAGTAGTTTCCTAGTCCTCTTCCTGCTCACCTGCGGCCAGAGGACCCTGGCGTTTTTGCAAGTTCTCCACTTGTTTCTACTTGTCCTTGAACATATTATCGGCCCACTGCCTGATCTGCAAACGGCAGGTAGAGATTGGCATACTAACACTTTCTTTTGCCGGAAGAACCTGTGCCGTAGTGCCCTGTCCAGCTTACGCATCCGCTACGCAATTGCCTTTAATGTCGCTGTGTCCCGGTACTCAGATGAGTCTGATACCAAAATAGTCTGCCATCACCCTAAGTGATGAGTGGCATACTTTATATAGCAGACTGGCTCACTGTGTGGATACATACTCACCGGAGGGTTGTGACACTACTTTTCAGTAGTTCAGCAACCTCCAGTATGGCGATAATTTCCGCCTGAAATACACTACAGTGATCAGGCAGCTTGAAGAAGATATTTACATTTAGGTCCGGTGAATGGACACCATAGCCTACTTGCTCGTCCAACTTTGACCCATCCGTGAAAAATCTGATACTACTGGTATCACCTTCCAGTGACTTTTCCCAGGTATTCCTGTTCGGAATATAAGTCCTTAGATTTGTCGCTGGTAGAAGGTAGGGAATACAGCAGTCCGTTTTTACTGGAATAGACTTGATCCGGCGTAGTAATTCAGCGTGTCCGGAATGCACTGATATCAAAACGCCACAATCTCTGATACTAACCAGGGATGTAGCGGCTGCCGATTCGGCCATGTTATCAGGAGTACAGATGTTCAGGATAGCACTAAGTGCCAGTACCTGATAGAAATATATATTTTTGTTCCATAATTTTATTAAAATCTTGTATGGTCACAGTGATTTTGAAATTAATTAACTTACAAATCACTTGCCAACCACAGATTTAATTTGAAATTCCACACATGTGTATTATGGTCTCTCATACACTGACCCAAACATACAACATATTTAAAATAGGGGTAATAAATATACATTTACAGACACAGCTGTAGTTTGATATAAGTACATATGTGTGCAGAGTCAAAATAATGCGGGTTCAAATGACTGACACATAATTAGTAACACACACACATTTGCCTGGAAGTCCAAACGCAGCTAATTTGCATAAAAATGCTTTAGCCACGAGTAAAAGTGAATATATGTGCTAATTTAGTTGTTAGAGGCTCCAGAGTGTGCGTGGCATGTAAATTTGCTATTACTCCTCATTTATTGGCTGTTTAAATTTGAAAAGTCTAGTAATAACAGGGTCATTTCAGAATGATATTACAAAACGTTAATAACACTTGGTTACGCAAGGAAGCATACATGACTGTTGCTTGTCATCAATTCAGAAGCCTACCTTGTAATGCTTTTTCGGGTATGTAATCAGTTCATATAAATAAACTCTCAGTTTCATGGTTAATACGATAGCACTGTAGACAATAAAAAGATATTTATTCATTCACTGCAGCAAAACTTCAACAATTTCGTCAAATATTAAACAGTTGTAATTTTGTTGACAATTTGCAATCCTTTTTGTCAACAACACCAAGAAAACTCCACGAAACGAACATATGGTGATCTGAACACAGCATTGAAACGAAGCTCCTGTTGACTGATGTTAACCCCGTCTTCGACAGTCCAATGGGAAGAAAACTTATCGTAGCTACTGCACCGTTGCCTCACACCACTGAATAAACCAAATCATTGGAGACAGATTGGAGGTACCCTATGAATCCATTTGATTTAAAGCCAGGACTCAATCACAAAAATATCACCACAAGCAATCTCTTTAAGAATTTCGTGGAACTTTTTTTTTTTTAATTGGAACACGCTGAATTGGATCAGTTCTTACTTAACGAATCGAGAACAGATGGTATCATTTGGCCGATCATTCTCAAGAACTATTTTTGTGTCATCTGGGATGCCTCAGGGCAGTCATGTTGGCCCTGGTCTATACTTGTTATTCATTAACGGCTTACCCACCTCCATAATGCACTCTAAATTGATAATGTACGCTGATGACGTAAAGATATTTTTTTGCTGTTCTCTTGGACAGAAAATTGAATTTCAACTCTCACATAATTACGATGGTAAACAAAGCTTATGGCGTTCTGGACTTTATTAAACGTTGGGCAAAGGAATAGCTGTAGTAAATTTGATAAAATCCTATTAATGCATTTCGTCATACAGCCTCATAGGTACACGCAACATCCCGCTCAGAAATATAAAAAATATATATATCACCGGACAAATATCGCAAGTGATTACTACAGTACCCTATGATAAGTCCCTGTAATTTGAAATTATAATTCTTTGGGTTCATTTGCGGAATGAGTACACATGTAATGGAATAAGATTGAAATGTTTATAGTAATTTTGTTGAACGATTGTATCCACCTGTTTGTGTTAAATAGTCGCAACCATTGTTACAAAATCATCATAGTTACATCAACTATTGCTTTTCTTAGTGTTGATTTACCAACTTTATGTTCTTGCCAAAATTTGTGTGGAATTTTTAAGACGTGTTTATGAATGTAATCACATCCTGTATGTGCAAGCTGCGGTCTCTCAAGCTTAGTTGTTTTGTATCTATGTATCAACAGCTCATGAATACCACAACTGTAACCCAAAGTTGACGACTGAAACGTGACATAAATAGCAATTCATCATCATCATTGACACAAGCCGACACCAAGCATAAAGGGGTTAAAAGCAAACAATATATCCATGGGAGACTACTATACAAATTAGCTCTCCGGCCAATCACCCTCTTTCGGCATGTGTAATTTATTGGATAAATAAATCTTTGATTGAGAGTAAGAGGCAGTGATACAGACAGGAGCGTTAGGAGTCTATGCTTCGATTTGTTTCGTCAAATAGTGAGGGAAAATTATAGGAAATTAAAAGTCGAGGCAGTTTCAAGAAACGTTTAGCCTAGAAACAATTCTATTAAAATACAGACATGGTCGGCAATGTTTTATGTCTGTTTTTGTACAACAATATATTTTCGATATGTAGTTGTAACCGGGCGGAGGTTACATGTAATTAAATACACCCTGAAAAATCTGTCGTTTTTTTTGTTTGGATGCAAATAAAATGTGTGTGGGCAGCTCGTCGCAAATATAATATACTTGTGTGCAAACACACTGTCTTTGCTATTCAATATTATATGTTTTGAGACACAATGATTAATATGTAATAATATGTGTGTTTGCGACTCAAATCCATACTTGTTTGTGGTACAAGTATAGTTGTGTTTGTTTCACCGTTTATGCTCTCTCGAGTGTAAGAGAATAAAAGATGGACAATAGGAGAGTATATCGTGTAAGTGTAGATCGGTGTATTTGCATTATTATCTCAGTCAGTGATTCATAAACATTCCAGAATGTGTCTGTAAATTGCAGATGCAGTTTTAAGTATTCAGTCGTCAATGATTCATCGGACAACGGATATCAAAAGGGCTTGATCAGTGAAAAAAGAATAAACAAAGGCTTTAACTGTTCCCACTAAGGGAAGGTATCAGTCTAATGCAACTAGTTTAAGCAGTTAATGTTTTGTGCCCCCATCTACACACGTCATCTCGGGCGCCGAATTGAAATACATAAATCTTACGACTTGAAAACACAAACCTGAGGTTTTATTTCGTGGGCTAAGTAAGACAACGATCAGTCGTTGCCACCATTATTTTATCCCGTCAATTACGCCAGAGTAAGGTAGAGTGCGTTGGAGAAAGCAACAAGCACACCAGCAGTTGGCCAGGGACCAACAACAGCAGAGACAACGAGCGAAGAGGCTAGTGCGACTGCAAGGCGAATATTGGCGGCAGAGGTATTTGGTGAGACAACTAAACAGTTTGAAATGATTTTGAAGAAAAGAACTAGAAAGCGCAACAACGTGACCCTTTGTGCCTTATGAAAGGCAGACCCTTTGTGCGTTATGAAAAGAAAAACGTGAGAGACAACAAAGAAAGCAGAAGCAAAAGAGCAGCAGATTCTCATTTCAATGAAAAACAAATAATGCCTTCAATGCAAGTAACTGTAAAAACAGCAGTTTAAAAAAAATAAATAAATGGTTTCTCATTACATCCCATGAAGGGATGGGTGAGAGCTTCTCACAATCACTGAGCTGTGCGCTTTCCAGTTTTCACTCACTTATTGGGACCTACAGCTTTACACCGATTCCGAACGGTATTTTGAGAAGCTTTCTCATGGCTATGTACTCGATAGTATCGCCGTCACTATGCAAGGTGACCGCCGCCGAAAGAATTTTTTTATTAAGGTGGTCAGAACATGGTTCGAACCCACAATCTCATGTACAAGAGGGGCGCACACTAACCATTGCACAGCAGTTTAAAGTCTTTTGATTTGTAACATTAATTACTTATAAATGTGGATTTATAATGTTAAAATTAATTATAAGAAATGATAAAAATATATTGAATTCAAAGGATAATTCGTTTCTAAATATTATTACGTTTGGGAGGAAATAAGCTCATGTTTCCACCTAAGTACATGGATATTTGAGCGAAACACGCGAATACTTCGACGTAAGTATACGGATGTTTGGGATGAACACCGCTTATGTGTCCACGTAAAAGCATACATGTTTTCCGGTAAACATGCTACTGTTTGCATTTAAATACAGGTGTGTTTGGCACTTGCAAACATATGAATGTTTGAAGTGTGTTCCAAACATATACATTTGAGTTTGCATTTGCTCGAGCAATGCAAATGTAGCGTGTTGAATCAGATGTCAATTTTAATGAAATAGGGGAAAACTTTTAACCCGAATTCTCCCAGTTTTCGAAATAGGCACTCGAATGTGTTAAAACTTTGTTTACTGCTTATCTGGGAACTGCAAACTAAGGAAAAGAATTGGCTTGTTGGGGCCAGATTCTGAGAAAATGGGTGTCGTCATATGATGACGCTATGAAAATACGGGTACAATGGTTTGAAAAATTCTCTGATTGGTTTTAGTTTAAAATTTTTTATTTATTTTTCAATTAAATAATAAATAATAAAGATGAAAATAATACAAATACTTTTTACGACTTTTGATGGTACGAAGCGAAGCAATAAATGCATAAACCTTCGTTTTTTTTTTGCACTCGGTTCTCACAGTTGACTTATATTTATCACCAGCACATCTTCTTTGTTTATTGTTTTTCGTTCTTTGTACATAGTGCATATATCCGTCGTACCTCATTGAGTCAGCACCAGGTTGGATTTTCGGTGTTCTTCCAGGACCTTTTGGGGCATTATTCTCCAGTAAAAGATATGACATGGCTAAGTCTCTTCGGAAGCTCTTTTGCCTTAGTTTAGGATCTTGCTCTCTCGCTAAAAGCCAAGCATTTTGAACTGAAACGTCCAACAACCACGTAAAGATTGACCACCACCACTTTTTACCTCGAATAGATATCCATTCAGCATTTACGTTTTGATCCATACGATCAGTGCCTCCCATATTTTTGTTGTAATTTTGGATAGAATATGGAATATTTACCTCGACATGTTGCAGAAAAAACTGTGGAAGCTACCGTTAACACTGCGTTACCTTTCCACCTAGTTACAAAAAATTTTCTTTTTGAAATTGTGCAATTGCAACCTGTGTTACACCTCTATCTTTCTTTTTGAATTCGTTAACATCTATTAAGCAGCAATCATTTCCTAAGCGGTTACATCTTATGGTCCCAGTACCTACATAAAATATTTGAAAACCAAAACTATAAAATTGCCAATGGTATTTGTTTATATTTTCGCTACGAATAGTATATGCATTCCAAGCAGTACAGCTGCCAGTGTTTTATATGTCTGAAAGAATACTAGTAGAAACAAGAAGTTGAATTCTTAGAGATAGAGTATAGAAAATATTATTCCAGCATAAAAATACTTTCGCCAAATTTATAAAAACGTGACTTTTTTGTTTACTATTTTGTATTTAAGTGTAGATCTTGCTCAAATAATACATTTTTCAGTATATGCACAAAGTTTTGTCCGGTTCTTAATAGCACTGTGGTAGTTTTCTCGTAAGGTTTATGAAGGACGTAGACAATTTGATGACAAGCACAGTGTTGCCGTTTTGGTCGGAAAAAATTTAAAATTTTTAATTTGGTCGGACCAATTCAATTTTGGTCGGTTTTTGTCTCTAATCACAAATTTGTTTTTCTTTGCATAATTTATTTTAAATCTCATATATTTTATCTTACCAATAAATTATGCACTTCGATGACGGGTAAGTAGTTATTAACGACGTTTATATTAGATCAGTGACAGTGATACGTTAATCGAATTCCGCTGTTGGCCATTAAATTATAAACGACGTTTAGCTTAATTTAGTGACAATGATTTGTGTTATGCTTCTTCGCCCTATTTCTTATGAATGTCAGCATTTTGGAAAAAACACAGAATAGGACAACAATAAAACATTCTGCATGTGCATTAGAGGAGTGAACTATGGATAAGAAAGTATACATATTAAACAACAAAATCTTTTTTTTTATTAATAAACATCTACTTTAGATACATAACAAAAAAGAAAAAAATGGAAGCAGTAACCGAAAACAACAATGAGGCAGCTTGTAGGTAAAGTTGTTTAAATTAACAAATTTTGATAAAATAATGAATCTTTTTGTTTACAGTAATGCAAATGTTTTTGCTGATAATCCGCAATGTACTAACAGGATGGCGTACTACTTTCGAATGGCTGCAGGAAAGGGATGGTACTCCATTTTGTACTGCATGCTCCCAGCCACTTGCTGCACATTCGACACATCTGAAAAATCACGAAAAGACAACAACGCATGTACAAAACTCTTACACTAAAAATAAACATTTATATGCCGACAAATTTTTTAACAACGAACGACAAAAAAGTCGCTACAGGTAAAACATGTAGAATTCACGTTGGTCATGTTTTGCATTACGCACAATTTTCCTTTCATATTTATGGACTATTTTCCTGCATTATTGGTTGAGAGCTGCCCGGACTCTGCAATTGCGAAACCAGTGCATTGCGGAAGGACAAAAGCCACAGTAATAGCAGACAAAATTGGAAAGCAGGCAAGGAATGATGTAATACCCACATTACAAAAAACAAAAATTTTCTTTAATTGTGGACGGAACTACCGACCTTTCTACGAAGAAATGGTTTGTTTTAATCGCGCGTTATGTAAACTCAGCGTTTGAAATCCAAGATAAGTTTCTGACAATGTTGGAATTAACTAAGTCAGTCGCCCAGTCAACATTTGATAAAATTAAAGAATTTTTTGTGTTATGTGAAATTCCTTTCAAGAACCTAATAGGATTGACAACAGACGGTGAAAATGCTATGTCTGGTAATGTTAGAGGTCTTAAGGCGTTATTTGAAAAAGAAGTAGAATTATTTTTCATTAAATGTTCCTGTCACGCTTCAGTTACGCCACCAAAAAAATCCTGTTACTCCACAAAAAATGCCATCATCTATCGAAAAATTGTGTCGGAACATATACACATCTTTTTCTCGTAGTCCCAAACGCGTCAGCGAACTCAAAGTATTCCAAGAGTATTCAGTTGCACCGCATACAATTTTAGGTATATGCAGCACCCGTTGGCTTTCGCTGAAAGGCGTTGTATTAAGAATCGTTGAGCAATGGGATAGCCTAAAATTGTATTTCATTTCCAGTGTATATGAAGTTCAAGGAATTTCTGGTGGTGATATTGCGGAAGATATGACAAGCCAAATGAAATGTTATTTTTTATATTTGACATATTTTCTACACATTGCCAACAATCTTAACAAAGAATTTCAAGCGGAAAGTTCACGTTTCCCGTATTTATACACTAGCATAAAATCGAATTTTCAATTTCATTAAAATTTCAATTTTATTAAAAAAGAACTAATAAATAATATAGAAATCGATTACAAAAATAAGCAGAATCAGCTTGATACTTGTAAAATATTTATTGGCATTAAGGCAGAAACATATGCGGAAACTTATTTAAATAAGACTGAAAAATATGAAATAAAATTTGCCTGTTTCAGAATTTTATATAGAATTTCTTGATCAGATCAACAAGCCATTAGATTTAAAAAACGATAGTATAAAACTTTTAAATATCATAACTCCTGATAAGGTACTTTCAAGCGACGACTTAGCAATTCTGGATCTTGTTTTAAAATTCCCTAAGTTAGTTGACTGTGATCACGATTTAATAGTTACTGAGTAGAATTTGCTGCGGCTCAGCGATATAAAAACTTTGGCCAATTGAAACATTAATGCTTTTTGGCAAAAAATAGCTTCTATAAAAAACGAATTAAATGAGAAAAGTTTCGCAAATGTTTCTTATTGTATTTTTAATTTGTTATCTCTGCCACATAGTTCCGCCGTCGCTGACCGCAAATTTTCCACACTAGCGCTAATAAAAACTAAACTAAGGAATAAACTAGAAGTAAATACTGTCAACGGTATTATGTCGTGTAAAGAAATTATCAAAATGAATAATACGCACTATGTTTGGTCAGCCAAAAAGGGACCTACATAACCAAATGCGAAATCAAGGACTTTAACTTTTTATTTTTAATGTGACGTATTTAATACACGCTTGAATTATAACATAAGTAACTGAAAACAACATATGTTAAAAAGACTGAATAAAAAATGTTTACTTACAATTTACAATTTTAATGTATTTAAATTAACATAAATATTAATTTACATGCCTGAATTCTTTAATGCAAATATGGTATATCTGAAATCTTCATTTTCCATTTTAAAATTCTGCAATCGGTTACAAATTGCAAAAGATACAGGCAGCTGAATATGGAATTTTTAGAGCCTTCAAATGAGTTAACCGGAGTGTAAAGTTAAATATCGAATATTATATTTCATATTACTTTACGAAAATCTAGGATGACAACAAGAGGTCACATAAGTGGGAGAAAAACTAAAACAAGATGTTAAGGATGTGAGAATGAACAGGTTGTTGAAATTCAATATGTTGTTCAACCCTTCTCCACATACACGCAAACGTGTGGTTAAAGGTACAAACCAAAAGGCAAACAAGAGGAATACAAGCGTAAATGATGGCACCTAGACCCCTTGTTTATATACAATTGTTGCCTTAGACAATATATTTCTATGTTTCCGTCTGTTTGATTTTTCTTTTAATAGACTATTATGATTTTCCTATTTGCAATATTATTCTCCTTCTTTTTTTCTCGAAAGATGATGTCACAACATTGTATGCAAGTGTACACTGTTCCGTAGGGTTTATATGTTGTTATACTCACATTTGATATCTACGTTGACTTTTATGCGGGATGCTCTCACTTTTCCAGTCGTTATGACCCCGCAAAAATATTGGTCATATAATGACTTAGAGGTATGTACATGGCAAGACAACTGTTTTCTCTTATCTTATGTTGCAACAATGTTTGTCCTGAAAACGATAATGGAAATGATGAGATTATTTAAGGTATAGAGAAAGAGACTGGGGTAAAATATTATTTTTAACAGATTTAGTTTATTTTATTAGGAATTATATTATATAGAATTAGAGTGGATAAAATAAGGTTCAACTAAACTAAGGTTCAAACTAAAATAGATTATTAAACAATTATTTGCTTGTCGAAGAAACACCGTCTTCTTCTGTCTAAAACTAGCATTTGCATATCTGTGCTAAAATGGAAAAAGGACTTGTGTGCATTTTCAGTTTTTTTAGGTGATCGCCTGTAAGCGGAATTTTCCATGTTAAGTTCTAACATTTAATCAGTGAATTCAAAAACCTCTGGTACATACGTTCCTAAATATGGGTCGAGATATATAAAAACTGCATCTGGCGGTAATTGTGACCACAAGGGTTTTCGTAGTGTATTTAATGTTTTTTTTTTCTAAAAGCTCTTAAGTCGTTTTTTCCTTTTCAGCACAGATATATTATTAAACATTACAAACTTCGTGCAATACCATCATAGCTTATAGTGGCCTTCTGGAACCATTGTATATGGTCCGCTTATAAGGAAATGCGCCGGAGACAAATAACCGCAGTCTGTATTAGATGTACAGCAAGAGGTCGACAGTTGACAACCACTTAATTTTGTGACAAGAATGTTTGCATTTCTTCGAAAGTTAACTCAGTGTGTTGGATGACTCTTTTAGGTGTAACTTCACCGAACATACAGCTGATTCCCATATTACACCACAGTGTAGAGCTAATGATGGCATAAAATGCCAGTTGATTCCGTCACTGGCTAATGATAAACAGACCACTTCATTGTGTATTTGAGACTTGATTATCTTTAACATTTAATTAATTTCTCTGGAAGAGCCTATGAAAGTTCTTCCATTGTCGCTATAAACATTACAACATAAACGTCCTATAGGCCGCCAAAAAGCCTTCAGTTGTCAAATCTGTTGTCAATTCCATATGTACAGCAAATATTACCACACAAATGAATAAGCACATGTATCCTTTAGCTTTAAGAGGGAACACACCATTTACTCCAGGATGCAGGTTTCGTTCATTGAGTGTGATGCGGCTGGACTGTAGACATATGACCGGTTGTTATGTACGAGGATACTATTTATAGTTTGGTTCCTGGCAATACTTGTATTGTCAGATGCAAACTGGAACCCCGATTAAATAGTTTATAATTTTTTAGATTAGATTAAACATACATACATAGAACCCTTTTACTTATGAGCACTATTTGTTGTATTCATTTGTTGAATCTCCATCAAAAAATGGAATTATCCCGTGTAAAATTTCGTTTGGAACACTCGCAGAAAAATTCGGTTGAGACAGCCGATATAGCCGTAACCGAATTAAGAGGTTATCACAACCAAATTAAAGGTTGGCACAACCTCAACAGAGGTTGACACAACTTCATTAGAGGTTGACACAACATCGTGAGAGGTTGACACAACCTAATTGGAGGTTGACACAACCTCATTAGAGGTTGACACAACCTCATTAGAGGTTGTCACAGCCGAATGAGAGGTTGGCACAACCTCATTAGAGGTTGACTCAACCTCATGCGAGGTTGTCACAGCCGAATTAGAGGTTGGCAAAACCTCCTTAGAGGTTGTCACAGCCAAATTAGAGGTTGCCACAGCCGAATTAGAGGTTGTTACAACCGATTTTAGATACTGTCATAAATGAATTATTAGAGTTTTTTTTATTATTAAGTGATGATATATTTTTTTGTATTTTAATTTCAAAAGCGAGAAAATAAAGTCATATATATGGGGTAATCTATATAAGTAGAATAATGCATTTAATTTACATGCCTCTTCCAACCTTTATTGAATTCGCGGCCATCATGGGACACCGCACTAATTCTGACGTGTTGTACCTGTTGGTCTAGGTCCAAAGCCGTTTTGTATCCAGACTACCACATATATATCTGCTGTTGATATCTGCTTAAATAACATCTGCAAAATAAGAAGGTTAAATACAAAATATATTTTATTTACCTTTTTAAAATAATATTTGATTATAAAATTTTAAACGTCAGATTTTAAATACATAGAATTATGTTGTGGTAGCCGAGTTGAAAATAATTTCGGTTGCACCTACATAATTCATGAGAAATCCGGTTACAGCAACCGAATTGACGCCAAATTCGGTCGTTGCAACCGAATTAAGGCTAGATTCGGTTACCCCAACCGAATTAGGTACCAATTTAGGTTGTTGCATCCGAATTAATTTGAAATTCGGTTGTTTCAACCGAAATTTTAAAAAATTTAGTTGACTGAGCGAATATAATTTGAAGATTCAGTTGTCACAACCGAATCAATTATGAAACGAGGTTGCTTCAACCGAATTTCGGTTGTGGAGACTAAATTTGGTCGTAACAGCCTCAATCCGGTTGTGGCAACCTCAGTTCGGTTGTGGCAACCTCAATTCGGTGGTAACAGCCGAATTTATGGTTGCTACGACCTCTTTTCAAACAATTAGTTCTCTGAGTGTATTTACGATTTTCGGCGCGGAGTATCTAGACCAGAGTGTCTCACACAATTTGTTTCGACTTCTGGTAATGAAGCAAGAACAAATACCACTATAAATCGCTAATACCAAGAGCCCACTCTCGGGTGATGTTCACTCCAGGATGAATTTTGTGAAGGTCATCTGACTTCTGTCGTTTTGCCGCAGACCATGGATGCTGTACGTGAACTTATAAAGCAGGACTGACCTGTGACATACCGTGAGATTGAAGCTTTCTTGGCCATTAGTATGACTAGCATCAATAAGATATTGCGTGTTCATTGGGCCGTGAAAAATATTTTATTTCGGTGGATCCCACGTAATTTAACGACTGCGCAAAAAAGGCTCGTGTTGATTGGAGCAAAGAAATGTTGAAAAAATACAACCGCGGTAACTGAAACGCAGTGCATAACATCGCTACAGGTGACGAATCATGGATCTATGCGTATGAGCTCAAAACAAAACAGCAATCGTGCGTATTGGTCTCTCAAGGCGTGCTAAATCTAACAAAATTTGTCCGTGGAAAAAGAACGTTGAACGAAATGATCTCGTTCTTTTTGGTATAACCGGTCATGTGGCTGTAGTGGCTTTAGCGGAACGTAATACGGTCAGTTGTTTGTGGTATACCACCATATGAAAAAACAACAAGAGATGACGGATCATTGTGCATAAGGCCACTGCGAGCTCTCACACATCAGCTGAAGCAATAGGATATTTGAGCACTCAACATGTCGAAGAGAGGGGTCATCCGCCGCGCAGACTTGATTTGGCACCCAATGACTTCTTTTTACTGCGCGGTCAATGTTTCTCGATGCCAAAAGCAGCTGTTGAAGCCATCCAAAGCCATGTTTTGGAGGTGTCTCAAGCGGAGTGGAAAATATTGGTTTGAGCGCATGCAAAAGTCTAATGATCTTCACGGAGAATATTTACAAAAACAATATGACCATTTCCAATGATAAACGATTGTTCTTATATTGCTGGACCCTAAATAAACATAGCAATCTCGTATTAAAGGCAAAATCTGAATTATTAAGGCGACCCCTATATGAAGCAAACCATTATTGTCCACGAACGGAACTATTTTGTGTAACTTCGATCAATAGTTGATAGGACGCTAATTTTGTGAGTTTGTTCTATCTTCATGAAAGTGATATTGTGTGTTGCCGTAAAAGAGTCAGTCTAGAATTCTTTCAAATATTAGACCCGATCGTGCGTCACGGCGTTGGCGTGCTATGTGGACAAGTCGATACAGATTTGCATCAATTCGTACCAATCTTACTAGCGTTTCGACTGAGTTGAAAATATCTACATCTATTATCATTGTACAGGTGATTGATTTATCAAAGTTTCTAGAACGGTCTAAAACTCTCATATATTTCACTTCATTACTCAGCTACTGCCGGATTTTCCACCACATTTCAAAGTTTAGTAAACTTGAGGCTGTCTTCCTATGTGAAGCGCAATCTGCGGGATTTTCTATTGAAGAAACTTGACCCCAAACACCACGAGTTAATGTCTCCAAAATCTCCCAATTTCAGTTGTCCTCAATTGTTTTCAGTTTTGTGGGTGCCTGAGAGAGCCAAGCCAACACAATCACCGAATCGCAATATGCTCGAATATATATAATCTTGTATGACAAAACACATTGATTCGCTTAAATAGACGAGACAGCAACAAAGCCCCACACAATTCTAAACGTGGAAGAGCTTCTGCTTAACAGGAGCTACACGTGTTTTCGCAGTAAATATATGCGATATATAACGCCACAAAAGTAAATCGATAAGGAGAGCCAACGACGCCATATTTTTTCCCGCTCTTTTGACATTTCTCTTCAGTAAGGTTTGACATTTCATCATGGAAAGATATACGAGCCAACTACGAGTCGAAATTATTAAAATTTACTACCGAAATTTGGAGTCAGTGGCCCCAACTTTAAGAGCGCTACGTCCGATGCGCCGATGAGGCTCATTTCTGGCTGAATGGCTTCGTCAATAAGCAAAATATGCGTTATTGGTCAGACAGCAATCCACACGTAATCCATGAGTCATCATTGCATCCCGAAAAAATTACGGTTTGGTGCGGTTTATGGGCCGGCAGCGTCATTGGGCCGTACTTCTTCAGTGGTGATCAAGACCGGCACATAACCGTGAATGCGAATCGCTACCGTTCAATGATAACCGAATATTTTTGGCCCCAATTGGATAATATGGACTTGGAGGACATGTGGTTCCAACAGGACGGCGCCACAAGCCACGCAGCGAATGCCACAATCAATTTATTGGAAACGAAGTTTGGTGAACATGTTATCTCACGAAATGGCCAAGGCGATTGGCCGCCTGGTCGTGCGATTTGACGCCGTTAGATTAATTCCTGTGGGGCTATGTCAAGTCTATGGCCTATGCCAACAAGCCAGCGACGATTGATGAACTTCGTACGAATATCGAACGTGAAATTGCAGCAGTATCGGCCGATTTATACTTGAAAACCGTCGAAAATTGGGTTCAGCGTCTGGACTTCTGCAAGCGTGCCCGTGGTTGCCATGCAAAAGAAATCGAGTTCCATACATAATGGCATCGAACGTACTTTCACAGGAATAAAAAATTTCATTGGTATCTAAAACCCGGTTTGTTTTTTTTTTAAAAACTTTTGTAGCGCTCTTATTAAAAAACCCGTTATGATATATGCGACCACAGAATAGGCATGCATAGATGCGTCAGAGAAGCCGTGTAACTTGTTATAACTCGTCTCCCAGATATAGCACAAATCGGGAAGCACGAAAATATTTAAGTTGCACTAGGTCACTTCTTCGTTATTTCCACAATGCCGCAAGTTTATCAGGTACCTCTTTGTCCCAAGAAAAGTTGTTGATGTGTTAACCTCTATAGGCGCAGGTAGGGACTTAACTCACAAAGTGAATACATCGAAACACAGTTTGTTTGCTGTTAAACGCCTCCGAAACGCTGGACGGATTTGTATGAAGTTTCATGTGCATATCGGGTAGGTCTCAGAATCGCCCAACATCTGTTTTTCATACCACTAAATGATAAGGATGAGCCACCCTTATATAGAACACAGATTTGTCCGACAACGAAACGCAGTTTGTCAGACTGCGAAAAAAACACAAACTGATGTAGCGGCAGCGAATAATTGTCTTGTGTGTGTGCGGACCACTCTCAGAGTAAAGAGAATAATGACGTGGTTATAGGTATATACAAATGAGATATTAAGAGAGCAACGAAAATTGTGTGAACTTGTGTAGCATATATACGAACATAACAATCTATGTATGTATATGTGTCTGTTGCTTTGCATTCTCTTTTTTTTTGTGGGAATGAAACAACAAGTGTTAAGCAAGAAAATAATGACACATGTGCTTGCACTGGTCTTTAAATATTTTTAAGTATTAATATTATTTAAATGTAATGTCATCGTACGAATGAACGCTGTTTTCTATTTTCCAATGTAACATTTACTAATGTGTTCATAGAAATCGAACAGGTGCCGTGTAACAAAAAGGTGTTAACATATCGCCCGTGAGATCGAACACTCATTGGATTTTTTTCTTAATTGAACTTTAACTTGATCGACTATTGGAGCCAACAGACCCACAAAAAAGGGATTCCCGTTAGGGAGAGCTTCTCACAATCCAGTGAGCTGTGCGTGTTCTAGCTCTACACTTGCTGATTGTGGCCTACAGGTTGATACCGGTTTCGAATGGTATTTTGAGAAGCCTTTTCATGGCTAAATACTCGATAGTATCGCCGTCACTAAGCGAGGCGACCACCGTCGAAAGAAATTTAAGGTGGTCAGAGCAGGCATCGAACCCACGTTATCAGCCACAAGGGCCGCGACTTGAAGGTCAAAGAAAAAAATTCAATATACATATATATTGTTGGGTGCTACTCATTGATCTTGTTGATTTTTAGTGAAGATCACTATTAAAGTTTCATACGTGGATAGAAGACACAAATGTTTGAGATACTTTTTGTTTTTTGATACAGGAAGATTAACTAGTTGCAGCATTCCAAAATTTGTTCCCCTATTATTCGATGCACATCATTGCAAATATTTTGATACCGCCGGATTCCCATCCCCACTGCAGGAAACCTGTACCAATTTTTGTGAATATTTGTAATGTTTTATATCGGCAATTACGTCTTCTCTTTAAGGTAAGTTGTAGTTGTTAAAATTGTGTAGCTGCAGTTTCAAAGCGCATAAAACAGGACAAAACTAGGTTTTCTACTTTGAAATTTGAAGTAAACTTCATTGTATACTTCGAAGGTTTTTTCTTAAAATCTTTCTATGCGTACTCATATCTGGGTGCCATATGCTACATTCTACCATATTTTCAATGCTGAAAATGTAACCAAATTGTATTAGAATTTTCCCGAATATGAATTGCATCTCGTTTTAGCTTCAAGTGGCTTGCGGGGTATTAAGGAGTTAATTGTTTTCCTGAAATACTTTACCCATAGAAGGATTTTTTTGCTACGCAAATCCTGCAGCTTCAACTTTTTTTTCGGCCCGGCCTACATAGAAAAGCCGATGCACCTCTAACGAGTCACTGTTTGGTGCAGATTTTGTTCCAGAGGCATAATTGGGCAAGGAGTGGCCGTTACAGTCAATGGCGATCGTTATCGGGCCATGTTAAACGAATTTTTGTTCACAAAAATTGAAGAGGAGGATATTGGCAACATTTGGTTTCAACAGGACGGCGCTACGTGCCACACAGCCGAAGCTACGCTCGATGTTTTGCGCCTTGTTTTTGAAGATCGCATTATCAGCCGCAGAGCTGATGTCGTTTGGTCACCTCGGAGCTGCGATTTGACACCGTTGGACTATTATTTGTGGGGTGCCCTCAAAGATAAGTGTTACGCCGACAAGCCAGAGACAATTGACTCTTTAAAGGACAATATTCGTGAAGCCATTTGTGAAATACAGCTGCACACAATCGATAATGTGCTTAAAAATTGGACCGATCGTGTGGGCTACTGCATGGCCAGCCGAGTTAGCCATTTGAATGAAATTATTTTCCGTTATTAACTGGAAGGATTGTACTTTGAAATAAAAAAAGAAATTTGAGAAAATATTCAGTAGTTTTTATTTTATAGCATTTAAAAAAAAAAGTTATTTGGCGGACCCGTTAGTTGATAATACTGGGTTGTAGCATAATAGTGTTTAAAAAAAGTTGTTTTGTTTATTTTTTTTTTCATTTAGCCCCCATCCCGCAACGTGCGATATGGAACTTCGTTCCAATATTTTTCGATTCTCATTTATTCCGACACTGAGAGAATGAGAGAATAATAATATCTTTTGGGTTTCATGCTGTGTTCTGATGAAATACATGTTTGTCTCAACAAAGAAATTGATCAAATTTTTATTTAGGATTACGCAATGGCTTAATTGAAACGGAGTCAATGTTATTATTGTCTGTGTAATACAACGACAGCATTTATTTTCTCTAGTATTTTGTAAACACTGTTACGAAGCAAATTGGTAGACTGTGAAATTATGAAAAAAATCAATAGCCAAATGAACGGATAGTAACCCTTTCCATGGATATTAGCATCTTTAAAGCGCACATAACGAAACAGCCACAGCTACTCGGTTTTACGGAAATACATTATTTTAAATCTTTAATAGTCTATGGCAAATAGAGTCATATTAACATCTTCATCGTAGTCATACAAGGGTTTCAGTCCCTCATTCATACACATACATCCATATGCGCAAACCAACTCTTGTGCGCTAACACAGGAGTTAAGCCACAATACATGCTAAGTTAACTTTGGAATTATCTTTACTTTTATATGTACGTCTGTATGCATTGTTGATGTCTTTACTTCATCATGTAACAACGCTGATGCTACTGCTCCTCCTACTGTTGCATGTGACAGTAGAACCACAACTAACAGCAAACTAAATTGTGAAGAAGCAATCATCGTCAACGTAGCATAAAAGGTAATTTAACAACAAAGTTTAATAGAAAGGGAGTTTAAACCCCTCCTTTATTACATGCTATAGTTTAGGAACGAACTCTTGCTGGAATACTTCGGATTTAATGTAAATCAATGGGTGTATCATGTGTATAATAATGATTCCCCTGTCTCCTCTGTGCAAACTGGCAAGAAAAGATAATAATAGAAAATGTGCAAAAAACTAATACTACTGTTGTAGAAACAAAATAGGAAGCAATGGAGCCGGATATAAAAGTTAATATGCTCTTGATGCATCATAGAATTTGAATTGTTGGTAATTTAAAATGCCTGATTTGCCGTTAATGGTTTCAGTGAATAACTGGAACATCATACAATGACGAGAGCCTAAAACCAAGTAACGATGATAGTAGAGGTTGCGATAATTATGGTGATTTAAATCGGTGACCCCCATGATCACCATCCCCAGCTATCATCAGTTAAAGCTAAGTAAAATTATAGTTGTCAGTTTGTATAGAATTTAGAAATTATAACTATTACTTAGCTGCAACTAGATATTGTGATAATGGACTTGCTTCCGTTGGAATACGTCGTCGTTTACCCTGAGATGCATAAAGGCGTTGTTTTTATTTACTTTATTTATTTATTTATTATCATTAGACGAACAATGGGAATATAATTGCTTTATAGTTCAAACCGACTTAAATTATTTAACACAAATTAATACAATTATTTGAAAATTATAAGCATTTGAATATAAAATCAAAAAAAATAATAATAAAAAATATTAGCTAAAAACTGGAGTACAGGAGATACAATTAAAAACAAATTGAAAAACCAGAGTTACAAAAATAATGCTAAACTCTTTTAAGTCCAAGCAAGGTAGACGTTAAGAGGGGAAATGAAAGAGTGAAAAATAAGTTAATTTGGATTTATTTAATCTAGATGACATTTGTTAACCTTAGCATATATTTTAGCCTTTCTTGAGTATTCAGTAATCAAAGAAACAAAAAAATTAAAAACAAATCTAAATTAACACAAAACCTACACAAAATTTCAGGATATAAACTTTCACTTTTTCGCGGCAAAGAAAACACAGTTTGTGTGACCATTCCATGCAAGATTTGCATTCGAAACGATTCTTATCAAAATAATTATTTTTCCTGGATTTGTATCGCAATTGAGATATAGCCACATCATCTTCAGAGGAAAAGTCTTCCTTATCATATTCGACTCCCGCTATCTCTGCATATTCTGAATCGGATTCGCAACTTTCTTCTAGCATATGCTGTATCACTACATCGGCCTTAATATCCCTACATTCATCCTTTGGCATATTTTCCGTATCTAACATGTAATCTTCTAACCACCTTTCGATTTTTGCGTCATAAAAATCCATTTTAAGCTAATGCATTAAAAAAATACACGAATGTGGAAAGTAACAGAACCACCTAAGTGGGGTCTCACAGACTCCTGGCGACAGTTTTAACTTTAACTTACAAACGCGCACATGTCCGACTACGATGATCGATTGCATAGCCCAAAAACGTAAAGTACAAAAACGGTCAAGTTCATATGAAGATCTGAAGCAAAAATATTCAAGAATATAAATACGTCGGGGTTTGTGAGACGTATGTTTGATGGTTATAGGTTAAATCAGTTTTTCTAGTTACGTGTTTTGTGTTTTTGAGCAAAGTTTTCCAAAATTTAATGGCGTTGACAAAAAATTTCTGCTTGTTCCCGTTTAACTAGGTAAGATTATTATCAGAATTCGTGCTGAAATGTGAAATGCAGCATTTCGATGCTAGAACATTAAATTTCGCAAGAGTATATCAACAATCAAATCACAACTGATAATGATTTTTCGCCACGACGTCTTACTAATGTATCGATTTAAGCCATATATGTATCTAGTTGCATTATTAAATAAAAAAATAAATAAATGGTTTGCTATTACATCCCATGAAGGGACTGGGGAGAACTTCTCACAATCATTGAGCTGTGCGCTTTCCAGTTTTCACTCACTGATTGGGACCTACAGTTTTACACCGATTCCGAACGGTAATTTGAGAAGCTTTTTCATGGCTAGATACTCGATAGTGTCGCCATAACTATGCGAGGTGACCGCCGCCGAAAGAAAATTTGTAGGTGGTCAGAGCCGGGTTCGAACCCAGGATCTCATGTACAAGTGCCGCGCACGCTAACCATTGCACCACCGACGGCCACACACTAGTTGTAATTTTTGGAGTGAGTGAGAATCAAGTTTGCTAAAGACTCAAGCAGAATAATTTATGAGGCAAATTTATTAACTGCAGTACTAACCTTCTTTTCGTTTCCGTTGGAATATGCGGACATTCTTCAGTTTCTAAGGACAAAATAAATATTTCTTTCAACACTATTGACATGATCAACCAGTGCTTCGGTTCTGTAGTTCTCGAATCGAAAAATTTTTCACATGAAACATGTGAATTGAAACAAAAACGCTTCGAATCGGTACAAAAACTCACTTCTCACATGTGACTGTTTCTACAACATTTGTTTTGCGAAAACTTTCTGTCAGGTACTGTTTTTTTCATGCTTATTGGAAAAATGCGAGAAAAAGTGTTTCTAAAAACTGGGGAGTCGAACAATTTTAAATTTGAAACGTCAAAAATACTCACAAATTAAAACGGTGCGAGATTTTAATGTTGTTTCTACAAAAAGGCTTTTAGGAAATTAAGAATTTATATATTAAATAGAGAAGGCTAGAATTATACCATTTTGTTATGTATTTCAATTAATTTGTCCTAAATATTACAGAGAAATCAAAACAGAAAAAAAGAAAATATTGTTGAATGCTTGTCATCTACTTTAGAATTTGCAAGAGACAATTTGGAGGGTGAAATTACAACACCAATTGTAAGGAGCAGTGGGAATCCCTTCAAAAAACTTCTGTTTGTTGTTCTTTTTCACAATAGCTTATTTTGGTTGTTTATATTTTTTGTATTACTTGACAGCTTTCTTGGAATATTCCAATAAAAAGGTCATCAGTGTTGCCTCTTTTCGCATTGATATACAGAAACACTTTTTACTTACAAATCGAGAAACGATAGAATTTTTTGTTTCATGTTTAATGTGAAAATTTTTTCGATTCGAGAACTACAGACACGAGGTACAGGGTTCGTATTTAGTGGGTAATGTGTCACCCAGGGTAAGCCATCCGCATTTCTCATCGAAAATATGAAAAAATTTTAAAAAATTTCAATGTCTCGGAAACGGAGCGTCCAAACGAATAATAACAAACTTTTGCAGTTTTCTAAGGGGTTTTCATAAACTGCTCCAATTTGTGTGAAAGAACTTTTTTACAAAAAATCGGCAAAAAAAGCAACTTGCTAAAATAAAAAGTGGCTATAACTCGGAAACGGTGCGTTCAATTAAAAAGATAATACAAATTTGCCATATTGAAGACACCCATCGGTTAAAGAATCCTATTGAGGTAAAATTTGTATTATTTTTTCGATTGGACGCTCCGTTTGCGAGATATAAATATGATAACATAAACATTTAGCGATTTTTTGTATGAACAATTTTAGTTTTAGCGATTAAAAAAAAGTGACGCCATTTTGAAGGCACCCCATTGGTTAAAGTTAAATAAATAAATAAATGGTTTCCCGTTACATCCCATGAAGGGATTAGGGAGAGCTTCTCACAACCTGTGAGCTGAGCGCGTTCTAGTTTTACACTCACTGATTGGGACCTACAGTTTTACACCGATTCCGAACGGTGTTTTGAGAAGCTTTTTCATGGCTAAATACTCGATACTGTCGCCAACACTTAGCGAGGTGACCGTCGACGAAAGAAACTTAAGGTGGTCAGAGTAGGGATCGAACCCACGTCCTCATGCACAAGAGCCGCGCACACTACCATTGCAGCACCGACGGTTTATGGAGGTAAAATTGTTATAATTTTTTCGATTGGACGCACCCTTTTCGAGTTACAGTCGCTTTTTTATTTTAGCGACGTTCTTACTTTGGCGATTTTTCTAAAAAAAATTCTTCCATACGAATAGATAATAATATACGTAACCCATTAGCGATTTTTTATTTGAAAAATTTGAGTTTTAGCGATTTAAAAAAAACTGATGCCGTATTCAAGGCGTCACTCCTGTGTAGGTACAAAAATATAATTTTTTCGATTGGACGCACCGTTTGCGAATTATAGCCGCTTTTTTATATTAGCGATTTTCTTGTTTTGACGATTTTTTGAAAAAAATTATTCCAACGAATTGGACCAATGTGTGAAACACCCTTATAAACCCTCAAATATTGGTTATTTTCCGAATGGACTCTCCGTTTCCGAGATATGGAAGCGGTTTCTATTTTTTTCATATTTTCGATCAAAAATGGGGATGGGTTACCCTGGGTAACCCAATATCCATCGCCGTGGATAACTACCCAATATATTCCCCATTACCCTAAAGGTAATGTGTAATCGTGATAGGTAATACCCCATTGTCGTGAGTTGCTACCATTATTTTCCCAGTACCCTGTGGGTAATGGGTAATCGTGATGGGTAATTCCCCGTTTTCGTTATTTTTTGGGGGTAATGGTTAAACGTATATTACACATTCCTCACGACGATGTGTATGGGTTGTATATGGGGGTAATTACGAGCTCTGATTTGTTTTTTGTTAACTTTTCAGGGAAGCGAAAAAATAACAAAATTAGCTTGGAATATTTATCTACAATTTTGCCTTTACCAGATCCATATTCGATACTTAGAAGTCGACCTTAATATCAGGTAATAGTTGTTTTAGTATATGCACAAATACAAATGGATATCACTGGAGTAATAATAATTTGTTTAAAAAATTGCACATAATTCTTATATAGATAAATATAAAACCCCATATTGTTTTTAAATCCCAAAATCATGACATCATCTTATACATCGAAAACTTCAACTACACCGCGAAATCGAAGATTTCCACGCTCAAACTTATGGTGTACAATTGCATCAGTTGCATTTGGAAATAGTATGGTGAAATCTGGCAAATCGCGGTATATCTGCACATAGCATAAATCAATATATTACATACATTTACCAGCAACTGATTTATTGATAACCCGCTTACCCTATTCGTATGCATCATTTTAGCATTTCTCTTAATCGATTTCCATTAGGTCATACATTTAATCTTAATGCTCCACTCAAATAGCACGGTATGATGGGCGTAGTACAGGATACAATGAAAATGAGTCAACAAACCAAAAAGGTATGCATTAGTTCTTGTTTTACAATAAATCACAGTTAGCAGCCTTTTGAAACCCCATTAATCTTGTCGTTTTGTATTAATTGTCTCTTTTTTTGAGTAACAGACGACTACTATTACACAAATTTCCCATTACATAAGAGAAAGATAGACACGTGGCTCAGTTGGCAAACCATTGTATAAACCACTTTGAAGTAGGCCACAAATTTTGTAATGCCACAAACACCACGATGTAGGTCAAATTATTTTTTCCACTTTTATGTTGACTCAAAAGCTGACAAACGAAATGAATGGAAAATGATCAAAATTTTAGCTGATTGAAATGACTTAAGTTTTACGGCGAATGGGCGAAATTGAAAAACTCATTTTTAGTTTTCTCTTCTAAAATTTATATAAAATCACTATAATTGCCTTTGATACACCTGCAACAGATGCTTGACCATAGCATAATATATATTAAAAGAATCTAATTATTGAAGTGTTCTTAGTAAAGAGGATATTGTGTTGTATTTAGTTTCACACAGTAGTGGAATACGAGTAATTGTATTTTACATATAAATAATTAGAAGGTTGGAAGGTTTATACAATCAATAAGACTCTTAAATTATGCAAAAGATTGGGATATAGATAGATACATTGTAGTATTTGTGGTTGCATCTACATATTTATAAATGGAAAATTAATGACAAGTTTCACAGTTGAAACTATCCGTTTAAATCTACTTTAATTTAAACTAACATAAACATTTACTATCAGTTTTTAAATAACGAGTGAGAAACTCACCCAAAAAGTTGAAAAAGTTTGAACAAAAATGTAAACCTAGACTGACATATACTCGTACACTGCGGTTCACATATTTAAAAGCACTAAACATTCCATATTCAGCAGCCTGTATCTTTTGCAATTTGTAACCGATTGCAGAATTTGAAAATGGAAATGGAAGTTAGACATCTTGAGATATAAAAGAAATTATGACAATTGTGGGTTCTTAACTAAAAAATAAAAAAATGGTGTCCCATAACATCCCATGAAGGGATTGGGGAGAACTTCTCACAATCAGTGAGACGTGCGCTTTCTAGTTTTACACTCACTGATTGGGACCTACAGTTTAAACCGATTCCGAACGGTATTTTGAGAAGCATTTTCATGGCTAAGTACTCGATAGTGTCGCCATCACTAACCGTCGTCGAAAGAAATGTAAGGTGGTCTGAGCAGGGAACGAACCAACGTTCTCATGGACAAGAGCCGCGCACACTAGCCACCGACGTTTTTAACTAAATAACGTTTTTTGTGCAATTTATAAAAAAAATTCCAAAACTGTGCTATTTATTTTTTTTTTTGGTTCACTTGAATAAATGCACTTGAACTAATTTTAATGAAGATAGTTTGTCTTGTTTTTTTAATATATTTTACTTTATTTAAGAACTGTTAGTAATGCGTACAACCCCCTTTCTTTTTAATAACTACAAATATATGGGTTTTCATTGAGAGATGAAGAGAATTTATGTAATCCAACAAAATTTGATTCCAAGCATCCTTACTATCCTGAATTAGTCACTGCTTGTTATCAAATTGTCTACTTGCTTCATAGATCTTACGAGATAACCAACCCCAGACATTTTCGACAATGTCGAGATCTGGCGAATGGGGTGGCGAGTCAAGAATATTAACATTTTTGATTGCAATGAACTCCTGTACTACTCTGGCGTTGTGTATAGGGGCAGTATCCTGTTGCAATATCCAAGATATGGGACAAAATAGTTCACTGAAGAAAATCCGATTCCAATAACGTTTTATAGCTTGCACCAGTCATTTTTGCACTTTGAAATTCAAGATCTTCATATACATAATAACTTCATATACATAATGGCTTATATATTGTCCTTAACAGCTTCCACATTCCTGAATCTTCGGCTGACTCAGGATTTTAAGAGGTAACAAAAAGTATACGACTACACCATTTACAATTGAAATGTGAAAAATCAATTGAATTTTAAAAACTCTATTTGAAATTTGCTGCCATATTTTGCTGCCAGGGATTGTTAAATTTTTGCTACCTCACAATATCCAAGAAGAAACTGATCAACGAAGTTGTTCGAAATGTTGGAAACTAAACAAATTGTGATCAAAGGACATTTTTTTCATTATCTTTTTTCATGCAACCCGGTTCACTTATTTAAAGGCACTAAAATTTCCATATACATATATATAAAAAAATCATGATAATAGTGGTTTCTTAACTAAAGAACTTTTTTGAGCAATTTATGAAAAAGTCAAAAAATGTGCTATATTTTTTTTTGGTTCTCTTGAATAAAGGCACTTTAACTAACTTTAATGTAAAACAGTATTTCTTCTTTTTCAATTTATTTTACTTTATTAAAGAACTATTACTATTGGGTACAACCCCCTTTGTTTTTAATGACTTCAAATATACGGTTTTTCATTGAGAGATAAAAAGATTTTATGTAATCCAACGAAATTTTATTACAAAAATCCTTAATGGCACGAATTAGTAACTGCTTGTCATCAAATTGTCTTCCTCTTTCATAGACCTTACAAGATAGCCAACCCCAGACATTTTCGATAATAATTAGTTCTGGCGAATAGGGTGGCCAGTAAAGAATATTAACATTTTGGCTTGCAATGAACTCCTTTACTAATCTGGCGGTGTGTATAGGGGCATTATCCTGTCGCAATATCCAGGATATGGGACCAGGTAGTTCACTGAACTTCGGAAAAGCCGATACCAATAACGTTTTATAGATTGCAGCAGTAATTTTTGCACTTTGAAATTCAAGATCGATGGTGCCATAGTACGTAGTAGCACCCCACACAATAACGCCGCCCTCTCGGCTGTGATGTCGGTTCAAAAACCGCCTTTCTTTGCGCAGATCATGGAAATAATAGTTGTAGCAATGAGGCCCATCCAAATTAAACTTCTTCCCATCCGTAAATACAACGGTTCTCTAATCATTTTTATGACCTCTTGGCTGCACATCCCATACCATGTAGTATCTTGTGAATTGATGCCGCTTTACCTTACGAGGAGCATTAAGTGGCGGCTTTTCTGTAATTTCAGGTAGTTAAGATACTCACAGCTCTTAAATACTCTGCGTACTGATCACTTACTCGTTTCCACCCCAGCATGAGCTCTTATTTTTAACAAGGATAAGGCAGAATTAAAAGCAATTCTGATGATTTTTCCTTTCTCATACGTAGATAAAGACAATGAAACCCTTCTTTTACAATTTCTTCCATACTCCTCGGGTACTTTGATGTAATTGTCGACAATTGTTGGGCTCCGTGCAATTTTTTTAGCTATTGCGCGGTTAGAATATCCTTCACCACGGTAAACATCGATTTTAATTTTTTCCGATAGATTTAAAATTTTTTGATTTACCATTCATTTTGACTCGTAAAATGATTAAGATGTAATGAATTGTAGTAAACAAACGGTCTCTACAAAAAATCATCGCCTAATTTAAAAATAATTAAAAAATAATAATGTGCGTTTATTCAAGGAAACCAAAAAAAACACATTTTTGGCCTTTTTTTTGCAAAAATTGCTCAAAAAAAGTTCTTTAGTTAAGAAACCACTATTGTTATAATTTTTTTATATCTTAAGATGTCTAGCTTCCATTTCCATTTTAAAATTCTGCAATCGGTTAGAAATTGCAAAAGATACAGGCTGCTGAATATTGAATTTTTAGTACTCGGTCAATAACCACGATTTTCTTAGTTTGTAAGTCAATATTTTTGAAACTAAACGTCCAAACTTTTATTGTATATGTACAAAGATTTTCATTAATAAGTTACTACGTATTAAATTTTTTCGTAAATTTTGGGTAAATTTTGTAAATAAGGATTTATATCTTTTAAAATTCGTATGCAAATTTAAAAACTAATCATGAACTTTAAAAGTCGTACCAACCAATTCTGGAAAAAAACGTTTGAATTTGCGGTTACTGTTCCAGAGTTAAACCATTTTAAAGCCTTTTACACATTGTATGAAACTAATAATATTGTAAACTGTTTGCTGTTTTTGCTTACAATTTGCTTTAAATTTCTATGAAAATTTAAAATACTACTGACGCACTTTCAAAGATGGGTAAATTCCAAGTAATTTTGAAAAAGAGAATTACATGTAGCAAAAAATGGCCACAGCAACATATTGCAGGCACCCTATATATGATTGCTTGCAAACATTTATATGTTTCCTGCAATAAATTGCTGGGGCTGTTTTTCCTGCGTGTAATCTTTTTTTCAAAATTGCTTGGAATTGCAGCGCATTTAGATTTTTTCATGAATACAGTAGTGGTCTTCATGAAAGCTCGAAAGAACCTCGTAAACTCGAAAACATCGTAAACTTGCACAGCAAACGTCAAAACAAACAAATTTCCCATACAAAGCGACTTGCTCAAAAGTGGAAAGTTTTCGAGGCAAATTTGCTGCGCAAACGTGGGATGGAGAACGTGTAAACTTTTGACATTTCGTTGTCATCTGACTGGGATGGATAAATAAGGTGATATCACTAGAACAGTAGAAAAAGTACACATACATAATACATGCAATTGCTACTGCTACCACCTTATGTAACCATATTGGTCAGCTGATATGGTTTTGAGCACAACTACGCTGAGCAACTTTACCTGGTGCCCCATGCAACGGTGCGAGGGAAACTTGCGCTGAGCAAAAGTTCTCGGCTTTCACGTTTGCATGAATGCCGCTAGTGTTTAAAGCAAATCCGATTATAAATTGGCAAATAGTTTATAACATTATTAGTTTCATACAATGGGTAATGAGTTTTAAAATGGCATAACTCTGGAACAGTAACTGCAAATTAAAAATTGTTTTCCACAAAATTGCGTGGAATTTATCCGTCAAACAATTTTTAATAATTGTAGGTTCATACAATGGGTAAACAGTTTTAAAATGTTATAACTCCGGAAGGGTAATAGCAAATCTAAAAATTTTTTCTACAAAATTGCTTGAAATTTATCCGTTTTTTTAATTCATCATTAGTTTTTTTAAATTTGAATAGAAATTTTAAAAGATATAAAGCGTTATTTACAAAATTTACGAAAAAACTTAATACGTGGTACCTTATTGAGGAAAATCATTCCCAGAACTGATCTGATGGTTCGTGCACATTCAATAAAAGTTTGGACGTTTAGCTTTAAAAATGTTGACTTACAAACTAAGAAAATCGTGGTCATTGACCGAGTTTTAAGTATACTGCAAAAAAAGTCCGGAATACCCGACTTTAGGTGGAAATTCGACTTGTGCGACCTCTTCCGAAAAATCGGAAAAACATCTCTTTACCCTATAAGCTTTCCAATCAAGCTTGAGCAAGCATGAAAATCGAAAAAGAACAATTTTTTGGTACACCCTAATGATCACGGGTGAGGCGATTTCATAAAATGCTGAAAACTCTGACCCCAATTCCGCAATATTAAAATCCTGAAGTCCGACGCCCGCTTCAACGACTACGACATTGACATCTACAAATAAAACAAACGTATTAAAATATATTTTTTAAGAAACCAATTTTGAAGAAGGACGTTAATATACAAATTGTTCATTTCGACACTTTAATTTTCTTCTAAGGGACATTAAATAAAAGATCATCATGTTTCCCGCAAAAAATCCGTGGTCAAAAATGGGCGTAAAAATTAAAACTCGTGGGAATAATTTTTATCAAAGATTTTGGATTTTGGTCAAACGAGATATGTATTTGGCAGTGACAGAGAAATATATTGGGAGCGAGTGAAAATAGGTGGCTGACAGTGTTGCAAAATTGACTGCGGTCAGCTTCATCTAGTTCGCTGATTGTGACAGTTGCTTGATATAGAAAGGATCGACTAAATTTTGAATATGATTTCAAAGTATCTTTTGGTAATTTCAAAGTATTTATGGTCAAAATTGCCACCAATATAATTAAGCAATATATTCATGGCATGAAATAGCAGTTATTGATGATATAGGCTTTACCCTCATCGATGCTAGTTCTTCGAAAAGAAGATGCAGGCATATTTTAATATCAAAAAAAAATATTTCTTATTGTATTGTTTGGGAGTAGTAATAATGATGAATAACACAGTGCAACTCGAAAAAATATAACCATAAGCGGACACCACTACGTGATAAAAGACCAAAAAAAAAATCACGTGCCTCCCTCGGCCTTGGTGGAATTTTTGCAAAAAAGTTATCACTTTTGTCAGGCTCATATCTTGCAAAGCATTCTCTTGTCATAGAGAACAGAAATTGTAAACGTATGAAATCAGAAAAACTTCATCTTCAAGGTCAAAATCGCCAAAAAACTTTAAAAAATGTTTAACTTTTTCCCTCTATTCAGGTCCATAGGTAGCAAACCGTTCAAAATTCAAGGAAACAATCAACTACATGAATGTAGATACCTAGGATCTCAATAAACAATATATGAAGTTCCTAGGAATGATTCTTAACACCGCTTACTTCAACATTGTGATACTATGCCATCTCACCGACCACGCAACAAGGGACACAGCACACAATATGAAGCGACACGACGCTCACATCGAGGCATTACACTGCGCGACGTAAACGAGAGCTCAGCGGCGACGTAAACGAGAGCTCAGCAATTTCAATATGCAGTGTGGAAATTTTGATTTATTTTGCTACGTTTGCGGCCATCAAATCAGAAAAAAAAAGTTCTACAAGATTTCAAAAGGAAAATAATCTTTTAAGTAGTGAATTCAAGAGAGCATATAAGTTATTGTTCGACGAAGTAGACTTGACCGGTGAAAATTACACACCAAATACAGTGTGTCGCCAATGTTATAACAACCTCATGGCATGGTTGAGTGGAGGCAAACATAGTATGAAGTATTGTAAGCCGGTAAACTGAATTAATCGGTCAGGTGATCATGATGAAACCAGTTGCTATACATGCGTAAATTACACATGTCGTCTAAATCGACATGCTAAGAGGAACAAAATTTATAAAGCAGCTGTAACAGCCATACTACCAGTGCTGGCACCTGAAAAGTTTGTATCACCAAGGCCGCCAACTCCAGATCGTAGTACAGAATGTACAGGAATGACTAGAGCAAGTGGTGTTACTTATGTGGATCCATTTGATACCGATTATGAGCCCCAACAGGGAAGAGATGGACCACAACTAATAACACAAATGGAAATGGATTTCATTGTGGCCATATTGGGAATATCGCAGCGAGTTTCCATATTTTGACAGCTTTTTTAAAGCAAAGAAAACTCACACATGCTAATGTTAACTCTATGGCGTACCGCAAACGGCAGGCTGAATTCCAGACCCTCTGCGCTCTAAATTATGACAATTCCTTCGACTACTGCAACGATATAAAAGTTTTGGTGGTAAAAATGGAATGAACTACATCGCTAGTGAGTGGAGTGTACTTGTTGATGGTTCTGCTTCAAGCTTGAAAGCAGTGTTGTTGCATGTGTCGAAACGAAAAAATTCCATTTCGCTAGCAACTGGTACGAGTATTAACATGAAAGAGAGCTATGAAACATTGAATGATATAATGAAAAAAATCCAATACTATGAAAATAAATGGAAGATTTGCTGTGATTTGAAGGTCATCAACATTTTGCAAGGGATCATCGATAAGGGCGACTTTCAAAAATTCTTTTATTTTCTTTGTAATTGGGATTCGCACTCACCTCTGAATCAATACCAATGCAATTCTAGAGACAAGAGGAAGTGTGGAGGAACAAATGAAACAACATAAACTGAAGAATTCACCTTTAGTTGATAATACTCAGGACATCTTGCTGCCGTACGATAATACGAATATATTTTAAATTATTTTTGTAATAGATATCATAGCATCTCAATGTTGAAGTAAAGAAAAAACAAATGAAATTTAAAAAAACTTCGGGACATTTTTCAATTTTGCGGCTACCTAAACTCTACCTAAGCGCTACGTAAACGGTGTTAAGAATCATTCCTAGGAAGTTCATATGCTCTAGAAATTGAGATATTGGGCAAATTTTTGTGGCCCAATGGACCTGAACAGGGGGAAAAAGGTAAACAAAATCGATTGTTTTTTAAGTTTTTTGCGATTTTGGCCGTGAAAATGAAGTTTTTTTGATTTTATATGTTGTTATTTATGACAAGCGCTACAGCTTTCCCCCAGAGAGTAAATCAAAATTCCGAACGGTTTGCAAGATATGGGCCTAACAAAATTATCACTTTTTTTGCAAAAATTACACCGAGGCCCCAAATCTTTGGGGCCCATAAAAAAAGTACATGACTTTGGACAAAACTGGGAGACACGGGTATTTTTTTTTGTCTTTTATCACGTATTGGTGTCCGTATATGGTTATATTTCCATGACTTAAAAAATTACACACAGTGTAATAATCCTTTTCATTCTTTTTTTGGTTAGATCTTAATTTCCGTTCCTTATGCATTTAAACTAATCATTGTTTGCAACATTTAGAGATTAAAATCACTTAAAAGTTTTGAATTTTAAATTCGCAAGGGATATCTAACATTCGCTTTTTGAAAAGTTAAATTGTGAAAAACTGCACACGCTCGAAATTAATACTGCGATATTCAAGCGGAAAAATCGAGCTCTTCCTATTCTGAAATTAACTACAGAAAATGGGCTTCATGTTGATAAAGTTTCTGTCAGTGCAAGAAGGACAACCTTTTGCCAGATTAATGCTCAAAAATTGATATTCCACATGATAAAATATTTCTGGATAATAATCCTAGGCGATTAATCTATATATGTTGGACCATATAGCATAATGTTGCGACACTATACAAGATATACGTCTAGTGATAACTTCTAAGAAGTTTACTCATTTAATCATCTGTTAAAAGCACCCTTCCTTCAACAAAGAATAACCTCTGTGCACTAGACTTTTTTGATATTTGTGGTCTTTTTGCTGGCTGAAACTCAATTTCGCTTTACTTTCGTGACAATATTTAAACAAGGGAATTGTCTCATCTGTCTGAGATGACAGATTTAATCGATATTGACATCACAAAACCTTATTGACACTCGTATACTATTATCGTTGCATTTGTGTAAACAGACAATGTCCGCAAAGAGCCTTTGTGTACATATTCTTATATTTATCACCATCATTGTCCTGAAAGTTAATCAATGTTATTATTATTTGTACCTCACCGACTTCCTGTTTATGACTTTATGTTTTCTTTATTCCTCATGTTCATTCCGTTCACTTATTTCGTTAGAATTGTAGCTAATAATTTTGGGCTGGAAATGTTTGTTATTTCTTATTATATGATTTTTTTGCCAGGACACGAGACATAGGATGACAATCTACTTTGTATATAGATATTCATACTTACTGCAGGAATAATGTAGGAGTGTGGTCTAGGGGATGATAGAATTTTTACCAGAATTTAATATAAAACCTGACTAGGGTCTATTACAAGTTAGTAGAGAAAAAATTCATTATTTGTCGAGTGCTCACCCCTTTTTAACGGGTGCTCAGATATCTAGCAAATATTAATTTCTATTTATATTGCAGGTTATTAATATTTATTTTATTTTTGTTTTTATTTATTCCCTTTTTGTTGTCATTTAATTCCTTGTAGATTTGTTAGAATTCTGACTGGTACCACTGAGAGTTTAAATACTAATTTCTGTTTATTATTGAATATTGTGGATTTGGTTATTATACTGTATTGAATTTTTCGCTGTTTTTCTACTTTAATTTGCTCTCCCTCCCAGAGTTTATTATCAATGTTATTTGGTTGCTTATGTCTCTGCATACCAATTTCTCTTTTTCGACAGAAAAATCATTAAAAGTATTTCCGGCCTGTGTTTAACCTTTACCTACAAGCCAAAGGACTTGCGGCATCCATACTACTTATTTATACAGAAGGAAGATATTCTATACTATACTGTCTTAAAAGGAGATATCAAATTCGACGATAGCTGTTTGTAGAAATTGTATTGAAGTGAGTTAGATATTGACGTTATTACATGCAGTTTATATTGCAAATTGCTGCAAAACAGTTGGTGAAAGTGAAGGTTATGAGCGAAAGGTAAATATACTCCTGGGTTAACTGGGTGCGAAAATAATCCATGGTCATCGGACCAAATTATGAAACAAATTATGAAACGAACGCTGCACGTATGGCAATGCTTCACTCAATTGCAACGCGAGCGCAACTGAGCGGTATAGGGAGAAAAGAAACGAAATAAACCATGGTCCGATGAAGAGTTTCGAATTGAAAATGATAAACGCTGCACCTATGTCAATGCTTCAGTCAATTGCAACGCGAGCTGCTAATGGGCGGTATAGGGAGACAAGAAACGAGTTAAAGCGGCGCTTTAGGCGCAAGAAATGGCAGTGGAGAAAGCGTGAGAATGAGAAAATTGCGACATGAAGAAGGAAGAACGAAGCCCAACAATTCTTCCAAAAACTCAGAAACGGAACTAATGGACATGGTTCAGGGTCTCCCTTCTGTAAAGACAATGGCATTCCACATACGGACCGTACGACTGAAGAACGAATTTTCTCTGTAGCGTGTTGTGCGATCGACTGGCCAATAGATAGTAAACGGATGGGAGTTCCTTGAAAGCCGCGTACTTCTGCCAAATGTCCTCACATCTGGTATAAGTTGCCGGATGTCCGAGGAACACGCACCGTGAAAATACCGATAGAACAGTGTCACTCAACCCACATTACGCCGATGCTCAAAGGTGGCCATAGAGCTGGACACCCTACTGTCCCCTATCAACACCTTTGCTCTCCTTTGTACACGGTCCAGCAAATCCAAAGATGACTTTGGAGCACCTGCCCATATATGGGAGTTATATTTCATTCGCGGCCTGATGTAGGTGGTGTAGATATTAAGGAGATCAGATGGAGTGAAGTACTTCTTGCAGCGCTTTAAAAAACCTAGGCACTTCGACGCATCTTTCAACACTTCAAATACATGTTTTGCCCAGCGAGCATCACATTGTATTTTCATGCCCAGAACATCAAGAGCATCTGATTCCTCAATATCCACACCATCCATAGATAATGACGATACGACTGGGTCTTCCCCGCATTAAAACTTACTCTATTCAATCGACCCCACTCAACATTGGCCTCGAGATCGCGGTTGAGCGTTTCATTCATTAATTGACGTTTATCACTAATTTCATCTTACTTTCACCTTACTCTCACCAAGCCGGTGGATGGCTCGACTCCACTGTTCCGAAAGGAACACCATCAGGTCTCCCGTAGATCTTCTCTTACGGAAGCCATACTGTCGATCATTAAGCAGGTAATTTGACTCGAGATACTTCCCAAGATGGTGGATAACCATGCTCTCCATAACTTTCGAGAGCGCAGAACAAATAGCAATTGGGCGGTAATTGGCGGGGTTACTTGCATCACCTTTTTTGGGAATAGGCTGGACGTTGGCTACCTTCCAACACGCCGGGTAAACCCCAGCGCGTTATGCAAGATTGAAAAGGTTGCGCAGTGGGCGTGCCAGCGTTGAAGATCACTTACTTAGAACCAGTGCTGATATACCATCCGGACCCGGGGATTTACATACGTCGAGATTCGCGAGAACCTTTTTAACTCCTCGTGTTCGAAAAAATATTTTAGGCATGAAGCCAGATACGTTATCTACTACGGGGAGTGGTTGATTGCTTTCCGGCAAGGAAGAATTTCTTGCAAACATTTCAGCCAAAAGATTTGCTCTATCAACCGGTTCAGTGAATAAGTGGTCATCTTTGACAAGAGTTGGAATAGAAGAAGAACTAGTCTTTATTCTTCTCGCAAATGACCAAAAGTTCTTACTTCCTCTAGGGAAATAGAGGACATTAGCACGAATACGCTGTTCGTAAAGAAATTGTTCGCGTAGAAGTACTTTGGCACATTCTGATCTTGCCTGCTTGCGTAGCATTTCAGTGTGGACGTCTTTATTTCGACACCATTCACTGAAAGCTTCCTATTTAGATCTGACAGCATTCTTGCATGTCTGGTTAAACCAGCATTTTTCATATGGTTTAACCGAATTGTTTTTTGTCGGAATGAATGACTTCATACCGATTAAAATTATCTTTACAATCATTTCAGCAGCAGCATCAATGTCATTATCTAGAAAGCAAAGCTTCCAGTTGAAATGCTGATAAAAACTGTTGAGCTCAGCCCAACGTGCCCTTTCGTAGGAAAAAGTTGTTCGCTTCGGGGCTGAGTTTGAAACGAGTCGAAGAGCTGAATACGAGAAGGATGCCGAAATGACACAGTGATCCGTATTACCAAGAGGTGCAAGAGTGATAACTTCATACTTTTCAGGGTGTGAAGTTAAGAATAGGTCAAGTAAATTATGGTAGTGCCCTTGAACGCACGGAATGTGCGTCGGTTCATTCACTAATTGCGCCAGGCTGTTGTGCGCGGCGAAGAGCTCAGCGTATTGGCCCTCCGGAGTTGTATGGTTCGAATGGGTTAGCCAATCCTAAATTTAACCCAAAGGGAGTTAAATTCCGGATCTTGGGAGTCCAAATGACGCTGACTCTGAAACATTATGCCATTTTTTATATAAACCACAAGGCCTCTGTGGGAAACAAAAAGAGAAAGAACGTGATACCCAGGAACGTGAAAATTCTGTGGATCAGAATCCTCACATACCTGGGTCTCACAAAGAGTTAGAATATCAGGCCGGTGAACATTAATATGGGAGTAAACACTAAAAAAATTCGTTCGCAGCCCTCGTATGTTGGCAAAGTGAAGAGAAAACTTACCTACCATTGCAACACACAAACAAAAGCACAAAAAAAATATAAGGTGCTATCAAATATAATGTGCGAAAGACTAAAACCAATTATCGCTGACCTGATCGGACCATACGAGTGTGACCTTAGGCCTGGAAAATCGACAACTCACCAGATTTTCATGCTACGCCAAATCCTGGAGAAACAAATCGACACCTATCATTTGAGGAGTCCTAAACCAAAACATCCCTTTTTGATTACTTCAAAATGTTGATAAATCCAAGATTTTTTTTTTCATCCGCCGCCGGTTGTGCAATGGTTAGTGTGCACGCCTCTTGTACAGGAGATCCTGGGTTCGATCCCTGCTCCGACCACCTTAAAATTTCTTTCGACGACGGTCACCTCGCTTAGTGACGGCGACACTATCGAGTATTTAGCCATGAAAAAGCTTCTTAAAATACCGTTCGGCACCGGTATAAAACTATAGGTCCCAATCAGTGAGTATAAAACTATAAAGCGCACAGCTAACCGGTTGTGAGAAGGTCTCCCAAATTCCTTCATGGGATGTAATGGGAAACCATTTATTTTATACGATACAATTACGACATCTTCCCATCTCTAGTTATAATCTCTAGTCTATCAGAAAAGAAGAAAAATTGTCAAAATAAAAATTTTGCCAATAGAATTTAACCAAATTCATGCAAATGCGTCAAAAAACCATTTCGTAAAAAACGCAAAAATCACAGTTTGTTCTATGACTCCTAATGTATTTGTCGATTACACAGTACAACAAAATCAAATTTTTTTGAGTACACATGAGAAATGTTAACAGAATATGAAAATAGGCTTAAAACAAAGAAATACGTGTCTCGGCGTTTTGCTGTAGCACGTCAGAATTTTGAGACAATTCATTTTTAAGCTTCGAAGGACCGTGGAGGTTCACTTGTAATGTCATACTTTTATAAAATGTTATATAAAAACAGAACGGGTCAACCGATTTGAATGCTTGAGCCAGTTTTGAAAAGGGAATTAAATTTAAACCCAATTTTAAACCCAATTTATTTACTCCACTAGATGGCGCTTTAATTTTCATGTAAATTTAAAAAATAACCAAGAATGTAATGTAATGTAAATGAAATGTAAAAATACAAAAATGAATATGAAATCTTATCTATTACCTTTGTGTTAAAAATGTTGGTCGTTTATTTTTTCGTGTGTAAGCTTCTGGATTTGTAGCACGACATAACTTCCAACAATAAAACAAGTCGTCTGGGATTTGAAGCCCATGGCGGATGATCGTTTCGAAACGTGCATGGGACGGTTTCATTGATGTCGTAAAAAAAATTTTGGGAAATAAGAAAGTTAAAGAAATGATTTCAGCGTATGGTGAAATGAAAGTTAACTTTTCTTTAAAAATTAATTTCTTGCACGACCAATTAGAGTTTTTGCCTTCAAATTTGGGTGATTTAAATGATGAGCATGGAGAACGTTTCCATAGAGATATTGTTACAATAGAAAAACGTTTCAAAGGTAAAGGCATGACTCACATGTGTGCTGAATATTGTTGGAATTTATGCCGTGATACAAATACTGAAGCTTACACACGAAAAAATAAACGACCAATATTTTTAACACACAATAGTAGTTAAGATTTTCTATTAATTTTTGTATTTTTACATATCATTTACATTACATTACATTACATTTTTGGTTATTTTTTAAATTTATATGAAAATTAAATCGTCATCTAGCGGAGAAAATAATTGTTTTAATAATAAAAAAATCCAAATTTAATTCCCTTTTCAAAACTGACTCAAGCATTAAAATCGGTTCACCCATTATGTTTTTATAAAAGGTTTTTCAACAGAGACTACAAAAGTAAATCGATAGGGACAGCAAACGACTCCATATTTTTTCCTGCTTTTTTGACATTTCTCTTCAGTAAGGTTTGCCAATTCATCATTGAAAGATATACGAGCCAACAACGAGTCGAAATTATTAAAATTTAGTACCGAAATTTGGAGTCAGTGGCCTCAACTTTAAGAGCGCTACTTCCAATTTAAGGTCTTCAGCGATGATGCTCATTTCTGGCTGAATGGTTTCGCCAATAAGCAAAATTTGCGTTATTGGTCAGACAGCAATCCACATGTAATCCATGAGTCATCATTGCATCCCGAAAAAATTACGGTTTGGTGCGGTTTATGGGCCGGCGGCGTCATTGGGCCGTACTTCTTCCGTGATGATCAAGACCGACACATTACTGTGAATGCGAATCGCTACCGTTCAATGATAATCGAATATTTTTGGCCCCAATTGGATAATATGGACTTGGAGGACACGTGGTTCCAACAGGACGGCGCCACAAGCCACACAGCGAATGCCACAATCAATTTATTGGAAACCAAGTTTGGTGAACGTGTTATCTCACGAAATGGCCCAGTCGATTGGCCGCCTCGGTCGTGCGATTTGACGCCGTTAGATTATTTCCTTTTGGGGCTACGTCAAGTCTATGGTCTATGCCAACAAGCCAGCGACGATTGATGAACTTCGTACGAATATTGAACGTGAAATTGCAGCAGTATCGGCCGATTTATGCTTGAAAACCGTCGAAAATTGGGTTCAGCGTCTTCACTTCTGCAAGCGTGCCCGTGATGGCCATGCAAAAGGAATCGAGCTCCATACATAATGGCATCGAACGTACTTTCTCAGGAATAAAGAATTTCATGGGTATCTAAAACCGGTTTTGTTTTATTTAAAAAAACAAGCAATAAGTGTTCGAACTTACGGATGATGTGTTAACACCTTTTTGCTACACGGCACCTGTTCGATTTCTATGAACACATTAGTAAATGTTACATTGGAAAATAAAAAATAATAGTTGTTTTGTATACACCGGGCAATGCTGAACATCAAATGACTGGCTTTGTTTGGCCATATCAACAACAACGAAACAACCTAACACACAACATCACACATACTTTGTACGAAGTAGCTGTGTGTCACATAACCACATGTTTGCCATATCAACAGCAACGAAACAACCAAACACACAACATCACACATACTTTGTACGAAGTAGCTGTGTGTCACCATGACGTCGACTGCGCAAGCCTTGCAAATGAAATTTTGCGTGGCTATGCGTTATATCTCCGTTCAATTACAGCAACAGACACATGTATACATACATACATTATTATGTTAATACATACGCTATAGACACAACCACTCTTTCATTGCTCTCTTGCTCGCTCATTTTTGTTTAACACATCATTATTCTCTTTCGCAGTCGCAGAAAATCTGGTTTTAGCAGCAGCATAAAATCTGGTTTTAGCAGCAGCATAAAATCTGGTTTTAGCAGCAGCATAAAATCTGACTTTGATAGATTTAGTCCCTATACGCCGCTATAAATGTTAACACATCAAAATTTGGAGCGCTCTTATTGAAAAACCCTTCAGAACTTTTTATAATAGTATTACATTGCAAGTGAACCTCCACGGTCCTTCGATGCTTAAACATCGATTTTCTCAAAATTCTGGGGTGCTACAGCAAAACGCCGTTACACGTATTTCTTTATTTTAAGCCTACCTTTACGAAGCAATGTCTGAGCTTGGTATTCCCGCAAAACTCATACGCCTTTGCAGGAAGACATTAACGAATACCAAATCAACAGTGAAAATTTTGAAAGATCATACTGAACCTTTCGAAACTAAGCGAGGTCTCAGGCAAAGCGACACCCTGTCGTGCGATCTCTTTAACATCTTAATGAAAATCATTATGAGAAAAGTTAATGTCAACATGAATAAAACCATCAGCAGCAAAAGTCGCATGCTGCTCGCGTATTCTGATGATATCGATACCATTGGGCGCACAATTAGAGAAGTTACTGCGAGATTTGCGAGAATTGAGAAGGAGTCAGAAAAAGTGGGTCTGACGGTAAATGAGGACAAGACAAAATTAATGTTTTCAACAGGCAGGGCTTCTCAGCGACTAGGTCAAAGCATGAACGTTGATCAAAGTTATAAATTCGAGGGGGTGGACGAATTTCTATACCTCGGATCTACCATAAACAAAAACAACAACGTCAGCCTTGAGATCAAGCGGAGAATTGTGTTTGCGAATAGATATTATTTTTGGCTAAGCAAACACTTTAGAGGTAAATACCTCTCTCACGTAACATAAATCCAGCTGTACCAGACTCTCACTCAACCTGTCTTGCTTTATAGCGCAGAATCCTGGGTCCTATCAGACGAAAGCAGACGAAACATCTGTAGGAGTCTTCGAGAGAAAAATACTCCGAAAAATTTATGGCCCTATAGTGCACAACGGCGAGTATCGGCGACGCATGAATCATGAGCTGTATGAGCTTAATCCTGACTTTGACATAGCTAAGCGGAACAAAATAACCCGATGTCGCTCGATAGGGCTTGCCAGTAGAATGGTTGGGTAATTCCAAAATATTTCGACACAGTCCAGGACACGACCTCTATTTAATTGTATGAAATTTGGCCAGAAGTTTCTCCTCGTCCATGCGAGTTCTAGGACACCAAAATTGTGTCAAAATTCAAACTAGATTTTGTTTTATGGTACGTTGAAGTAGGTATTGAATGGTACTTTCTGAAAAACGGACCTGAATTAAAAATGGTATAACTTTGGAATGCGTTAATGGATTTCAAAATGTTGGATATCATTTTAAAGCTTGCAATAACCGCTTAAATAAAGTGATTAAAACAAAAACTAATTATGCTTTGTTTTTCTAAAATTTTACCAGCATCTTGAAGATTTTGTATAGTAAAATAAAGCTTTAGTTTTAATCAAAACTTCAATAACTCAGTCCATTAATACCGGATTTTTAAAAACAAACTATCACGAAGGGTTTTCGAAACCGAACTCTAAGGAAAACGAAAAATAAGAAGACCATGACTCCGCTGGAGGGATCAGGTTGACGAATCCCTGCATATACTTAGTATTACTAACTAGAGGGAAAAGCAAAAGATCGAACTGGTTGGCAAACTAGGCTATATTCGCTTTGTTTTTGAAATATGTTATGTTATATTCGAGACCGCATAAGTAAGTAAGTATAACGATATATTATGATAATGAAATTAGCAAATTAGTCGTTGATATTTTACATTCCGCTATAATCTTTGTCATTATTATTACATTCGAGAATTAAGGCAAATCTCACATATTCAGCTAACCTATATTTATATGAATCGAATTTAAACATTCACAATCGAGTTTTCATTGTTATTCAGCAGAACTTTGATCACATTTATTGCAATAATTGTCTGCAGCCCTCTTTTGTTATTCTCCTTCCCATAAACACTCCAGCGTGTGCATGACCACAAAATGTCAATGATTTTTGCTGTTAGTTGAGTGTAAAAAAAATTTCAAAAAGAGAAACCAACACGTTTTTAATTAAAATCAATAGTAGCAATTTAATCCTCTTGCTAATAATTACATTCAACACGCACGCTTAAAGAACAATCATCTACACTCAACAAGTATTTGTATTCAAAAGGATCTCAATGCTTTGTTGGACTTGCCTAGTGTTGTTATTTTCTTTTACTGTTGAACTACATTTGGCTGCATTGCAGTAGCCAAAGTAAGTGTGCAGCACGCTTTTGGTCACGTTCGAATAACCACTAACATTTTATTTCAACACAACTTGGCAACATATAATAGAATTTTCTCCGGTTTTATTGTCGGTTTCGAGTGACAACGAACAATGAACGTATTGTAATTATCATTTTGTTGTATTAGTCGAAGAGGCAGTTTTAGTTGTATTATTGTTCAAACATAAGAAGTGTTTGTTTTATCCCGCTAAAGTTATTTATAGCTTAATTTGTAGGGGAGAGCTAAATGATATTAACAGCTAAACCCATGGTCTCGAAAACAAACTTAAACGAACAAAAACCAGTCACTCACTTTCGGTCTTCACCTGGTTTTAAGTGTTATTCGACTTTATAACTGTTGTCGTCGCAAAAATATCGTCGTCACATCAACGCTAGTTTGGGATTCTGTAAAGGGGCCCTTAGACCTGTGGATAAGTTGCAGCGACTTCAAGTTGACATCAACTTATCCATCAGTGTACGGGCCCCTTAACTGTCTTGTGACGACGTCGACTGTTTATCGATAACCTATTACAAACATACAAAAAGTTGTCAATCGTAGTGAAGAACATTTCGAACCCTATCTACAAAAGAGTCATAACTCAAGATTTTCAAATTTTCAGTAGAGCCAAAAAACTGATTTTGTTAACTAGAAATATGTATGAAAATGCTCAATAATAGACATATTCATACGGCAATTTTTTAACGAAAAGAAAGAGTAAACGACGCCAGATTTTTACAGCGGATAGAAATGGTCTTTGGTTATTGTTTTTAAGCAAAAAATTAAAATCTGAAATTTTGAGTTATGACTCTTTTGTAGTTAGGGTGCGATTTGTACATCGATTATTTTATTTAATTTGGTAAAAGTTTTCCAAATTCCTAAAAAGTGTTTAATTATCGTAACGTCCTATTTGGAAGTTATTGGATGCAGATGCTCTATACACTAGGTTAGGCGAATGGAAGATGAGATTTTTGATAATGTTCCCGAAATAAGCGACGCAGAATCAACAGTTGTACCAACACTGCTATCAACTTTTCTTGAATCGAATGCGAGATGCGAGAGTCCACAAGTATCGGAATTTGTGGCAACACCCAGTGAAATTGGGACTGCAATGCCGCATTTAATAACGCAAGCCGACTTCAATGCACTCGTACGAGACGGAAATTTGTCGAGGAGAACAGCAGTACTATTTGCATCACGCTTTAAGCAGTGGAATATAGTGGCGGCTGATTTTAAAATAACAGCCGCTCGTGGTCGAGGTACCACTATTCCATATGACGAATCTTTTAAATTGCACGAAGATCGGGAAAAAAACCTAGCTTATTGTTATGATATTGATTTGATGTTTGCAAAAATTGGTTACCCTCATATTTCAGAGGAGTGGCGACTTTTCATCGATGCATCGGTCAACAGCCTTAAAGTCGTGCTGCTTCATATCGGTAACATACATCCATCTGTCCCGATCGCATATGCCACAAACCTCAAGGAAACATACGAAGGCATGGAATTAATATTACAGCTGATAAAGTACAAAGAGCATAATTGGAAAATATGCTGCGATCTGAAAGTGGTCGGTTTACTCATGGGTGTTAAGAGTGGATTTCCAACCCACCAGTGCTTTTTGTGTACATGGGAAGGTCGTAAAAGAGATGAGCATTACACTGAATTTAAGAGGAAGCCGCGTACATGCTACAAAGTAGGCGTAGAAAGTATAGAGAATCTACCATTGGTGCAGCCGTCTAATATCATTTTGCCTCCACTACACATTAAGCTCGGTCTCGTATCAAATTTTGTTAAAAAACTGGATCGTGATGGCGAGGCCATTGCAACTTTGCGCAAAATTTTTCCGAAATTGAGCGGCGCAAAGATTCATGCAGGTATTTGTCGCGATACTGAAGCAAATGCTTACAACCGTAAGCAACGTAACAATTCTCTATTTTTATAAAACAAAAGTAATAAAAAAAAATTGTTGTTTTAACGAACTGAAACCTTAAAAAAAAACGATAACCATTTAAAAAAAAAAAAAAAATTAGGAAAATCTGAGAATTGATAAAAATCTATTTTTTAAAAAACTTGACGTGATACAGACATTTCCACGAGTCTGCCTGCAAAAAATCAGCTCGATTGGATCACTGAAAAAGGGTTAAAAATCGGTCCAAAAGCTTTCACACAGGCCACTACGAGCTTTATACTTCAAACTTAAAAAAATTCTGACGTGTACATGAAAATCGCCGATACACGTGTATTTTTATTTTTTATCCCCTTTCCGAAAAAGTAAATTTGGTTCATAGGACAGAATGTGTGTAACACGGTGTAATATATATAATATTTGAAATTTAAAAAAAGTTAAAAAAAATGTAAATATCAAAATTTTTTATTTTTCATAGAGGCACCACTGCATAGTGAACATCGTACAAAGTACCAGAGAGTCGAAATACATCGCCAGATGATCAGGTTGAAGGAAGAGTTGCATAACCATGCGCAAAACACGGAAAAACGAAGCGCTTTTTTTAAACGCGTTTTTCTCAATAACTTCTTTTCGGCGCAGAGGTTCCATTTTCGTGGAGCAAGTCACAATTATAATTATACAATTATACAATAATTATACCTTTTTAATAATATAAAGCTTATTGATTAGCTTTATATTATTTTCAAAAAAGTCGAGCACAAACATCGGGATATTTTTGTGTTCGAATTTTTTGAAAATAATATAAAGCTAATAAATAGGCTTTATATTATTAAAAAGGTGTTGGGTTTTAATATATATGTAGAAAATTGTAAGTTTAAAAAACAGATAGAGTAAAAAACTCCCTCAAGGGAAATGATGAAATATTTTCTATATTTTAAATATATAATATTATTCATACCACACAAACGAATCATGCAATTTCAGTAGTGTATATCTTTAGTATTTTGTTCATTGACCCTTAAGTTGTTTCATCATTATCATCATTGTTTAAGACCACGATTTACCCCATTAAAAAAATGTCTACAAAGTTTTTATATCTTAAAATGTTCATCATATTTATATTCCTAGTACGAAAAAGCAATGAAAGGTTACTAATAATTTCAACAGATTTTAAACATCGAAATATTATGGTATGACACTAGCCCTCTACACTCTGTGCTCATGGTTGGAACGTTTTTGTAGTCTTTTTTAAAACGTTTTACAAATAAGCGACAGTAATGAAACCCTTATCAAAACCAATGTCTGGTCTCAGGTGAAAGTTTATGATGCTCACATAATTGTGGGCAACATTTGCCAATTTCTCTGTTGCTAAGTGACACGTCTGGCTTAGAAGAAAAAGAGGCGAAAAAGTAACTGTAGCATAGCTTTCCCTTGCAAGCATTTTACTGAAAATTTGGTATACTTTTGAATCTATAAACATATAGTATATATAAGATGAGCAGTATATATAGTATGAGCAGGGATCGCACCCATGCTCTCATGTACAAGATCCGGGCAGCCTAACCACCGACAGCTTAAAAAATTAAATTTTTTTTAAAGGGTACCTTGTTTGTGAAACAAAATAACATGTCCTGACATACATAAGTACCTAGTCTTAAAAATTTACCTATTCTTGAAAAAATTACCAATTCACTAAAAATTCCCATTTCATAAAAAAAATATTTTCTTAAAAACAATACCTTCTCTTAAAAAAATAGATTTTCTTACAAAAATTCCTTTCCTTAAAAGAACCTTTTCTTAAAAATAAAATAATACCGTTTCTTTTCTTGAGATAAGTATCCTTTCTGAAAATAAGTAAATTTTTTTAAAAAAATAACTTTTCCCAAAAAGAGTACCACTTCTTTAAAAAGTAGCCGCTCTTAAAGAAGTACCACTTTAAAAAAAACATACTTTTATGGCTTTTTCAAATGAAAAGTACTTCTTCTTTCTTAAAAAAAACATTTGCTCTTAATAAAAGAAGTACTTCTCTTTAAAAAATTACATTTTCGGGAAAATATAATACATATTATTACAAAAAGCACATAAACATGTACTTCGTTTTTAAAAATACATTCTATAAAAAAAAATATTCCTAAAAAAAGTTAATCATTTTACAAAAAGTATTTTTTCTTAAAGATCCATTTAAATTATCGTATTTTTCAACCGGCACTTTACGCGTGTTGGAACTAACTAGTACATAATATATAGTGAAAGGAACTTCGTTCCAACCGGGTGTCCAGTGCCACCTCATGTAATTTTTTTGTATTACGACCGAATTCCTGCAGAAAAAAACTGGCATAAAAAACTGTTTTAAAACTGCCGTTAGCCCTATGACTTTCGACTAGAATTTGGTGGAGTGAAACAAACGCACCTCATATCTTACTAACGGGTCCGTCATCTAACTTTTTTTTTCAACTAGTGCTTATTTCGTGAATGGTAACACTTACCTCATGTCTGATTTGACACATAATTAGTTGTATCCTTCCGCTGAACGAATATGGTTGTGTATACGCTTGAACAACGCTGGGAAATATTGCGACATTACTTTGAAAATCATGGTAATGCTGCAGAATGTGTGCGAAAATTGCGTACGGATGTTGGAAGAAGAGCAACACCGTCAGCTCCGTATGTTCGTTATCTTGTGAAAACGAAAATTGTCGCATTTAGGGCACAGAAAACCCGCACGCATACACTGAAAAGCCGATGCACCCAAAACGAGTCACTGTTTGGTGCGGATTTTAGTTCAGAGGCATAATTGGGTCACTTTTCTTCGAAATGAGCAAGGAGTGGCCGTTACAGTCAGTGGCGATCGTTATCGGGCCATGTTGAACGAATTTTTGTTAACTAAAATTGAAGAGGAGGATAGTGGCAACATTTGGTTTCAACAAGACGGCGCTACGTGCCACACAGCCGAAGCTACACTCGATGTTTTGCGTCCTGTTTTTGAAGATCGCATTATCAGCCGCAGAGCTGATGTCGTTTGGCCACCTTGGAGCTGCGATTTGCCACCGTTGGACTATTATTTGTGGGGTGCCCTCAAAGATAAGTGTTACGCCGACAAGCCAGAGACAATTGACTCTTTAAAGGACAATATTCGTGAAGCCATTGGTGAAATATAGCTGCACACAATCCATAATGTGCTTAAAAATTGGACCGATCGCGTAGGCTACTGCATGGCCAGCCGAGGCAGCCATTTGAATGAAATTATTTTCCATTATTAACCGGAAGGATTGTACTTTCAAATAAAAAAAGAAATTTGAGAAAATATTCAGTAGTTTTTTTATAGCATTTTCAAAAAAAAAAAAGTTATTTGGCGGACCCTGTATATAGTCATATGCCACATTTCTGTAGAAAATTATAAAAAATTAGAGTTAAGATAAAATATATCACACTAGTTAAGCCAGTGAGTGTGCTTGTCTGAATTGTCTACTAATCTAAAAAGTCCATACATTTCTCAATTAGAAAAATGTTCCCGACCGTGTAAGCTTGTAGTATGAATTGCTCATACATTAACTAAAAATCTAAAGAAATCGGTCAGATTAAAACTTTTATGTCTGTGTTTTTGTAAGTGCCCAAAATCTACGACTATGCTACTTTTAAATAACAAAATGTGTGTACTCGCTTTAATGTCATGTCGCCCTATGCTGTTCGACTTTCTGTTCCTCCTTTGTTCCACACAAATATTTACATGCATTAAAATTCCAATGGTTACATAATTTATATTCTGATACATTGCTGGAGATTTTCTTCGAAATATTAACAACCCAAGTAACAAAACAAAAGTAAAGCACAAAAGTAAAGTAACCAAATATCAAATCCAGTGAAAGTTATTTCCTTGAGAACCTTCCTTCGATTGAAGAACTTTAATTTTATAGCAAATTTTAAACGTTTTAGTAAAATCCCAGTTGAAAAAAGTAAAAACCTGTGTAAATCTTGAGTCGACGACAACATTTTCACTTTACATGCAAAAGGTCACTTAAAGCAGCTGAAAGGAAAACAGAAATGTAAATAAAGCCTAATATGTTTTATGAAAGAAGTAAAATAAAACAATATAATAAAACAAAATAAGAATCGTCCAGCAATAAACGACAAAAATTCTATTTTTGTGATAACAATTTTGATTTATGAAAATGGAAAAAATAAAGGAAATGAAATTGTTGTTAGGAAAACTGTTGGTGATTTGTAGGCTATGACGATTGTGTGTTTTTTTTGTGGCTCACTTTGTATGGCTTTCATACATTTCTTCAGATTTATCTTGGGTATACGTTTTCTTTCAAATCGTTGAAACCTTTATATTGCCTTAAATGAGAAGATAGGAAGAAAACCCATATACAAAAATGTACAACAACCAAATACTACGCAACACGTGTTGTTGATGACGCTATCGAGTATTTAAATAATACAGCAAACGAATTGTGCCGAGGAAAATCTACCGCCTTTCCGTTCCCTTCAGTACCAACTTTTGTCAGTCTTTTTTACAAATTTCACGACAAAAAGACGCACTCAATGTACCTCGCTTAGTGACGGCGACACTATCGAGTATTTATCCATGAAAAATCTTCTCAGTAATACCATTCGGAACCGGCAGGAAAACAACAAGAGAAGAGGGATCATTTTGTCTCAGGACAATGCGACCTCTCACGCATCAGCTGAAAGTTGTCAAATTGATTGATCATCCGCCATACATCTCTGACTTGGCACCCACTGGATTCTTTTTACTGGGTGGTCGACGTTTTTCGACGCTCAAAGCAGCTGCTGAAGCGTTCAAAACTCATGTTATAGAAGTGTCTCAATCGGACATGCAAAAGTGTATTAATCTTGACGGATAATATTTTGAAAAACATTAAAGCCATTTCCAATGAAAAATTATTGTTTTTTTGTTGCTAGACCCAAAATATAAATAGCAACCTCGTATTTGTATTTATTATTCACAGTTCACTGACAATGTGTATCGTATTTGTTAGTGAGTGTTGTTGCTCGTGAGGGAAATTGATTGGCTGAACAGAATGGGTTGAATGAATGGTGTGTATACTTAGTGGAGTGTTCACTTAGTTTTATTCTGCCTTTCTGTGATGTTAGAGTATCCCGTATTTCGTTGATCGAAATCCATTTGTTGTTGAAAATGTTTGAGATTGATTTTAAAACAGATAAGCTATCTGTTAAAATTAGTGTTTTTTTTTTTGACTGATTTGCGATGTTGATGGCGTGGTCAATAGCTGCAGCTTCTCCTGTAAAGATTGACGCGGATTCGTCTAATAATTTGGTACTAAAGATTTGTCCGTTTTCATCGACTACGGCGTATGCGGTATTGGGTCCGATTTTTGAGGCATCTGTGTACAGAGACTGCCAGTTAACGAATTTTGATGAGAGGCTTTTAAATTCTTGCTGGTAGACGTTGTTTGGAGTTAATTTTTTTCCGAGATTTGAGAGAGAAATGTCACAAAGATTGCACTGATGATACCATGGAGGGAAGATGGGCTTATATTCTGTAATTTTTACTTCAAGGTTGAGTACATTGTTTTTTATACAGTTGTATAAAGCTGAGGGAGTTTTAGGAATACGTTTGGCCAATAAGATTTTGGAGACGTCTTCCTTTATAATGGATGAGTTACAAAAAATATTTTTTAAAAGCAACCTGTTGTTGATTTCTTGGTAGACTTGGTAGACCGGATTCAATTAGTAAAGCTTTTATAGGCGTTGTACGATATGCATAGATACTGGATCTAATGCTGTCATGGTATACTGAACTGATGGGTGAGAGAGTGGATTTCGGACTGTTACCAAACAGAAATAATCCATAATCAATTTTCCCTAGGATTAAAGTTTTGACAAGGTATAATAGCGTATTAATGTGGGTGAAGCTTCTGTTAGAAAGGTATTTTATTAAATTCTTCTAGCCACTAAGTCCTTTTTCAGTTTTTTAAAGCATGGAAATATAACCATATACGGACACCACTACATGTTAAAAAACAACGTCATGCACTTTTTTTGTGGGGCCTCAGTGTCATTTTTGCAAAAAAGTGATAATTTTGTCAGGCTCATATCTTGCAAACCGGTTGGAATTTTGTTTTACTTTCTGAGGGAAAGTTGTAGCTCTTGTCATAAAGAACAAAAACGTGAATATCCACAATTTAAGAGAGTGCGATTAGCTAGTCCAGGTCCATCAACATTATAAACATAATACGAATATTTTGTGTATTATTTTTGTAATAGATAGCATAGTATCTCAATGTTGAAGTAAAGAAAAAACAAAGGAAATTAAAACCTTTTCCGGAAATTTTTCACTTTTGCGGCTACCTAAACGCTACCTAAGCGCTACCTAAACGCTGTTAAGAATCATTCCTAGGAAGTTGATATGTTCTTGAAAGTTGTTTACTGAGGTTTTAGGTACATTTTTGATGTTGACTGTTTCCTTGAATTTTGAACGGTTTGCTACCTATGGACCTGAATATGGTAAAAAATCGAATTTTTTAAAGGTTTTTGCGATTCTGACCTTGAAGATTAAATTCTTTTGATTTTATATGTTCACAATTTTTGTTCTTTATGAGAGCTTTCTACCGAGAGTAAATCAAAAATCCGAACATTTTGCAAGATATGAGCCTGACCAAATGATCACCGAGGCCCAAAATCTTTAGGGGCCCATATAAAAGGGCATGACTTTGGTCTTTTATCACGTAGTTGTGTTCGTATATGGTTATATTTTTTCATGTTGCTCTGTCTTAGCAACGATCGGATGATAACGTCCTGCTACAAATGGATAGGTATGAGTCAGCGTTAAAGATGTGTTAATAATAAGCTGAAGAATAGGGCGAAACAGTCTCCGCAAAAAGAATCTGGAAAATAAGTTGTTACGAAAGCTTTGTATCACAAATTGGAGTGAAAATACAGAAGTCTAAGTGGTGGATACATATGGTATCTTTGCTATGCGCTGCCCCAAATAATGGATGATCAATAAGATTAAGCTCTGATGTGATCTTTCATGGTAAATGGCTTGATAGGATGACTCCTGTCTTTCAAACCGTTCGGAATTTGGATTTCGGAAACTGCGATCAATAGCTTTAATTTCTTCCATCATCACAACAGTAGAATTCAGTTAATTAATAGATTTATTAGTTTATTAGATAATCATCATATCAACTAAACAAGTATTAAGTTACTTAAGCGAAGAGCGTGACACAGATTACCATAATTTATTTTAATTACTTAGTTTTGCTCTAGACTTCCATTCTTCGCTAAGTGTGAAATCAAAGTCTAGTCTATATATTTGTTCTGCAATTAATCCTTGAAAGCTTTTTTCTAATTGAGTCTGCAGCTAAAAAGTAACTATGGGGTGAATGCCCATAGAATTAACTGGTGCATGGAAAGTGAAGAAATGAAAACAATAAAAACAACAAAATTACTTATAATCATCTTAAGTAAAAAGGTAAGCACAATTATTATTTTTATCTTGGAATTTTTATTATCACAGACTGTGATAATGTCAAAATGTGTGAATAGGAGGTAGATTTAAGTAAAGAGAGGGGAAGTCAGTTTCACTGATGCAGAACATCAGCTACAACTTTCTTTGAAGTGTGGATATGGTTGTTATTTTTCGCCAAGTATATGTGGCACAGGATATTGCCTGTTGTTGCACTGGAAATTATCTTGCGAGACAAAGTGTTGCCATGTTAATTCATTCAGCAAGCGATTAAAAATATTAAAGTTTATGGTGATGTCGAGATATTATTTAAAGAATATTTAATGAGAGAAGTTGAAAGAACAACTAAATATGGAAATGTTTATCTCGCGAATATAAGCAAATACCATATCACCAGCAATAAGGGCGTTGAAGGATTTTTATGCAAAAATAGACAAAATTCCTTTCCACCAAAAATTGAAAATTTTGTAAATCTTTAGTTGCTGCCACAAACTTTGTAAGCTTGAACGTTCATGTTCATCTTTTGCCGAGAACTTCGTGTGATTTATTTGGCATTTCATGTTAATAATTGCACTTTTATAAATTTACATTGATGTCTATTCCTGCTTCATAACCTTTTGCAGAAACACGATTACACCGCAAGAATTCAAGTGTCATTTGTTATCTATGTTCAAAACTAATTCGAGCTTACCTCATTCTAAATTATATATCATTTTATGAATAATTTGTAATGTCAGGTAGTATAAATATGTTTTTGAGCTAATTCTTGTCATTATTGATATTTAAATAGATTATATCTTTAGAATATCTTAAACGCTGAAAATATGATTGTTTGGATGCAAATATAACGTTTGTTTGGAGCTCGTCGCAAATATAATATATTTGTGTGGAAACACATTGTGTTTGCTATCCAATATTACATGTTTAAGCCACAATGATTAATATATTATAATTATTTATATATATATATATATATATATATATATATATAGCTGTGTTTTCTCACTTTGTATGCTCTCCCCAGAGTAAGAGAATAAAAGAGGGACAATGAGAGAGTCTGTCTTGTAAGTGTGTTTCTGTATTTTAGCATTATTGTCTCAGTCAGTTATTCATAAATATTCCTGAATTTGAGTGTGTAAAGTAGATGAAGTCAGTGTTTCTTACCTTGTCATTTCATTCAAATAGTCATAACTTTGGAACAGTAAGACCACTGGGTTTCGTTTAGGCAATTTTGGAAAGGTAGGTGGTAGTGCTATTTTTTAAAAGAAAAACAACATAAGTTATCTGCCATATGGATGAGCAAAATTGAGGTTATGTGCACGTTATTATATCTTTTTTTCTGAAAATCCGACCACTGGTTCAGAACTTAGCAAATTTTACCTTAGTAGCCTCCGGCCACCAATCCGAAAATTTTCAAACCGCTTCCATTTCGCCCGCTTGCATTTTCGGGGATGGTCGTAGATGGACATATTTTCATGAAATAAGCCAAGGAATACGCTGGTGAAATTTGTCCAATCGTGGCTAAACCACCCTGTATATTGAAATCAAATAATAATTAATTTCTAAATATTATTATGTTTGGGAGGGAATACGCATATGTTTCCACGTAAGTATATGGTGGTTAGGGGTAATTACGGGAATATTTGTCCATGTAAAACCATACATGATTGCCAGTAAATATACTACTGTTTGCATTTAAATACAAGTGAGTTATTGCTGGCAAACATATGAATGTTTGAAGTGTGTTCCAAGCATATACATAGTTATATTTTTACAAAAAGTCGGCTTTACAAAAAAACAATCCAAACACAAAGGCTAAAAGAGAAAAATTTGAAAAAACTTCAGAAACCATTTTATATTTTTCATATAGCTTGCACTTCGGCGAAAAAAAAACAAACCATACCCGCAGAAAGATAAGACCCGCTATATATCAGTAATTCAATTTTAAGTATTTCAGTTTTTGTACTTTACTCTTTATTACAGCTGATTCATTTGTTTTATTAATTTTGATTATTTACATGGGCATTTATTTACATATAAAATACGCTTACTAGAAGTACTTTTGACTGTATTATGAGGAACAAAACAAAATCTCCCATAATTCATTCATGCCAATCGCACCTTAGCAGCTCGTCCATCATTTCTTCTTGAAACCTCTCGCCATGATCGTCAATTGCGTCAACGAGATTCTCCGGGTAAAAATATAAATTCGAATATAAGAAATGAACCTTGGGAAACATATTTACGCCAGTTGAAAAAATTTGAAACGAAAAATTTATCAGAAAATTAAATACTACCTATGTGTTTAATAATTATTCAGCAAATCTTCCATAATTGTCTAATGGTGGTGGCTTTTTGTTTCTAACATAAATGGAAACCACAAGCATAAATGACTTATAGGCTACAATCTCGTCCGATAACACACATAAAAAACATCAATATTTTGTGTATCCACCTTGAAATGCACATAGCATGGCCACTACTTTCATACCGCAACCAATTTTCCAGTTTTGTTCTTCATATTTTATGTATTTCAAATGTTCCACTATTCCTTAGTATTGACAGTATATGCTATGGGCGTTCATGGTTTATCATTTCCATTATGCAACAGTACTGCTTTCAAAACTCTCTTTCCTACTGTCAATAAATAACCGCCACTCTTTTGAATTATATTTGTATAAGCTCCTAGAAAAATCCGCGAATATCCTACCAAATGCATATGTTATCTGCAGTTGTACAAAATTTGCGCAACCTATATGATGGTATGGCAAATGCCTTGGTAAAAAGTTGTATTGTTTCATCCGAGTTGTAATTCTGTTTTTTTTTTTGGAACGAAGTCCGTTATCGCATGTTGCGGGATGGGGGTTAAATGAAACAAAATTAAACAACTTTTGTTTTAACACTATTATGCTACAACCCACTATTGTCAAATATGTTTTATTTTTGCTTTGGTTTGTGTCTAGACTAACGGCTTGGCTCATAGATAAAGAAATTAACTAGATGTCTCACATATGTTTGGCAAATTCTTGTTTAATGGGAAGTTTTCTAGGTGGAGCCTGTAACCAATATTTAGTATATAAGTGTATTTTCATAAAAAAAAGTAAAAAATAGAAAGTTCTTTCTATTAAAAAAACACCTTATATTAAAGAAGTACCTTTTGATTAAAAAAAATTAATTTTCTTACAAAAAATACCTTTTGTTAATAAATTAGATTTTTTTTAAAAAGTATCTTTTCTTAAAAAAGTAATATTTCTTACAACAAATTGCCTTTTCTTAAAAACCACCTTTTCTTCAAAGAGTACCTTTAATGTGAAGTAAAATAACTTTTCTTGAGATACGAGTAAGTAACAAAATTTTTGAAAAAATTACTAAATCTAAAAAAATCCCATTTCTTAAACAAAAACCTTTTTTTCTAAAAATACCTTCTCTTAAAAATGCATTTTCTTACAAAAATATCTTTTCTTAAAAGTACTTTTTCTTAAAAATAAAATAACACCTTTTCTATTATTTTCTTGAGATAAGTAAGTGGCTTTGTGAAAATAGTTACATTTTCTTAAAAAAAATAACTTTTTTCTAAAAAGAGTACAACTTCTTTAAAAAGTAGCTGTACTTAAAAACAATCTTCTTTGTAACAAAAAATTAAAATCTTATGGCTTTTTCTTACAGAAAGTACTTTTTCTTAAAAATAGTACTTTTTCTTAATAAAAATCAATGAGTGTTCGAACTAAGGGGTTTGTGTTAACACCTTTTTGTTACACGATACCTGTTTGATTTCTATGTTAATGTTAAATTGGAAAATAAAAAAAGGATAGTTTTTGTGCTGAAAGCTCTTTTGCTATTGCAATTTCTTTTTGGAACGAAGTTCTTTATCGCACGTTGCGTGATGGAGGCTAAATAAAAAAATTGTAAACATCTTTCTTTTAACTACTTTATTACAACCCATTATTATCAACTATGTTGGGTACTTTTGGTTTGGTTTAAAGGGAAGTCTTCTAGGTGAAGCTTGTTTATTACATATTGTAGTTTTGAACCCAATATAAAATTAATTTAGAAAAACCAAACTGCAAGATTGGCACATCCATGAAATACAACCCTGAGCATGGAATTACATTTGGCAGCACACGTACTCTTACACTTGTACTTTTGGTTTGGTTTGTGTCAAGACTAACATGTGGGGGGATATTTCTTGTTTAATGAGAAATTTTCTAGTTGGAGCCTGTTTATTACATATTGTAGCTTTCAGCCGAATAAAAAGTAAATTTAGAAAAACCAAAGTGAAAGAAATTTAAAAAATTACATTTTCTTAAATAAGTGATTTTTCTTAGAAAAAGTTAATTTTCACAAAAAAAATACCTATTCAAATTATTAAACAGAGTACTTTTTTTTGAAAAAATACCTTATTCAATAGGCGCAGTAGGCGTGTTGAAACTAACTAACACATAATATGTAGCGAAAGGAACTTCGTTCCAACCGGTTGTGCCCTGATACCTCAAGTAATTTTTTCTTGCATCTGCTTTAACATTAGATGTAATTTTGTTAAAATAAATAAAGCAATATTTAGCTCACTGAAATGATTGTTTTTTTCGTCATAAACAAAGAGACGACAAAAATTATTATAAAAATTTTTCCTCTCTCATGAAGAGTCTGAGTAAAAGAGCATAAACGAGTCTTATTCTGTTTATAGAATATTTCAATATAAATGCACCATTTCGACAATATTATTATATAAAACAATACAAAAAGTTTCAAAAGGCATCAATGTTTCACATTCAAATTATGAATTGATCAAGGTATGACAAAAAGAGAGTCATACGTTTTGAATCATTTGCCAAATGACGCCAGTGCTTTTGAGTCATGCAAAGCGTTCCATGAGATCTCTATAACATTCAATACTCTTTTCCGACGACGACCAGATTGTGTGTTCGCTGCAGCTACATCAACACCATCATACTTATTTTCAGGCAGAGACTATTTTCGTATAACAACCACGTATGTGTTGCTAACGCTGTGTGTTATTTGCATGTGTTCAGTTTGAAAGATTGCCCTACCCGTGCCTATAGATGTTAACACCTCAAAAAAAAAAATTACAGCAGACAGTTGTCCTGCAGACTGTCCCTGCAGGCTGTGTCAGAGACACGGCCATTAAGTTTAACGTAGAATACGCCATCCGATAAGACAGAAAACATATACGTATAACAATAAATTCATTTGCTTATATTATTTATCATTTATTGTTATATATGTTTTCTGTCTTATCGGATGGCGTATTCTATGTTAAACTTAATGGCCGTGTCTCTGACACAGCCTGCAGGGACAGTCCGTGGCCGAAGGCCTCGGACAACTGTCTGCTGTAATTTTTATATTTACCAACGGCATTTGATTCAAGTCCGTTTAAAAAAAAATATTATGTTAAATTTTTTTAAACTTAATTTAATTTATGTATTTTAATTAATATTTTTATTGAAATAAGTTCTGCGAATGTTGAGAGGGCCGTCCTAATATTAAAAAAGGTTTACCTTATCGAGTCTTCGCATTAGCATTCGAGCGTTGTGTGAAAGCTTTACGCTTTACAATTCAAAATTAATGTTACAACGGCTTTATTGTAGCTTTCGCAAAAAAGCTTTATTACGTTAGCTTACTGTTTGTTACACTTTTTACTAGATACATGTTGCCAACCAACATTAGCTTGCTGTTCGTTTCACTTTTTACTAGATACATGTTCCTAAGCAATGTTGAGCAACCAAAAACACTCAACCAAACACCACACATATCTTTGAGTGTATGTATTTAAACAATTTTCATTTGAGAAATTAAAATACTAGAAATATATCAACCAATATGAAATGTATATCAAACGAAAGATAACATCTTCATTTACCTACAAAAAAAATTTAAAAAAATTCATCTAGCCGTTTCCTTAAATTCAATGAAATAAAGATTACAACAATAAAAACCTGACATGACTCCTCATACCGTAAGGTAAGACGTATTCTACGTCAAAAAAAAGGCTTTTAATAAAAGAAGTACCACTTTTTAAAAAGTTACCTTTTCGTTACCTTTCTTACAAAAAGTCAAAATCATGTGGTTCTGACTAGAATTTCTCAACCAACATTGGATGATTAAGTCATTGATAACCACGGATTGTAAATCACAATTTGATGTTTAATCGCAATTTAACTAAGAAATTAAGGTGACAGCTGACTGAGAAACTGACCATTAGTGTTGCTATAGTTTCGATCGTGTGCACCCTTCAAAATAACAAAAGAAATTACAAAAATCTTTAATGAGACCACACACACGCAAGAAAGACACAAAATTCAATCTATATGCAAACCACGCCACACACAGGCCAATCTGTTGAACTTTCAACCGATCGTTTCGATTTGTTGCCTGTGTGTGTTCAACTTTGAGATGCTGGTGGAATCTTACATATTGTTTCAATTGTGTGAACTGCTTTTAGTTCTAATTTAATTATCTTGATCTGTTTAGTTGATATATTGACTATTTTTTGGGGATGTGCTATTAATCGATTAATTAAAATGTTGATTAATCGATACAACAAGTCTGATTAATCGTAAAGCGAATCACACACTTTTCATTCGTGAGCATGAGGTTTGTCGATAACTTCTTATCTGACTGATGAATTTTAAAAACGTTTACCAAAAAATTGTGTGAACATGATAGTGATGCTAATAACTTCGATTACGTACATTCTTATTGTGTATCAAGAAGGTCACTAAACCGACAATAAACAGCAACAATAGCTGATATTCATGCTCATGAATCACAAGTCTGTGTTTTGCTTAAATATGATTCTGATTAATCATATTCGAATAATTGTGTTCATAATTCAAATAATTTTTGGAAAAACATATAAATATATACCATAGGAACAAAAGGAATCACTTGAATATTTAGAGTACAGAGGGTTGTGAGAAAATTTAAACTGAATAAAATTGCGCAATTAATCGGAGTTTTATTAATCAGCGGTTAGATGAAAGATTTGCTTTTTCCGAATTATTTGTTTCCAGATTTATCCTTTTAAGTCATAAAATTAAAGACATATGTTCTTAAATTCCTTAAACATTCTAGTGCTATGTAACTTACCGCCACTGATGGTTCTTCATCTTCATACCAAGTATTTTCTGCTAATCAGCTCAACATACAAGAATGCCAGGGACACGAAGTAATCAAAAACGGAATTATATTAGGATAAGGAAAAGATACTGGTACAAACTCCAGCAACATAATCATGTGGAATGAAATATTTCGGACTGCAGTGAACCGTTTGTAATGTTAGCAAGTTCATACAACTATCTGTGTAACCTTTCAACGAGGAACTTCATCGTTTTAATCCTGTTGGCATGTGTGTGTCAATGAGCAAAGGAACTAAATAACCATGTGGAGAACACCAAAGTAAACACCAGTGAACCTGACAAAGCAAATAAACGTTGTACTCAAAACGACAACTGTAGCAAGCGGTCACGTTTGCTTAAACTTCTTTTTACTCCCTCTATCTCCAGTGGCTTCACAATTTCGTCCAGTTTGTTACCGAATTTCGACATATAAAAAATATGTTGAGAAAGTAGGTGCGAGAGGTGGAAGTAGTTCCTGGTGTAATCATGCAACATATATTGTCACATACATTTTATGGAGCCGTATGTCTTCCATCACATTCGAGTGAAAATTTTCTTTAACCGATATGGTTCTTTGTCAACTCCGTACCCTTTAATTCTGATTTTTCCCAGTTGGCCAAACCCATATTCTTCTAAACATATTTCTTTATCTTTTCATGTGGTCCTATTTGCAAATTCTACCAAGCAGTTGATTCTTTCCATCTGGATTTCAGTTTTTATTTGTATAAGGTGGGGCCAAAGGTATCACCCAATGTCCTTTTTCTGTAATTTTTTTAATGAAAAACTTTGGTTCTGCTTATGAAATTAGAATTTATTTCATCAAGTTGAGAAAATGATATCGGCCACGCTGCCGCCGCCAGAGTTGATGAGCATGTGGGCACGTTTTATGATATTTTCTGTCACTCCTGCCAGAACTTCGGGTGAGAGGTTCTCGCATTCTTGGCGAATATTTACCTTAAGGGCTTAAGGAGTCTGAGTCTTTTTGACGAAAACCCTCAATTTCAAAAAACCCCACAGAAAGAAATCTGGAGCGGTTAATTCGGGTGAAATGGCCAGCAGTGCAAATCACCGAAACAGGAGATTAAGCGAGCCGGAAAGGCTTTCTTCAGAAAATCGGTTCTTCCTCTAGCAGTGTGCGCCGTTGCACTGTCCTGTTGGAACCAAATGTTCTCCAGTCCGAATTCATCCAATTGTGGAAGAAAAAATTCAGTAATCATGGCTCTGTAGCGCGCGACGTCTACAGTCGTCGTTGGGCCCGCGGCGTTCTCAAAAAAAAATGGCCCGATGACTCCTCCAACGTAAACAACAGTAACTTTGAGCGGGTTTAATGGTTCTTCGTGGATGATCACGGAGTTTCGGTGCCCCAGAAATGATTATTTTGTTTATTCACGTAACCGCTAAGATGGGAATGAGCCTCATCGTTCATGCTTATTTTCGATGAAAAATCGTCCACCTCTTAGATGAGATTCAGGTCAATAGCTAACAGCTGATGCACTGTCTGCCCTTTATACGGGGAAACCTTCAAATCTTTTACCAAAATGCTGCGTTGGAACCGGTGGGTAATGGCCAATTGCGTAGCACGGCGTCTGGTCGATGTTCCGGACTCCTTCTCGAGATCTTAGGCAACAGCAGCGATATTCGCGGCAGAATATCCGGCCAGCCTGGGGAAGATCTCGTGTTGTCTCAGTTTCTTTAAGACGAGTGGTCAAATATCGCAGTGTTTGTCCAGTTGGTGTCGGCCGGCCAGGAAATCTGCAACGAAATTCGCCTTGCGCCAAAACAACCGACGAATTGTTGCGCAAAAAAATTTAAACAATTATTCCGTATTTTTGCGGATTAACCCCACTCATGTGTTGTTGTCAAAACCGAGGTGAAAGATGGCGCCATTTGCAAAAGTCATAGGGTTTTCCAGTAGGGTCATAACTTTTGGCCCACCTTGTATTATTGAGGCATGTTTCCTGTGTGAAATGGACACACGTTTCGTCGTGTTGCAGTAGTCTAAAAATGAAGCCATCATTGTGTATCGCTTGTACGTAACCGTCACTCTACATTCGGACACTTTTATCGTGACGACTTTTAGCGAAGAACAAAATTGGTATCCTGTAGTAGTATAACAGAGACTCTTTTGTGTATGCGAATATTTTTGTTTGATAGAGGATATATTGGAAAAGGGTCAGCTTAACAAATATTTCATGTAATGCAGGGTACCCAATTTTGAAACGAATGTTCCTTATCGCACGTTGCGGGATGTGGGCTAAATGAATAAAATTTTAAAAAAAAAATTTTTAACACTATTGTTTGCTTTGATTTGTATCTAGACTAGCATATGTCGAGAAATTTCTTGTTTAATGTGAAGTTTTCGAGGTGGAGTCTGTAACCAATATTTAGTATATATTGTAGTTTTGAACCTAATAAAAAGTAAATTTAGAAAACCTAAAATGAAAGAAGTTAAAAAAAAACATTTTCTTAAATAAGTGTCTTTTCTTAAAAAAAAATTTATTTTCTCAAAAAAAATCCCTTTTAATATTCTTAAACAAAGTACCTTTTCTTAAAAAAAAATATCTTAAAAAAGTAAATTTTCTTAAAAAGAGTAATTTTTTTTTAAATAAGTACGTTTTCTTTAAAAAAAGGTTTTTTTTAAATAAGTACCCTTTCTTAAAAAATTACATTTTCTTACAAAAAATTGCCTTTACTTAAAAAACTACCCTTTCTTAAAAGTGTACCTTTTTTAAGAAATAAAATAACTTTTCTTGAGATAAGTGCCTACTCTTAAAAATGTACCTATTCTTGAAAATAGGACCAATTCTAAAAAAAATTTTTTTTCTTTAAAAAAAACCTTTTCTTCAAAAAATACATTCTCTTACAAAAATTCCTTTTCTTAAAAATAAAATAATAGATTTTCTTTTCTTGAGATAAGTAGCCGTTATGAAAATAAGTACATTTTCTTTAAAAAAAACCTTTCCTAAAAAGTGTACATTTCTTTAAAAAGTACCTGGTCTTAAAAAAGTACTTCTCTGTAACAAAAATTCATACTCTTATGGCTTTTTCTTACAGAAAGTACTTCTTCTTAAAAATAGTACTTTTTCTTAAAAAAATATTTGCTTTTAATAACACTGTGATAGTTTTTGACCCGAAAAAACATGAACTTTGATGAATCCTTTTCGACCTATTAGGGGGGAGTCCCCTGAGTGCGAAAGTACATTTGGAAGTGTCAGATTGGCTGAAGTTTTTGAGAAATCGGTATATATGGATATAGGTAAGTCTGCGCTATTTAAACAAATTTTACCGGCCATAGGCCAATTTTTTTTTTGGCCTAAAAGGGCTTAAAAAGCTTATTAAAATAGAAAAAACAAATGTTTGCGCTCGGTTCAACTTCTTGAGATATGGGCCTTTAAAGCTTGAGTATATAATTGGCCATATCTCACACATTTATAGCCCGATCTGGTCCCGGTGAATATCATTACAAAGACCATTAAAACCTCTTTAAACCTGCATATAAATATATTACATTTTATTAACCCATTGGGGACAAATTTAAAAAATACGATTTTTTAACCTCACTTTTTTTGCTAAAAATCTGATTTTCTCAAAAAACAGCCCTAGTAAACCTATTTTCTACCTTGACTCAGGTTGTAGGCAACACTTCGGGCTTTGTTTAAATGTATAATACTTCATATTAGCCCTTCTAAGACAGAAGATATTTATGTTCAAAATTTGAAATACAAGAAAAAATTAAAGTTTCTTTTACTTTTTTCCAAAATTGTATTTATTTTCCTCGCATAGGCCTCAAGTGAGGCTTCAAAATCAAAATATTGGACTTTTATATATTTTTTCGTTTTTTTTAAGTTAATTAATTCAAAGAAATGAAAAATTTTTAAAAATAACCGTTACCTTTATTTCAAATTTTGAACATAAATATCTCCGGTCTTAGAAGGGTTAATGCGAAGTATTATACCTTAAAACAAAGCCTGAAGTGTTGCCTACAACCTGAGTCTAGGTAGATAATAGGTTTACTAGGGCTGTTTTTTGAGAAAATCAGATTTTTAGCAAAAAAGTGAGGTTAAAAAATCGTATTTTTTAAATTTGTCCCCAATGGGTTAATAAAATGTAATATCTTTATATGCAGATTTAAAGAGGTTTTAATGGACTTTGTGATGATATTCACCGGAACCAGATCGCACCATAAATATGTGAGATATGGCCAATTATATACTCAAGGTTTAAAGGCCCATATCTCAAGAAGTTGGACCGAGCGCAAAAAATTGTTTTTTATATTTTAATACGCTTTTTAAGCCCTTTTAGGCCAAAAAAAATTGGCCTATGGCCGGTAAAACTTGTTTAAATAGCGCAGACTTACCTATATCCATATATATATATATATTCATCAAAGTTCATTTTTTCGACTATCACAGTGTAACAGAAGTACCTCTCTTTAAAAAAGGACCTTTTCGAGAAAATATAATACATATTCTTACAAAAAGTACCTAAAAATATACTTTTTCTTTAAATACATTCAATAAAAAACAATTTTTTCTTAAAAAAAATTTATCATTTTCAAATTGTCGTATTTTTCAACGGGCGCGTTAGGCCTGTTGGAACTAACTAATACATAATATACAGCGACATGAACTTTGTTCCAATCGGGTGTCCTCTGACACCTCATGTGATTTTAAACCACTATTTCGAGCATAACACGAGAAATATTGTTGCTGCAAATGGGGCAGAGTGGCTTCACGTAGCTGCACAAAAATGGTCTAGATGTGTCAAATTCTTCGGTGTATGTGACCCAGTCACTCACTGGTCTTGAATACTTAACGAACACATTTCTCAATAGATCCATTATTTTACCTAATGTGTGGCACCACATGTCGACCAGAACTTTCCTTGTACATTTTGGAAGATATATTGCTCGAAGTATTCGAAAGATACTATATGTTGCCTGATAAACCTCTCTGAACAGAGCATGAAGCCGTTTGAATTAGAAGGTTTTGTATTCACTATGGTTGTTCATTAGATGAAATGCGTAATTTCTTTTCATCGCAACTCGAAATGGCCTTCGTCGCTAACGACAATAAACTGGTCGAAGTGCGCAAGCAAACTTCTCACCGAGTACGAACTTTGATATCAAAATGCAATAATTGGTAACCATGGTTCAGATGTAACCTGTTCCATGATAAAGGGTCAATGCTTGCAATGCATGTTTGGTGTTAACACATGTCACGATTCACAAGCGGATTATCAAAATGTTTACACTGAAAACCCCATCAGCAATATATTCCTTCTACACTTTTAAAGCTAAGATATGGTTTCCAAAAAATAGTTTTGCATAACGTAGGTATTTCAAATCTAGCCACAGATATTCATCAGCAGTTCTTTGGAATTATGCTTTTGAAAAATTCACCAACCTAAATGCAAACGAAAACTACAAGTCTACTAATAGTGGTATAGTGTGGTCCTGAGCTTGAATAAATAAATTTAAGTAGACGAAATCAAACGTAGAGCAACAAAATTGCCAGCAATTTTATTGCCTATATGAATTGTTGTTGTTGTTGTTAAGGCAACATCAACCCCATATCTATTGGGAACCGATGGTCCTCTGGACATATATAGAAGTTTTGCGAATGTTTTGTTGTGTGTTTGTGCTTGCAATATATTTTGAACACTTGCATTATAAGGGATTCTCAAGTGAATTGAGTTTTCATTTGAATGGACTTTGATGAATTTTCCGAAAGCATCAATCCAAAAAACCGTTGATGAAAATCAGTGGCTAGATTTGAAATAGTTATACGGTTTGGCAGGAATCATGAGAATGCATTTTGCAAAACTTTTTTGAAATTTATATCTCTATTAATAGTAATATAGAATGATCTTGACCTTGAAAAATTAAACAAAAAGTGTGAATAAAAAAGGCAACGAAATAGATATCATTCCTGAAGATATTACCATAATAGTGTTTGTAGCGGACCACAGGTATATATGAACATTTTGCGATTAATTGAAGTTTACTTAAGAAGTCTTTCCGTCAAATGTACACATACTGTACCTACCTGTATACTGAGGCTCATATATCTTGTCTGGTAAACGGGAAAGCGAAAACAAATTTGTGTTGCTGAATACCGATTCTAATGCTAGATATAAAAAAAAATGGTTTCCCATTACATCCCATGAAGGAATCGGGGACAGCTTCTCACAACAAGTGAGCAGTGTGCTTTCTAGTTTTATACTCACTGATTCGATATCAAGAGATATCGAGACAAATATTCATGCTCTTTGGATAAGACCCATTATGTCGGGTTTTTCAATAAGAGCGCTACAACATTTTTTTAAATAAAACAAATCCGGGTTTAGATACCAATGAAATTCTTTATTCCTGTGAAAGTACTTTCGATGCAATTATGTATGGAACTCGATTTTTTTGCATGGCCACCACGGACACGCTTACAGAAGTCCAGACGCTGAACCCAATTTCCGACGGTTTTCAAGTTTAAATCGGCCGATACTGCTGCAATTTCATGTTCGATATTCGTACGAAGTTCATCAATCGTCGCTGGCTTATTGGCATAGACCATGGACTTGACGTAGCCCCAAAGGAAATAATCTAACGGCGGCACGACCCAGGCGGCCAATCGACTGGGCCATTTCGTAAGATAACACGTTCACCAAACTTGGTTTCCAATAAATTGATTGTGGCATTCGGTGTGTGGCTTGTGGCGCCGTCCTGTTGGAACCACATGTCCTCCAAGTCCATATTATCCAATTGGGGCCAAACATATTCGGTTATCATTGAACGGTAGCGATTCGCATTCACAGTAATGTGCCGGTCTTGATCATCACTGAAGAAGTACGGCCCAATGACGCCGCCGGCCTATAAACCGCACCAAACCGTAATTTTTTCGGGATGCAATGATGACTCATGGATTACGTGTGGATTGCTGTCTGACCAATAACGCATATTTTGCTTATTGACGAAGCCATTCAGACAGAAATCAGCCTCATCGCTGACGACCATACGTTGGACGTAGCGCTCTTAAAGTTGAGGCCACTGACTCCAAATTTCGGTAGTAAATTTTAATAATTTCGACTCGTTGTTGGCTTGTATATCTTTCCATGATGAAATGGCAAACCTTACTGAAGAGAAATGTCAAAAGAGCGGGGAAAAATATGGCGTCGTTTGCTGTCCGACTGTTCTCGTAACTATTTTCTTGAGTTTAGATTTATCCTACATCGTTCCTTGTAAATGATTTTCGGTGTTCAAAACCGATTTATCACCAAGGAGATTATGTTTTTGGTTCAACAAATGGTCGATTGTCGTATTTTCACACTTGAACTGATATTAATGTGTCAGAGATTTCGGGCGTAACGAAACTTGTTTCGTGCATACAAATGTTTCTCCCTATCTTGGCCCCAAGGTATTAAAGAGGAATGTTTTAGCTAAGAATTGATTAACATTATGAACAAGCTAATGATACACGAAATAACTGGCATTAGTAAGTCACATGCGTATGCCTTTTGATATAACCCTATGGAAATGTACCCGCACAAATTTGTTGTGCAAGAAATACGGTATCAAATTTTCACTTTTAACAATTGTAGAAGGTTTTGAACCAACGGATTGTAATTTCTCCAAATAAGCACACAGTTGTGTAATGTCTCAAAATTTCAGTGCCAAAGGCAAAATACAATTTCTGAAGTTGAGACATTGGAAAATTACCATTCAAAAAAATTACAAAAAAAAAGTCCAAAGTCCAAAAAAACGCCAAATTTTAAATTATTTTGAATTTATAATACTTCTTTATTCGGATGTGAAAATAATTTTATTATTATATAGTAAGTACAATACTAGGAAGCTGAATAACATCAAGTTTTTCTTGTCGTTCTTTAGCGTTCTCATTCGCTGTGTTATATTAAAAATGTACTTACATATTTTCCAATTACTTACCTGATGACATCTTTATTTCCGCCATATTCCCAGCACACAACCCCACACTATATCGCCGCTACAATTGTTATTTCAATTTGCATAAAATATTTTGTCACACAAAATGACAGCAGAACAAAGAGAAAGTAAGCATCAGCGTTGAATTAGTATTTGGTAATAAGAAACTAAGACATCTCTTAGTGTTGTTTCTTTTGAAATTTTTTTGAAGACCTAACAACAATAATACAAAGGACACCTATGAGTCATACGAAATGCATACAAAATTAATGAAAGCATTCTGAAATATTAATATTTGTTAAAGGATGAGGAAACATTTGAAAAGATTTTATGTACAAGTATAACTAACATAAAAGGATATGATCCAGATGCTTGCTGTGAATTAAAATTATGACATTTATATATGATGCATACCTACTACCTTAGCTGACTTTTTGGGGTGTTCGAATGAAAAGATGATTCAGCTAACTTTATTTTTACTAATATTGAATACGAAATTAAAATTTTATTACTTTAGAGCGCGGACGAGACCAATCGCGATGACGAACTATTTTTTTCTTATCGTCAGCGTAGTAGTAAAACGTATTGATCCCAGTGTTGACAAATTAGAAAACGTAGTAAACACAGTGTTTCGGGAACTCGGTATTATTGCTAACATCACCACAATACCCTCCTCCTGGTCAAGCATTTAACGATACTTAAGAGGAATTTTGACGTGTCGTCCAGATAATGTGAGACGAGGTTGTTGTACTGATGTGTCGGCTTGATGAGTTAGATTTTCACTGTCTGACGTCGAGGAATTTTGTGTGGGACAATTGTCTTCCGTTCGGGTGTCTTGCTGTGATGCCTCGTATGACGTATTTTCTTCGCTGAATATGTATGCAACCTTAAGCCGGTCAACCGAAATTTTTGATTCTCGTTGGTGTATTTTGACAACGAAATATTTATTTACTAAGACTTCAAATGGGCCATCGTAGTTAAACTCCAAAGGCGATCGAACATGATCGACTCTAACAAATACGTATTTACAGTCAGCTAGCGCGGGTTGTACAAAATGATGTTGTGTACCATGGCGAACCGTGCTTGTTGTTGGTAAACCTATAATCGCCTTTCGAAGACCCTGTACGAATTCGGTTTCATGTATATTACCTTTACAACGAGTCAAGAATGCTCCCGGGGATTCGCAATGGAGCACAAAATACCATTTCTGCTGGACTTAATCCAGTGTCGCTTTTAATTGTTGACCGCATACCCAAAAGTATCATCGGAAGCGCAGAGCTCCAGTTAAATGTCTCGGAACATTTGATACCAGACTTGGGAGTCCGATGCCATCGTTCGATAATGCCGTTGGACTGTGGGTGATAGGATGTTGTTCGTTAGTGTGTGACACCCAGTAAGTTGGTCAACTCCTTAAATGCGTATGACTCAAATTGTCTTCCCAAATCGGTGGTGATACGTAGGAGAACACCGTATGTTGATATCCAACCACTTATAAGGGCGTTGGAAACACTTTGTGCTGTTATATCAACTAGTTGTACGGCGACAGGCCATCTTGTATATCGATCGATGCACGTCAGACAATAGCGATACCCATTTGACGTTGCCAGCGGTCCGACGATGTCTATGTTTATATGTTCGAAGCGGACGTCGACTGGTGCATGCCCACGTAACGGCGATTTTGTGTGACGATGTACTTTGGCTCTCTGGCAGGGGATACATGAACGAACATACGCAGCAAAATCTGTAGACATTGATTTCCAAACGTAGTGATAAGCTACCAACTGTTTTGTTGCCTTTATTCCAGGATGGGACAGCGAATGCAGTTTCCGAATAACAGCTTGACGACAACTCATTGGAACATATGATCTCACCCTCTCTTCTGAGATGTTTTTTCGCTGAATGTGGAACTGTAAACTTTTTAAGTTTCAGTGAAGTGTTAGCGTCGTTTAACAATGATTGTAGTTCTACATCTGTTTCTTGTTGTTCGGCCATTTCACCGAAATTTATATTTTCATTTATAGCGTTTATGCGCGAGAGTAAATCAGCCACGTTGTTGTCAACTCCTGGCAAATGACGGATATTCGTAGTGTAGTGGGCGATAAAATCTACTTGCCGAGCTCTCCGAGGCGATGCTTTCTCACTTTCCTGCTTAAAAGCGAAAAATGATTAGCTTGTGATCCGTAAACACGACAAATTCTCTTCCCTCGAGTGCATATTTAAAATGCTGAATAGCTTGGTATACAGCTGTAATATCCCTGTCATACGCGCTGTAGTTTTGTAGTGACTTTGTAAGTTTTTTGAGTAAAAGCCGAGGGGTTGAGTTTGGTCTTCGACAATTTGGAGAATAGCGTCACTTTTTAATGTTAGTTGTACATTTTAAGCCATATAGTTTATATAGTGGCGAAAAATTCAAAAACTTTTTAGGATTGATCAACTTTTATCGCCCTTTCATTCCTCATGCTACTAAGAATCAAAATATCTTACAAAAATTAATTCCGGGAAACAATAAAAACGACAACAGCTTAATAAATTGGACCAACGCAACAGAGTCAGCTTTAAACGCTTGCAAGAGCGATCTTGCGAATGCCACCCTCTTAAACTCACTCTTTTAATGTCAACCAAGAGATCGAAATGCTGCAAAAAATCCGAACCTCTTATAGCACAGCTAACGTTAGCCACTAGGAAAGTCCATGTAAAATTACGCCGAAGGACCTAAGAAATGGTTAGTCGTTTTTCGCCGTACGTTTGTATTGGTGAGCCGTCGGCCGCATACAATTGTTTCGATTCTGCTGCTCTTACACCTTTTACACTACGAACTGGCAGTACAGAATCATCGGCGCCGGTGTCTATTAAAAATTTTTGTTTTGACATGTTGTCACTAATTGTGAGTCGGGCTATATTACGTTCGACTTCTGATCCGCCCGTAGGATCGAAGGATTAGGTTAGTTTTTTGACGATTTTCGTGCGTAAATGCAAGGTTCACGGCACTTTGTAGCCTTGACTTCAAACGTTCGATGATACCAGCAGCCTTCCGCTTCAGATTTTGTTGAAGTGACGTCAGGCTCGTTTGAGTTTCGTCGTCGTACAGAGCTTGATCGGGACCGTCGTTTGTAGATGTTGTTGCTGCACAGACTATTTATTTGTTGCTCGATGCAGTCTAGACGTCTTTCTAGTTGGGTGTTTGTGGTCTGCGGTGCCCGTGCAGCTGATACTGCAGCTAAGTGTTGAAATTCGCCAACCTCTATGATCTTGCCGGCCAATTTCGCTAGCTCGCTCAAAGTTGCGTCAGACGCTTGTAGAATCGCTCGGACTTGTGCAGGCAAACGTTGCAGCGACAGTGATTTTAGGAAATCGGTCGTCACTTTATCTTTTGACAACGAGCTTAACTCACTTAACAGCTGGGTTGGCCACTTGTCGCCCAAATCAATTTCCGAAAGTAATTTTGGGGCTTTCTTTCGTATTTCTCGGTTTCAGGTGGATTTAAAATGGCAACTGACACTTGTCCTAGAACATTCGAATCTATTGCCGCAACAACGGCATTAAATTTTGATGCGTCAGTCATGATGTCGGCAACTGCAAATTGCGCCTGAGCCAACCAAATTTCGGCATGATGTGGCCAAAACAGCGGAACTTTCACGGCTACACGATTTACGATTGATGTCTCAGCATTTATTGCAGGTCTCGGCACATTTGGCGGTTGCACCTGTTGCACATTGCCGCTTATACCTTGATCGTCCGGCATATATACTTGTCGAGGACTCACGTCGGGGTCACCAATTTGTGGAGTGTTCGAATGAAAAGATGATTTTCAATTAGTTAAATTCAGCTTACTTTAATTTTACTAATATTGAACACAAAATTAAAATTGTATTACTTTAGAGCACGCACGAGACCAATTGAGATGACGGAATACTTTTTTCTTATCGTCAGCGTAGTAGGAAAACGGATTGATCCCAGTGTTGGCAAATTAGAAAAAGTAGTAAACACAGTGTGCGGGAACTCAGTATTATTGCTAACATCACCGCAACCTCCTCATTAACTACCTCATGTTTTTACTAAGGCACTTACATACTTTCCTTCGTACTTACCAACATTCTTACTTATTCACACTTGCTAACATAATTACTTGTTTAACTAACTTTTTTAGTTACTTAATTTCTTAGTTACTTACATAGCAATATTAACAGTACCGAGCATGAAGATGCTTCCCAAATTAAAACCGGTCGGTATCAATGTTAATTAGTGATGAATGTATTTTCCCTAAAATATATTGAGTATTTGCCCGAAAATATATTGAATGGAATACATTCTAAGTGAATTGAATACTAATGCCCATTTCAGCTTCAACTGGAGCAAAGCCGATGATCTTGCACTACCATCATGCTACTGCATCACTTGGTAGCAATAGCGCTAGCGAACTCATAGCCACATACGCGTGTGCCGTGCACGATTGATAAATTTTATAGCCAATGAATGACCCACCAACGTATATGCTAAATTCTCACAATATGGCTGCACATACGCCCCTGCGGTAGATTATTGACATTCAGCCATGATTTCTCCCAATACAATATTGTCGAAATGGTGAATTTTTATTGAACTATTCTATAAAGAGAATAAAACTCGAATGGTTAATTCGGAATGATACCTCACCATTTCTTTGCCAGAAGTGTTTTAAAACATTATGAAAAACAGCTCCTGGACATGGATGGTTCTATACTATGACAATGCGATCTCATACCGGCAGTCTCAAGCATGTCCATTTTTGAGCAGTCGAAACATCGGATTAAAGAGTCGTCTGCCGTACAATGGTTCAGAATCAATTTCCACTAGGCAAAATAAAATAACTTTTGATCTTATAGACATTTCTAAATTCTGTAAACAACCCATTGTATATAAAGGCTGAAGGAATAAGATTGAAAATTTGACAATTATATATGTATTTTAGATATTACGACAAAGTTGACTACGTTTCCTATTTTCCGATTTCAAATAAAAGTGAAATTTTTATATCTATGTTTCTATGTCTTCTTTTGGCAGTCTTTGATGTTATTAAACATAATATGTACAAAAACTCTTAACTTGTTTCGTTTTAAAAATGTTTCTATTTTCTTGAACTGACTGTCTTACAGTTAAGTTTGGATTCTTGGTTTAATATGAAGCCTAACTTTTGTTTGTGCCAAATATATGTAGCTTCAAAACTGTATGAGATAAAGTACGAGGAAATGAAAATAAGATATAGAATTTTTGCAATTTTCAATACTTTTTGAATACACTATCTATTGCACCGTGACTACAATCGGTTCTTTTCAGAACACAAACATGTTTACTAGATAAGTTATTGAATTTGGGGCGATGAAAATCTATTCTGCATTTGCTGCGACTTAGCATGCCATGACATCTTCTCATTCCCCGCATCAAAAATAAATTACAAGGCCAACGTTTTTAGATGTTTGACGAAGCGGTCGATGAGCTCTCGAGTTACTTCATTGGGAGTTTTGCTTGTATTTGGTTACTTCAGAAGACAAACGGCAAACCCTCTTCTCACTGCTAATACTGGCCGAACTACATTACAGCTTTCTAGTCCAGTCTTACTTTAAAGGTATTTTTGTAATGTGAAGGTGAACTCAGACTAGTTCGCTATTCATCTAATAGCCAAAATTGGAACACAATATTTAATACTATATAATATTTCAAATGTCAATGTCATGTCAACGAGTAGTTTTTCCCAACAGAGATTTCTTTTTCTTATAATCTGCAATCTGAACGAATTTAGAAAAAACAGCAGACAGTTGTCCGAGGCCTTCGGCCACGTACTGTCCCTGCAGGCTGTGTCAGAGACACAGCCATTAGGTTTAACGCAGAATACGCCACCCGATAAGACAGAAAACATATATAACAATAAATGATAAATAACATAAGCAAATGAATTTATTTATTTGATAGTTACTTTTGATAATATACATAGATAAGCTTATGGTAGGAAAAATAGGAAAAATATGTTTTTAAATTAAAAGAGTAAGGATAAATGATAAATAACAGACGCAAATCAATTTGATTTATATTTTTTATAATTATATATCCATGTTAAATTCAAATTCACATTTAACATTTTGTTTCACTTAAATACATAAGTAAATATACCAAATTTCAATATTTCATCAATCAAAACAACAGCCGAAGGTTTGTGTCCACACTGAAACAGCAGCATAGTTTGTGTTCACGCTACAAACTCAAGCACTCAACCAAACACCACACATATGTTTGAGTGTATGTGTTTAAACAATTTTCATTTGAGAAATTTAAATATTAGGAAGATATCAACCAATATGAAATGTATATCACACGAAAGATAACATCTTCATTTACCTACAAAAAAAATTTTAAGAAAAGTTATCCCGCCGTTTCCTCATAATCAATGAAATAAAGATTACAACAATAACAATCTGGCATGCCTCCCTATACCGTAAGGTAAGACGTACTCTACGCCAAAAAACGTATGAGCCTAGAAAACTTAATTTCATTAAATTTATATTTTGATTAATAATACTACGTTTTAATTTGGGAAAAACGCTTATTTATTACACTGGTCAACAAAATGGAAAAAATATTTAGTTTCCTGTAATTTTGTTTTGTTTCTATCTCAAATTGACGCGCGTTTTTGACGTAGAATACGTCTTACCCTACGGTATGAGGAGTCATGTCAGGTTTTTATTGTTGTAATCTTTAAAAAAAAAAAAAAAATAAATGGTTTCCCATTACATCCCGTGAAGGGACTGGGGAGAACTTCTCACAATCACTGAGCTGTGCGCTTTCCAGTTTTCACTCACTGATTGGGACCTACAGTTTTACACCGATTCCGAACGGTAATTTGAGAAGCTTTTTCATGGCTAGATACTCGATAGTGTCGCCGTCACTATGCGAGGTGACCGCCGCCGAAAGAAAATTTGAAGGTGGTCAGAGCCGGGTTCGAACCCAGGATCTCATGTACAAGAGCCGCGCACACTAACCATTGCACCACCGACGGCCACAATCTTTATTTCATTGAATTTGAGGAAACGGCTAGATGCATTTTTTTAAAATTTTTTTTGTAGGTAAATGAAGATGTTTTCTTGCGTTTGATATACATTTCATGTTGGTTGATATATTTCTAGTATTTTAATTTCTCAAATGAAAATTGTTTCAACACATACACTCAAACATATGTGTGGTGTTTGGTTGAGTGTTTTTGGTTGCTCAACATTGCTTAGGAACAAGTTTTTTCTAGTAAAAAGTGAAACGAACAGCAAGCTAATGTTGCTTGGCAACATGTATCTAGTAAAAAGTGAAACAAACAGTAAGCTAACGTAATAAAGCTTTTTTGCGAAAGCTTCAATAAAGCTGTTGTAACATTAATTTTGAATTGTAAAGCGTAAAGCTTTCACACAACGCTCGAATGCTAATGCGAAGACTCGATAAGGTAAACCTTTTCTAATATTAGGGCGGCCCTCTCAACATTCGCAGAACTTATTTCAATAAAAATATTAATTCAAATACATAAATTAAATTAAGTTTAAAAAAATTGAACATAATATTTTTTTTTAAACGGACTTGAATCAAATGCCGTTGGTAAATATAAAAATGCTAAATATAAAAATTTGACAAAAAATGATAAATAATATAAGCAAATGAATTTATTGTTATATATGTTTTCTGTCTTATCGGATGGCGTATTCTACGTTAAACTTAATGGCCGTGTCTCTGACACAGCCTGCAGGGACAGTCCGTGGCCGAAGGCCTCGGACAACTGTCTGCTGTAATTTTTTTAAATACAGCAACAACTTTTCAAACAAAAAGAAATTACAGGAAACAAAATATATTTCCATTTTGATGACCTGCGTAATAGAACAGCTTTTATTTTTGACTTATAGGTAACTAAAAAGTGGCGAATGTTTCAATTTTCTTTCACGTAAGTTTCCAGGCTTAAGTATAGAAAAATTTAAAACTGGTATTTTTGATGGGCCACAGATAGGACAAGTCGTGAAAGATCATAATTTTGTCAAATAAATGGCTGAATTCGAATCTAAAGCTTGGAATTCATTTGTTTTGGTTATGAGTAATTCTCTAGTCTAAACTAAACCTGACGACCATGTCGAGCTTGTTGGCTACATGCTATCGAACTTGCAAGACCTACTGTGTAATACTCGCATTCAAATCCGCTTCCTGCACTCGCATTTCGACTGATTTCACAAAATCTGCATGGTTTTATAGAAGATCAGGGTTAACGATTTCATCGTGATCTTCGGACTATGAACGAGCGTTCTCAAGGAAGGTGGGACTCACATATAATGGCAGACTACTGCTGGAGTTTGCAAAGAGGTCTACCTAAAGTCATTCACTCAATTATCTTTTATAAAAGATTATTTAATAGTCTTGGATAAAATTTTGTTAACATGTGTAATAGTTTTTAGTATTTTGTTTGTCAAAAGAATAAAATAAATCTAAAGTTGTTAGTCCCAGTATTTTTTTCATAGTCAGGGCCAAAGAAATTCCCAATAACACAAAAAAATTAAAGAAAACAATAATTGTGTTGACCAGTGCTATTTTTAGTTCTATCTCGTAATGAAAATAATCGGTATATTTAATGATAATATGCCATATTTCCAACGTTTGGAGGCTCTAAATAAACACACTTGTTTCCAAAACTTCTTAGCAAATAACTTAGAACTATGTAACGTGGTTTTGTCTAGGGCTGAGGTAAGCTCAGCCATGTTCAGAGTCTTTCGCTAGGATCCAACAAACCATTCGTAATAAGAACAGAATAGTTTACCCTTTCTGGGGGGTTCGAATTCAGGTTCTTTATTGATATTTAATTTACAAAGTAATTTGATTTACAGGAATAACATCAACTGCTTCACTCGGTGAGAACACTCCTCTTAGCTTGCGAACAATAGTCTTGGTTGACAACACTCTTCTGGGGGCACTTGGTTTGGCTTGACAACACTTTTCTGGGGCACTTGTCTCGGCTTGACAACAATCTTCTGGGGGCACTAGTTTCGGCTTGACAACACCCTTCCGGGAATACTAGCACTGGCTTGAGAAATCATCTAGGGCAGGTTGCGGACTGGTAGATTCTATGGTGATCGGTATCGAATATGCTGGTTCGGTATTTGCTTTACATGTCCTGTTAAAACGGTTCGGTATCGGTTATCATCGGCTGGTTTACATAGGAACAGTGAGCCGAAGCCCCTGTGTAGGAACAGTGAGCCGAAGCCCCTGTGTAGGAACAGTGAGCCGAAACCCCTGTTTAGAAACAATGAGCCGAAGCCCCTGTGTAGGAACAGTGAGCCGAAACTCCTGTGTAGGAGTAGTGAGCCGAAACTCCTATGTAGGAACAGTGAGACGAAACACCTGTGTAGGAACAGTGAGCCGAAACTCCTGTGTAGGAACAGTGAGCCGAAACTCATGTGTAGAAACAGGGTGCCGAAACTCTTGTGTAGGAACAGTGAGCCGAAGCCCCTGTGTAGGAACAGTGAGCTGAAACTCATGTGTATTAACAGTGAGCCGAAACTCCTGTGTAGGAACAGTGAGCCGAAACTCCTGTGTAGGAACAGTGAGCCGAAACTTCTGTGTAGGAACAGTGAGTCGAAACTCCTGGGTAGGAACAGTGAGCCGAAACTCCTGTGTAGGAACAGTGAGCCGAAACTCCTGTGTAGCAAATGTATTTACACACAGTATCTCATGTAAAAGAGGCGCGCACACTAACCATTGCACAGCAGTTTAAAGTCTTTTAATTAGTTGCATTAATTACTTATAAATGTGAATTTATAATGATAAAATTAATTATAATAAATGATAAAAATAAAATGAATTCAAAGAGTAATTCAGTTCTAAATATTATTATGTTTGGGAGGAAATACGCTCATGTTTCCACGTAAGTATATGGCTATTTGAGCGAAACACGCGATTGCTTCCAAGTAAATATACAGATGTTCGGGATTAAGAACGCCTATGTTTCCACGAAAAGGCACACATGTTTGTCAGTAAACATGATAATGTTTGCAATTAAATTCAAGGCAGTTTGTTTGTTGCAAATATATGAATGTTTGAAGTGTACCCCAACCATATACATGGTGATATGTTTGGGATAATATGTTGGAGAGACCGTTATTTTTCAGCGTGTAGTCATGAAACACTCTCAAGAAGAAATGTTTGCAATCCAATGTCTCAGAAGCTTAATATGGTTGGATTTTATAGCAGGTTGGAAGAATTCCTAGTCACTGTTGCAAGTGTTCGAGCGCTGCGTGAAATGTGAACTCTATGAAAATTTTGTAGGTGATCGCCACGCTTGCTGTGGCAGTTCTCAAAATGTTGTTAGTAGTGGCGTAGAAGGCTGGAAGACACCACGTAGAGGGTGGGCCAAATAAAAGCTACCAATGTTGAACCCGAATAACTTTTTTGTTTTCAAATATAATTGTGTTTTTTTCTATGCGGGTTATAATTGGGTTCTTGGAAATTTATTCTGGAGAGATATAGTACACAAGAACGTATTAAAATTATAGAATTTTTTTATTCTTGTCAAAGATCAATAGTTATGACGCAGCGAAAGTATCGTCAACTTTTTAATTCAAGATTAGCTCCCACAGTCTTCATGATAAGGAATTTGATCAGCCGTTTTGAGGAACGGAGTTCTGTGGCCGACTATCCTGGAAGAGGTCGCCATCGATATATTCGTACTGGAGACAATGAGGAAACAGTGCGGCAATATGTTGCAACTGATCCATCTGTCTCAACTCCGTTCCAGCCAGTTGGGCATTTCCCGAACAACATTGCGGAGAATTTTAAAGTTAAATTTTAAGATGCATCCATACCAAATTCAAATTGTGCAAGCTCTGCTTCCGCAGGAAGGACCACCAACAACGAGGCAATGCGTTATTTTTGGCGAACGTTTAATTTCAACAATTCTGATTTCCCTTGGCCACCTCGTTGGCCAGATTTAACTGTGCCCCAATTTTTTTTCATGGCGAAAAATATATGTGCATAAGCTAGAGACAATTAGACAGCTAATGCAGAATATTCGAGATAAAATACAGAGCCTGCATCCAGAAACATTACGTGGTGTTATAGAAAACGCGCTTAAAAGAGCTAATGTTTGCATCGAGCAAAAAGGAGGGCATTTGTCTGATGTCATATTTCATACCCCTAAATTTCCATGAAATGTATTTAATATTTAACAAAAATTAATAAAAAAAAAATAATATTATTACAAGAGTTATACGGTCTTAATTGGCTCACGATACATATGTTTTTTTGTTCTAACTATTAACTCACCTTAAACAACTCTCTGCTTTAGAGTAAGGAATATGCAAACTGTCCTATTTAACGTTTTCTAAGTATATTGAAGATATTACTGCATATCTTCCTCAATGTAAAAAACTCCATCTTTCACCACTGCCTCATTATAAATTGAAGTAAAAATAGAATCTACTTATATATACAACTTGAATTATTATTACCCTTATTATTTCCTTTCCCTCGTTTTATGCTGTAAAAAAGTTTCGTTCCATTAAATTTGACACAGTCTCTTGAATGCTTCAAGCAAAGCCAATACTTAACCCTAAACATTTGAATTGATAGATCTCTCGAGGTTTGAGATTGGCACCTGAAATAAAGTCTATCGAAAAATTCCTTTTCAATTATTCAAAAGTGTTGGGTTCATAGCACATTTTGGCTAAATTAGATTACCCTATGGAGAAACCAATATAATAATAATATTATTCATATTATGAAAACAAGTGATATCACCATGAGCTTTATGTAATCCGGTGTAGAAAAGGGAAGATTGCTGGTCGAATGCTGCTATGTTTAAAGTTTCAGGTTTGAGTTTTTCAGTAGTTAATGGATGATATTGCTAAATCCTTCATGTTATACAGAGATCTAGGAAACTATTTAAATAAGAAACATAAACTAAAATATATGTGTGTCAAAGCTCAATACATACTTATAATAATTTACATAGAACACCAAAATCTCGACAACTTGAGTGTTTTAGCTACGCTTACCTTCCTCGATTTTACCCTTGACATAACAACTCCTAACAAGCCCAGGGAATACCATCATATTGATGATAGTAATCTTATGAAGAAGAAACTCTCTAGAAATATTCTAGAGATACTGAAAAAATTTTACAACACAACCGATACAAGTGAAAGTGAAACCCAAAAAGTATATAAGTATAATCATGGAACTCAAACCAACGATAAAAGTTGATGGAAAGAAAATAAAGGATTATCCAACAAGTACAAATGGTAGAACAGAGAAAATGCTAACTACGCTAATATAGTTTACAAAGAAATTCATTATAGGTGGCGAAAATATTTCAGCACTCAAACAATAGGCGAAAGAAGGGAATAAGAAAATGTTTAAATTAAAGGCTGTAGAGAAATCGTGGGTAGATGTAATACAGTGAGGGGGGGAAAGCAACAAATATAGTAAAAAGAAAACTTGACAACTAAGAGGCATAAATTCGAGATTGAATAAATGTAAACGGTATTTTGTTTGTCGTCATATGTATGTTATGCCTCCTATGGCTTATGATGTATAATTTTCCATGGCGTATGATGGGTACAAATTCTCGTACTGCGTTGTGTGTATAATTGGTAAGGATTCTAAGAAATTTTATTCTTTTACACATATTCAAGAACATTAGTTTATTTCTACTAAACAACCGTACATTGAGCTAACTATTTATATGGCAATTCTAATTTGTAGTTTAATTTGAATTACCTATACAAATGCAAATTAAAAAAAAGCTTGTATGTATTTTCAAAGCGCCTCCTTCATATCTGGCAGATTCGGATTTCAAATATTGTATAGTTAGTTACATACAGCAGGTTGTACTGAAACACGGAGTTTTTGGAATTTCAATCGCAGGAATTCTTAAACGTTTCGTATTTAAGAGCTGACTACGGTAATAACAAACCTTTTTTTTAAGGCGGTGCTTATAGTCCCCATCGGCTATTGAAGCTTCGATTCCTAGTGTTTCTGGCTTAAAAAAAACATTATAGGGCTCAGAAGACATGGCTGTTCATCCTAATGAGAGGAATATATTTTATAAATTTTGATAGATAGTTTTCTCACAGCGACCCTTTGAAGTTTTCAGAAATTGCACTTTGTCCCATGTGTCGCTAATTTTTCATTTTAAATCGCGAAAAAGCTTATTTTTCATCATCACCTGTTTTCTATACATCACCTGTTCAATATCAACGGCAAACCTGCAACCTTACACAACCGGTTCACTTATTTAACCCTGCTGTTAGATTAGAAAAAACTTACGAATCTTAGATTGAGGGACCATTTGGTCCATACTGCAATTTTCATCCAAAATAATAATTTTATCTCATTCTTTGTAACTATTTTGGTTCAAAAATTTCTAAAGCAAGTATTTGACATATCAAAAACATCCGCTAACATATCAAAAACATCTTCTAAATATTTGACATGAATTTACATTCGCTTGGTAATGAAAAAATTTACGAATCTTAGGTTGAGGGACCATTTGGTCCATACTGGAATTTTCATCCAAAATAATAATTTTATCTTATCCTTTGTAACTATTTTGGTTCAATAATTTCTAAAGCAAGTATTTGACATATCAAAAACATCTTCTAAATATTTGACATGAATTTACATTCGCTTGGTAATGAAAAAATGTACTATTGACCAAATGGTCCTCTAACCTAAGATTCGTCATTTTGTATTTTTCTCAGTCCTGAATAAAGTTAGAAAATTTAATTTTCGCACATAACATTGTTTTATTAAAAGACCCCATTAGCAGAAAAATTTAGTCAGTATATATCACCGTTCCAAAGTTACAAGGGAAAACAGAAAAAATTTGGACCAAATGGTCCTAATCTAACAGCAGGGTTAAAGGCACTAAAAATTCCAAATACAGCAGCCTGTATCTTTTGCAATTTGTAACCGATTGCAGAATTTTAAAATGGAAATGACAATAGTGGTTTCTTAACTAAAGAACTTTTTTTGACCAATTTATAAAAAAAGTCCAAAAATGTGTTATTTAACTGATTTGTTGTAGGGAGCGTTTGTTTATTACTATTTACGAGTATTACATCTTAATAATTTTACGAGTCAAACTGGCAAAACAAAAATTTTTAAATCTATCGGAAAAAACTAAAATCGATGTTTACGTTTCTGAAAAGGGCTTCAATTCGCAAGAGACTACATGGTATGGGATGTGCAGCCAAGTGGTCATGAAAATGACTGGAGAACCGTTGTATTTACGGATGAGAGGAAGCTCAATTTGGATGGGCCTGATGGCTGCAACTATTATTTCCATGATCTATGCATAGAAAAGCGTTTTTTGAACCGCCATCACAGCCGAGAGCCCGGCGTTATGGCGTGTTATGCTATTAGGTACAACGGCACCATCGATCTTGAATATCAAAGTGGAAAACGGACTGGTTCAGGCTATAAAGCGTTACTGGAATCGGCTTTTCCCAAGCTCGGTGAACTATTTGGTACCATATCTTGGATATTGCAACAGGATAATGCCCCTATACACAACTCCAGAGTAGTAAAGGAGTTCATTGCAAGGTAAAATGTTAATATTCTTGACTGGCCACCCTATTCGCCAGATCTAAACAATATCGAAAATGTCTGGGGTTGGTTATCTCATAAGGTCTAAGAAGGAGGTAGACAATTTGTGACAAGCACTCAGTAATTCAGGCCATTACGGATGCTTGGAATCAAATTTCGTTGGATTGCATAAATTCTTTTTATCTCTCAATGAAATCCCGTATATTTGAAGTTATTAACCCTCTAACCGGCGAATTTTTGTTTTCAATGAAAAAATTCATATAGGCTAATTTGAGGTTGAAAAAAACGAATTTGAAGTCAAAAATTCAAAAAATCAAAGGGTTTCCCCCCTAGAAGTAAATTTATGTACCCAGCCTTTAGGCGGACTTGCCTGGTATGTCGTATTTAAAATAGTGCACGAATTTTCTTTATATATATTTTTATTATTGAAAAAAAGGCACAAAATTATTACAGTTGTTGCAAATAAGAAAACTAATCAAGATTATTGAGTATGAAAAAGCTGAAAACATTTTTTATTTGCCGACAAACATAAATTGAGGTTGCATTTGGTGCAAAACATTTGCGTTTCTGCTTTACAACCAGGCATTTTACACATCCGCTTTCCGGTTCGATCTAAATGATCGGGAATATGACCAATGCCATCGTACCTTATGTCAGCTGGAGGTGCGTAAGTTTTTCTCATTTTTGGCTCCGAGTAATTTGAGCAAGCGGTAGAGGGTCGTCCAACTGGGTTTTTGCTGCTTTTTTGAATGTTGCACAGAACGTCAGCTACTTCTGCAGATGATGAGAGGTATGTGATGGCGGATGGTGGGTGGGAGGTATGGGAGTGGGTGGCAGGTATGGGAGTGGGTGGGATGTATGGGTGGGTGGGGGATATGTGTGGGTGGGTAGTTGGGAGGGTGGGATGTATATGTGGGTGGGTGTGGGAGGCATGTGTGGGTGGGATGTATGTGTGGGTGAGTGGAAGTTATGTATGGGTGGGTGAGTGGGAGCTATGTACGTGTGGGTGGGAGGTATATATGTGTGTGGGGGTGGGAGGTATATATGGGTGGGTGAGCGAGTGGTAGGTATTTGTGGGAGATGTGGGTGATTGGAAGGCATGTGTGGGTATGTGGGAATTATCTGTGTGTGTTTGGGGGTGGGTGAGCGAGTGGTAGGGATATTTGTGGTGTGTTTGTGTGTGTGGATGGGAAGTAAGAGTGGAAGGTATTTGGAGGTGGCAATTGGGAGGCATGTGTGGGTCTTTAGGAGTTATGAGTGTGCGGATGGAAGGTATATAAGTGTGTGGGTGGGTGGGTCGTATGGATGGGAAGTAAGGGGTGGGTAGAGGTATGTGTGGGTGGTGGGTAGGTTAGGAGGGTGGTGGTCGGTATGTATGGGTGGGAGTGAGAGGGGGTACCGAGGAGGAACCAACCGTGGAGATAGTGACCTTGGAAACACGGGACGGTGGGTCGGCTCGTGGTGACACCTGCGCTCCGTCCAAGTTTCCTGGAGGTGATAATGGGCAGTTGGTGGTGGTATGGACGGTATGTGAATGGGTTGGGAGGTTGGTTGGGGTGGTGGTGGTTCAGATGATGAGAGGTATGTGATGGCGGATGGTGGGTGGGAGGTATGGGAGCAAGCTGGCGCCGCTGCCAAAAGGAAAGAAATTATAATTATTTAAAAGGTATCATAAAAGGTATTTATGCTCACTTGTCGTTATAGTATCTTCATGGTTGGCATCTAAACTGCTAATTGTCGAGAAGAAGTCACTGCTGGATGCATTTTCCAATTGCTCAATATAGTTACTCATATGTGCAAGGTCATCATCGCATATCAAAAACTCGTCATCATCACTTTCTCCTTCGTCCAACTCATATTCAGAATCATTTTCTTCATCTTCCACAGATTCCATAAACCTAACGATCTCTTCTTCGGTCATCCGCGACAAACTGCTGCGTTTATGATTACGCGAATACATTTTCTTCACTTCTAATAGACAAACCTGATATGAAATAAATAACTTTGTAGTTAAATCATGATAGTTCATGCAATAAAAACGATATAGAGTAAAAAAACACAAAAATTAGCAAACGGAAAAAATTACCCCGCAACAGGCAAGTCCGCCTTTAGACGTAGTGGGGTTTTTGGGTCCTGGAAGCCTTAGCTTTTCCGGAATGCAAATTTGTATTTTTTCATCACATTCTACAATAATAAATGTACTTACAGATAATTTTTTGTCAAAGATCAGAACACTTCAAACTAATTTTTTTATTTTTCGAAAATTCACTTTCTGCACAAATAATTTTTTTTGCAAATTGTAAACAAACTTTGCACTCTGATAAGCACAGCAATTAACAGCTGTCACCCACAACAATAAAACCAATAATGCCACACTATGCACATATTTAACGAAACGGGGATGTAAAAATTGGGGGAAAATTTTTTTTTTAAATATGTTTTCTGGCGGTTTATATTAACCCCGCCTTTTGGCGGATCTGCCGGTTAGAGGGTTAAAAACAAAGGTGGTTGTACAAATTAATAACAGTTCTTAAATAAAGTGGAATAAATTAAAAAAAAAATAAAAATTGTTTTTCATTAAAATTAGTTAAAGTGCCTTTATTCAAGTGAACCACAAAAATACCAAATTTTTTGACTTTTTTTATAAATTGCTCATAAAAAAGTTCTTTAGTTAACCCTGCTGTTAGATTAGAAAAAACTTACGAATCTTAGATTGAGGGACCATTTGGTCCATACTGCAATTTTCATCCAAAATAATAATTTTATCTTATTCTTTGTAACTATTTTGGTTCAAAAATTTCTAAAGCAAGTATTTGACATATCAAAAACATCCGCTAACATATCAAAAACATCTTCTAAATATTTGACATGAATTTACATTCGCTTGGTAATGAAAAAACTTACGAATCTTAGATTGAGGGACCATTTGGTCCATACTGGAATTTTCATCCAAAATAATAATTTTATCTTATCCTTTGTAACTATTTTGGTTCAATAATTTCTAAAGCAAGTATTTGACATATCAAAAACATCTTCTAAATATTTGACATGAATTTACATTCGCTTGGTAATGAAAAAATGTACTATTGACCAAATGGTCCTCTAACCTAAGATTCGTCATTTTGTATTTTTCTCAGTCCTGAATAAAGTTAGAAAATTTAATTTTCGCACATAACATTGTTTTATTAAAAGACCCCATTAGCAGAAAAATTTAGTCAGTATATATCACCGTTCCAAAGTTACAAGGGAAAACAGAAAAAATTTGGACCAAATGGTCCTAATCTAACAGCAGGGTTAAGAAACCATTATTGTCATGATTTGCTTTATATATCAAGATGTCTGGCTTCCATGTCCATTTTAAAATTCTGAAATCTGTTACAAATTCCAAAAGATACAGGCTGCTGAATATGGAATTTTTATTGCCTTTAAGTAAGTGAAACGGAGTGTATTTGCAATACTTGCTTTTTTCTTGTTTATGGTAGATTGAGATTTTCTAGTTGCGTAGTATTAATTTTAAAGCACTTGCACGTATAATTGATAGTGTTAGCATATATACCCTATTGGAAAACCCTATAACTTTTGCAAATGGCGCCAAATGTCAATTCGGTTTTGACATTTCTGAAATAAGCAAACGCAAAATACAAATTGACAACCCATGAATCGGTTTACTCCACAAAAGCGCGGAATAATTATCTGCATTTTTTTATGCAACAATTCGTCTGTTGTGCTGGCACAGCGTGAATTTCATCGCAGGGTTCCTGGCTGTCCGACATCAACTGGGCAAACACTGCGGCGTTTGGCCACTCGCCTTGAAGAGATTGGGACAACGCGAGATTTTTCCAATCCTAGCCGGCCCCGGAGCAGCCGTTCTGCTGAGAATATGGCTGCTGTTGCCCAAGATGTCGAAGTCGAGCCCGGTACATCGACAAGGCGACGTGCCACGCAGTTGGACATTAGCCCGCGGTCCCTACGCAGAATTTTGGTGAAAGATTTGAAGATGTTCCCTTACAAAGTGCAAACAGTGCATCGGCTGTGAGCTATGTGGCCGTCGAACGCGTGTTACCTACGCTCAAGCCATCCTGAATCTCAACGAAGAGGTGCACGATTCTTCATCGAAAATTATCAGGATTTCGTCCTGAGCGGTTATGTGCATAAAGAAAATACTCAAATTTACTTATCTTAGATCCGAGTTATTTCTAAAATTGTAATCTCCTTTAAGGCTAAGGATGTTTTCTACGGTTAGTAAAAAAATTGGAAATTCCGTTGATGGGGCTCGAACTCACATTCGCTGGACGATCGCTTCGATGTGTGTGAAATATCATCTTCAGCACCATCTAGCCCCTTAAGCGACTGCGGTGTGTATACACACATGTCATTAACCAAAGGCGTTTATTGTGCAGAGTGATTGTTTGTCTCTACTTACACATTGTTTTCCTACTTAAATATTCGATTCTGGGGCATCGATGCGGATGCTTATTTCATAACATAAACCACTATTTGTCTGTCTTGGGCTCTTTTGCAGAAAACACTTTTCATTATATTTCCTATTAGCTTAAATTTTATGTATTCTGAGTAAACATAACTACTTTATCTTATATATAATGTTAATGATGATGCACTCAAACCAAAGGATATGACATTATCACACATTCTCATCCTTTAAGTCTCTCAAGATGCAAGGATTTTGTTGAAATTTTACAGTAAAATTTTAGATAATATCAAACATAAAATTCCATTCCAATTCGTCGTCCTTTCACTTCAACCTACAAAAAATAGTTTAGTAAACTAAGCCATATGGGTATTACGGACTACAATAATGACAAATGGACAAGCATATGCATTGTATTCAAGAGAAGACTTTAAATTTTGAAATAATTTTCTCCACATGATTATTTGGTATTCATAGAAAATCAGATGCCAGAGGAAACATCACATTTTACGGCTCATATTTACACATTCCCTTAACATTGCGGATCATATGGCCTTGTGTGATGTACGGGTGAATATTTGTTTCGGAATTTTAAAATCTTTTTTGGATAACCGCATATATATCAAGGTATTAGTTTTTAAGAGATATTTATAAATATTAATATAATAACTCCATTTGAAACGATCTAGGAAACGATCTAGGAAAATTGGGTAGTTTCTCGAAGTTGACGAAAACCGTTCTCGTAGTTGAGCTTATTCCATTTGCTGAATAGTGAAATGATAATAAAATTTACAGAAATCAAAAAGATATATTTTTCAAAAATCTGAATATCACGATTGGGTTTTTATCCACACGTCTTAAAACAACTAAAACTTTGGTATATATAGTTTGGTTTGGCCTTACCATGAGGCTCGTTACATTTTTTCTACAGCGATTTCAAAAATTCGTGCAGCCCTAATGACCTGTTACACAAACATGCAATGACATATCAAAAGGATAACGTTAAGAAGCATATAAATAATTTTTGCTTCTCCAATACACTATTATAAGCGACCCTTAATACCCTCTCCAGCATACACAGAGTTTATAGGATGGGGTATTCATAGCAGCAGAGGAAGCACAGAACAAAATATTAACAGGACAATGGATAAAACTAAGAAGGGTAGATGCACATGTGGGGGATAAACATCAAACACATTGACCGCATTCATTGATGTTAACAGTTTTAACGATATGGTCAATACTAAAGGCTGGTAGTTGAGTGGCCATTTACTTATTTTATATCGGATGTCCTTTTAAGAAATAGATGGAGGAGAATTTAAAGGGTATCCTTTTACTCATCCATAAATGTAGAAGTACTTAAGTTGCTAAAGTACTTTGTCCGTTTAGAGCACGTGGCCTTCTAAGCACGTTTTTTTTTAGCAATATCGATTTTCAGTTAACGTTATTTTTTGTGGTCATAATAAGTGGTCATAAATTGAAAACTCTATTTGATTTTGAAACACAGCAATTACAATATTGTACTACTCAAATTTGGGAGCTAAGAACATGTAAAGCAAGCTGACGGAAATATGTATCACCTCGAACCGTTCGCTCATTAAAACGCAAATATTGCCAACTATAATTTGGCAATGTGAAATACCGGGTTTTTCAATAAGAGCGTTACAAAAGTTTTTTTAAATAAAACAAAATACCAATACCAATGAAATTCTTTATTCCTGTGAAAGTACGTTCGATGCCATTATGTATGGAACTCGATTTCTTTTGCATGGCCACCACGGGCACGCTTGCAGAAGTCCAGACGCTGAACCCAATTTTCGACGGTTTTCAAGTATAAATCGGCCGATACTGCTGCAATTTCACGTTCGATATTCGTACGAAGTTCATCAATCGTTGCTGGCTTGTTGTCATAGACCATAGACGTGACGTAGCCCCACAGGAAATAATATAATGGCGTCAAATCGCACGACCGAGGCGGCCAATCGACTGGGCCATTTCGTGAGATAACAAGTTCACCAAACTTGGTTTCCAATAAATTGATTGTGGCATTCACTCTGTGGCTTGTAGCGCCGTCCTGTTGGAACCACATGTCCTCCAATTCCATGTTATAAAATTGGGGCCAAAAATATTCGGTTATCATTGAACGGTAGCGATTCGCATTCATAGTAATGTGCCGGTCTTGATCATCACGGTAGAAGTACGATCCAATGACTCCGCCGGCCCATAAACCGCACCAAACCGTAATTTTTTCGGGACTCATGCATTACATGTGGTTTGCTGTCTGACCAGTAGCGCATATTTTGCTTATTGACGAAGCCATTCAGCAAGAAATTAGCCTCATCGCTGAAGATGATTTTCCGATGAAAATCCGAATCATTTTCAAGTTGTTGCTCAGCCCAATTCACGAACATACGATGCTTATGATGGTCAACCGGCTTCAGTTCTTGCGTCAATTTGATCTTGTAAGGATGTAGGTTCATATCTTTTCGCAAAATTCGCCACACCGACGTGACAGAGATGTCCAACGCTTGAGAACGACGTGTGAGATACACATTTGGGCTTTCACACTACGGGCACTTCTTTGTCTCACTGGCACGGGAAAATTTTGTACTGTGCCTGTGGATTCAAATTTTTCCACTAGACGCTCAATTGTTGATCTGGTAGGACGACCTTAAATTGGACATAGCGTTCTTAAAGTTGAGGCCACTGCCTCCAAATTTCGGTAGTAAATTTTAATAATTTCGACTCGTTGTTGGCTCGTATATCTTTCCATGATGAAATGGCAAACCTTACTGAAGAGAAATGTCAAAAGAGCGGGAAAAAAATATGGCATCGTTTGCTGTTCCTTTCGAGTTACCTTTGTAGCGTCTCTGTTGAAAAACCCTTTATAAACATTGTAATATTTTTCGATTTTCCGGAGAATATTGATTTCAATTTTTAATCTACTGTTTTTCCCTCGATATTGCAAGTGGACATCATACATGTTGACAAATTTAATGTCACCATTGCCAAGTATAATTGATTTGCTAGTAAAAGGCATCATCTGCTAACAACGATCGCATACATATTACATATGTAATAGGTAAGTTGACAGGGTTAGGGAAATAAATTAGTGAATAATATATAATGGATTGATCTCAGGGGATAAATAACGGGTCCGCCAAATAACTTTTTTTTTTGAAAATGCTATAAAACAAAACTACTGAATATTTTCTCAAATTTCTTTTTTTTGTTTGAAAGTACAATCCTTCCGGTTAATAATGGAAAATAATCTCATCCAAATGGCTGCCTCGGCTGGCCATGCAGTAGTCTAATTTTTAAGCACATTATGGATTGTGTGCAGCTGTATTTCACCAACGGCTTCACGAATATTGTCCTTTAAAGCGTCAATTGTCTCTGGCTTGTCGGCGTAATACTTATCTTTGAGTGCACCCCACAAATAATAGTCCAACGGTGTCAAATCGCAGCTCCGAGGTGGCCAAACGACATCAGCTCTGCGGCTGATAATGCGATCTTCAAAAACAGGGCGCAAAACATCGAGTGTAGCTTCGGCAGTGTGGCACTTAGCGCCGTCCTGTTGAAACCAAATGTTGCCAATATCTTCCTCTTCAATTTTTGTGAACAAAAATTGGTTCTACATGGCACGATAACGATCGCCATTGACTGTAACGGCCACTCCTAGCTCATTTTCGAAGAAAAATGGCCCAATTATGCCTCTGGGCCAAAATCCGCACCAAACAGTGGCTCGTTTTGGGTGCATCGGGTTTTCAATGTATGCATGCGGTTTTTCTGTGCCCCAAATGCGACAATTTTGCTTGTTTACATACCCGCCAAGATCAAACTGAGCTTCATCTGAAAGATGATTTTTTTTGGCAAAATCGGCATCTTCTTTAAGTCAATCGCAGCCCCATTTTTCCCATATATCACAGCGTTGTTCAAGCGTATACACAACCATATTCGTTCAGCGGAAGGATAAAACTAATTATCTGTCAAATCGGACATGAGCTAAGTGTCAACATTCACGAAATAAGCACTAGTTGAAAAGAAAAAAAGTTAGATGGCGGACCCTTTATTTCATACTGTGTCATATGTGCAACAACCTTCAGTTCAACAATTCCAACAATCAATTCGATTTGAGTGGCAATGTTCTAAATTGCTATGTTGACGAACACTAGATATTGTTTTCTGTTAATATTGTAGTCGTGTACTACTGACATTAATTTAGTCCGTTTTCATGAAATTCAAAAATAATTGCACCGTAATGGGATAGATAACGAATTTGAATTCTTTTCACGTTTAATTAAAACTCAGCTTCTGGTGATATTACTCTATCATTTTATTGAGCTGCATCAAACCCTTCTGGAATAGTCAAGTTATTCTTCCAACTTAAATTGTTTAGTAATTTAACCCATTAATGCCCGCTGCGATCTAGAAGTGATAGAAACGTGAAATTTTCAGACGTTGGTCCTATCACCAACATTAGTCAAATAAAAAATAAAATTGTTTGTCGGACACCTGGTTTGTATTTTGGAAGCCGTTACTTATAAGTAACAGTGGGCCGTACCCAGTACAATTTGGACCATAGTAATGTTAAATGAAACCACAAGCAATAAATTGAACAAAACAATAAAAATCAATTCATTTATTCACATAAAATAAAACTTATTATTATTTATAATTAATAAAGAAATTCAGTCATAAAAATTCAAGAAAAAAGAACAAAAATTATTTATATATATATATTTATAGGGGGATATAATACGTAAATTCAGTTCAATTATTGACATAAAAATGGTATTTCTCAAAACATTTTAGGCAAAGTCCAACATTGCATTTTTTGCACATTGATAAAGGATGAGCCTGGCAGTTTTGACCAGCACATCGTCGCCTCTTTTTCCAGGTGTTTCGACTACAAAGTGGTCTATTCTATCAAAACGACTAGAATATTCCATATCGTTGGCTCCGACTCTGCGATAACTTTGAGGAGGCTTTTGGGAGCCATTTGTTTGGCAATATCTTGCAGCAATCGCTCTGCGAAAATCAAGTTGACTCATTGAATTTCCACCTTTACGGTGCAAAATCCATGCATTTTGAATGGAAACATCCAGAAGCCAGGTGAATATGCTGAACCACCATTTTTTTCCTCTGGCGCCAATTCTGTACGCATAAACATTTTCATCCATGCGATCAGTCCCTCCCATATGATGATTATATTCTGATACAGCATTTGGTAAGGGAACCATAATTTTTTTTCGCTCCAGACGAGAGTATCTTCCGGCCTTGGATATAGGTAATTTACCGTGGATAGTGGATGCTATACTTACTACGGCATTGTCAACCCATTTTGTTACTTTTATACCAGTGCTTTCCATTTTTGCGCTCTCAATATGACCACGATTCTTTTTCTTGAGTTCGTCTTTCCGTGGCAAAGGGCATGATTTTGGGATAAAGTTCTCACGAATTGTACCAGTTCCATGGTAGCCACGTTGTTTGAGACCAAGTAGAGCAGCTGGTGTCGTGAATAAGTTATCAAAATGAAATGAAAACTCAAGATTTTTAATGTTTTCGTTAAATTCGTCCAGCATGCAAAATAAAGGCGTTATATTTTTCCCAAATTTGGAATAATATTCCTGTTTCAGTCGCGGATTTGATCCTTGATACATTTCAAAATTTATAAGGTATCCCAAAGGAGTATTCAAGCTCCACATCTTGTAACCGAATCGTAGTGGTTTACCCCTTATAAACTGTTTGCAGCCATGTCAGCCATAATACTCTACCATCGATTCGTCGTAAGATAGACATCTTTCTGGGTGAAAATGTTTTATAAACCTTTTTTTCAGCGCATCGGTATACGGCCTTAGTTTCCAAATCTTATCATCCACTTGCTGTTTTGCATTATCAATAAAATGTATGCTGCGAAATATTGTTTCAAAGCGCTGTCGACGCATTGCATTACGAACCATCAAATGTTGCACGTCAATACCATTTGACCAATTAAGTTTTTTTGCAGGAGCAGGTTTATAACCAGTGATTATGAGGATACCAATGAAAACGCGCATTTCATCTACGGTTATATTAGGGTTAACTTGACCGCAATACACAGCATAGTTATTGCTTTCCTCACATATCATTTGTAGTAATTCATCATCCACAAATTTTTCGAATTGCTCATGAGGAGACATGTTGGCACAATCAGAGTAATCTGGTTCGGGAAATTTATTTGGATACTGTATGTCTTCGTCAACCACCCAGAGAGTGGCTGGATCGCAAACCGATTTCGTATGTCGCGCTATACGAGATTTTGACTTTTTGTTGTTGGTAATTGGATTTGATGTAGATGGTTGCTGATTTACTGCATATTCAGTACGTGGAACATTTCTCTTCAGCGATTTGGTAGGAGATTTACGTGGAACCTTTCTCTTCAGCGATTTGGTAGGAGATTTACGTGGAACCTTTCTCTTCAGCGATTTGGAAGGAGATTTCTGCCTTTCCTGCTCTTCTGTGCTGTATGAGTAATCCAATACGGATGGCGTAGTAACAGATGATGTCAATATATCTATATCAATATTTGTTTTTGAATTCTGCATTATATCGTCCAATGCTTCTTGAATCATGTTTTCTTCATCCTCGTCAGAGGCTGTATTTTCTGGCTGACGAACTATAATGTCACATGGCTCCATTAGTAATGACCTGGGCAAATTCTCTGGCAATCCGCTGCCATCTTCTTCTCCAGAATCTTCATCTGATTGAAGGTTGTACCCACTGGGCGGTTCAATAGTAACTGATTCAATAATTTGACCCTGACTATCGTCCGAATTTATAAGCTCTTCAAGGAAATTAGTAGCCTCCTCAAGAGAAAGGTATCCATACCTGAAATAAAATGCAGATTTATGAAAAAATTACAATAAGAAACACCCTAAAAGTGTTTATATCTTTCATGTTTCTAATATAAACAAAGTGGTCCAAAATGTACTGGGTTCTACCCACTGTTACTTATAAGTAACGCATCCGTTTAAAGCTTTCCAAAACACCATGTGAGCAATGCACAATATTGTTTTTTCTTTAGAATCACACTTTGATATGTTTTTAATAAGTTTGTATCAATTAAACATAGATTATATTTTTTTTCTATACATAATCCATATACTTACCTTTTGCGATGGCTCATTTCTGAATTTTCAAAAACTTACAAAAATATTGCAAGACAAAACAACCTTGCGCGACGAGCTTAGGATCGATACTGATCTGGTTTCTCTTTATAAATGTTTAAATGGCTTCAACCTTCAAAACAAAAAAAATACTTCGACTTATCATGCACCCAACACCGGGAAACTTAAATTTTTTCCCAAGTGACTTGTCGTTACTTATAAGTAACAGTGGGTATTAATGGGTTAAGAAACACGAATGCCCCAAACTATATTGTTGAGTATGGTAACGTATGATTGATATTAATGTACTGGGATCTTATACTCGTACGTACATACATATTACAGAAAGTAATTTATGTGCATAATGCCTTCCACACGGTGCTTCGAAATTGAAGTCTTTCGAAATTTTGGCTGAAATTGAGTTAAAATTGCATTGTCAAACTAACTACGAAATTGAGATCGTTACGACAATTTCAACGAAATTAAATTTTTACTCCACACAATGAACTTAGTACCTGTTTTGCATATTCGAGAGCGGTCCCAAGATAATAAGAAACAATAAGAAAAATTATCAAGAATTAACTACAAATTATTTAAGAATGACTTGAATTTTTTTTTTCAAATTTTAACATTAAAATTATTTTATAAATAAATACTTCAAATTTAATAAGATTTAGGAACTGCCCTTAATTTAAAACCACAGTTTTGTTGGATTATGTTTATAATGTTTATTAATTAAAAGTAAATTCCAGTAGTGTTAATACGAGTGTATGACAAAATGCATGTTTTGCAAGAGTATTTTACAACGTTAGTTTTTAGATTTCGTCCGTTCTCGACGACGGTTGCAAAAAGACTATTTGGTATTCGTTGGTTTTCTAATTTTCTATTTTTATTGTTTTTCTGTCGTTTCTCTTCTTAAATAAGGTAGTGCTGTATTTTTTAGTACTGTTTGCACATTCCGGGTTGATCGGCCTATTTCATGCGATCCTACATACATTAATATATCTTTCAAATTTTAATGTGATATTCGAATTTAATTGAGTTTAATATAAATTTGATCAAAACTTTTAAATTTAATATTAAACACGCATTCCAAATTTGAATACGACATAATTATTTATTTAAAAATAAAATGTAATTGTCATATTTAAATAGAGTTGTGAAATTTTGAGTTTTAAACAGTAACAGGTATACGAAATGATCCAGAAAATAATGTATTATAAGTGATACATGTGTAATTTAATTTAAAGCATAAACCCGAAACACCCGATTTCACCGGTTTTTGCCTAAATTAAATCCCGAAATCCAGTTTTTTACAAAACCGAATTCTGAAAAATATAGTTTTTAGGACACTTTAGTCTCAATCAGCTGGTTTCGACTTTTGGTGATGAAGCACCATCAAAAACTACTGTAAATCGCTGGTGCCAAGAGTACGGTCTCTAACGCTCTTCGCTCCAGGATGAATCTCGTGTAGGCTGTCTAACTTCGGTCGTTTTGCCGCAAACGATAGATGCGTTTTTCGGCAAACGAAGATGAACTGATAAAGCACGACCGACCTGTGACATAACGTGAGATTTAGGCTTCTTTGGGCATTAGTACCACTAGCATCAATAAGATATTGCATGTTCATTTGACCGTGAACAAAATTTGTCCTCGTTAACTCCATCAAAATTGAACGAATGCTCAAAAAAAAAAGGCTTGTGTCGATTGGAGCAAAGAGATGTAGGAAAACTACAACCACGGTAACTCAAATGCAGTGTACAATATCGTCACAGGTGACGAATCGTGGATCTATGCATATGAGCCCTAAACAACACAGCAATCGAGCGTTTGGGTCTTTAAAGATGAGCTAAGTGCAACGAATGTTGTTCCTGGAAGAAGCACATCGAAGCAAATGATCTCGATTTTATTTGGGTTTATCCGGACATGTGGTGTGGTATCTGTTTGCCTACAGTGTTGTAATATATAAAGAAAAACAACAAGAGAAGACGGATCATTTTGCATCAAGACAATACGATCTCTTACACATCAGCTGAAACAATGGGCTATTTGAACACTCTACAAGTCGAGTTCATCCGCCGTACAGACCCAATAACTTTTTTTACTACGTGGTCAGCTTTTTTCGACTCCCGAAGCAGCTGTTGAAGCATTCAAGAACCATGTTTTGGAGGTGTCCCAATTGGAGTGGAAAAAGTGCTTGAAAATTGGAAAGTATGACAATATTTTGAAAAGTAATAACCCCATTTCCAATGATAAATGATTGTTTTTTATTGCTGGACCCGAAATATAAATAACAACCCGTATCTACATTAGGTTGTCCCAAAAAATAAAAATTTGGAATTTCTCGGAAGATCTTTCCTAATTTGGATACTCATAAGGTAAAGTATTTTTGAGAATTTTATCAGATTTTTCGGAAGTGGTTTAGAGGTCGCGCAAACTGATTTTGTACCAAAAATCGAGCGTTTTTGACTTTTGTTGAATTATTATTGAAAATTGCTAAAAAATCGGTATTTTTTCGGCTTCTGAGTAAATATTCTTAAAGAAAATTTTCCGATCTTTAATTTTATGTGCATAAGTAATAAGTTTCGTCAGGGATTTTCCACATTTTGATACATTATATAACAGTTTTTCGTAAATTTTCAGGAAATATGAAAGAAAATGCTTTATAAATTTTAAAATTTGTATGAATACTAAAAAAAGTAATCATGCAGTTTAAAAGATTATGAAGTTTTAAATAAATTAGCAAAAAAAAAAACAATATAAAAGCTTTTATGCTAGAGCCCTCTTCCGGTAATTAGCAGTCACTATATGTATAAAATCTCTGCAAAAGCTTAAACTACTTCACAAACCACAATACGGCTGGTTTGCATCCGCTGTTAAATCAGCTGATAAGCTTTTGTGATCAGCTGGCAGAGAAATACAAAATAAACCTTTGTGAACAAAACATATGTAATTATTACAAGAAGTCCCGTCTTTTTAATAAAAATATTTTGTTAATCTGAAGTTTTATTGCTCCGGTAAGTTGAAATTATCATAAAGTAGTCCAAAAAATATTGGGTAATGTTTTTTTAAAATAGATATGTCTTTGTCGAATACAAGGAATGTGTGGTGTGTGGGCAAAATGATTGATGACCTTGATACTGCCCAACCGCCGACAAAAATGCAAATACTGTAAAGATTTTTTAAATTGCATTTAGTGGAAAAGTGCACTATTTCCAAAAGCGCCAGAATAATAGCAAAGAGTTTGAGAGATTTGTGGAATCCAAATCAGGAACTGTGCAATATTTCTCGCAAAATAATAATATTGCACTCGAAGTGGGCAAAGTTATGTAAGGGTAAGTCTAGAAAAACCAAACTCGAAATTAAGAAAAGAAAGGACTTCGTGTACGACTTGAAGAGCGCGTTCGAAGTTCGGAAGACCAAATCAAAACCGTTTGAAAAGGAGGATATCAGCAGCGTTGATAGCGATGATTGTGACGTTTCGGTCTATGAAAACTCAAAAAAAATTGTTCAAAAGAAAATTTTCACTTTGCCAAAAAAATCAAAGTGCCTTGACAGAACCGGGATTAGTTGCCGTAAGACTTCGCTCATTGTGAATTCCTACGCTGATTCCGGACAGAGCAACGCAAAAGCTGCATGCTCAAAGCGTTCAATTTGGAGGGAACGTAAAAAGCAGCGGCTGATTGTGGCAGACTCAATTAAAAAATCGTGTGTTGCCTCAAATTATAACACGGTACATTGGGATAGAAAAATAATGCCTGACTTAAAAAACATAAGGAATAAAAATGATCGGCTATCCATTAGTGTAACTGGTAATTCAGACTCCAAGCTTCTGGGAGTAGTACCACTTTCATCAGGAACAGGAGAGGCCCAAGCCGAGGCAGTATTTCAAACCTTAAAATCTTGGAATGTAACGGAAAATGTCCAATTTATGTGTGCGGACACAACCAGCTCCAATACAGGACGGCGGATTGGGGCTTGCGTTTTACTTCGCAAAAAATTAAAAAAAAGACCTCATATTTTTGGCATGCCGCCATCATATGATGGAACTAGTTGCTGGATCAGCGTTGAAGGCCCTTAATATTGAGGATAAAATTACATCCCACAAATTAAAATTTTCGTCACTCTTCAGGGAAGGTGGGATTCCATTGATAAAAAAAAATTTTCGGATTGTATGAACCACGAAATTGTTGGAAAAATTATTCCGGAGTTCATACGAAAAGGTCTAATAATTTTTGTAAAAGAGCAGCTGGAGAATATGCAACCAAGGGAAGATTATAAAGAAATGCTGCAACTGAGCCTTATTTTTTTGGGATATATACCTGAGCCCCATCCAACAATAAAATCTCCTGGAGCCATTAGCCGAGCTCGCCGGATGATAAAATTATATACTCTCTAAAAATATGCATTTTTCGAAACCAGCTACAACCTTTCATTCAAAATTCAAAACTTGATGCCTTGCTGGAGTTTACCTCATTTATTTTAAGAGTATATATTAAAAATTGGTACCTATGCCAATGTCCCCGATACGCTCCTCTCAATGACCTTAGACTTTTGAAACAATTGTATGATTACAAACGCTTTAATGAAAAAGTTGCACGCGAGACTCTGAAAACCTTTCTGCGGCATCAGTGGTACCTTTCCGCGAAGTTGGCTGCCTTATAGTTTTTTTATGAACGTATAGATACAAAAACTTTGCGTTTAATGCTTAGAAACCTACGTGAACCAAGTAATAACAACGAATTAGTGAGAGGAAATTTAACAGAAGCCATGATTGAAAATAGACAAATTCAGTGTTTTATTACAAAAGCCAGCCTAACTTTTTTTGAAGCCTGCAACATTTCTACTGATTTTTTACTAATCATTTCAGGAAGCCAAACACAGAGTTCAACAATTGCAAGTTGTAAACGATGTCGCAGAACGCGGTGTGGCCTTGGCTAATAGTTATATCAATATCACAACTTCTGAAACAGACTTTCAGAGTTTACTGCAGGGGGTAGAGCAGCATCGCAAGAACTATAATAAATGATTTATAACAAATCTATTTTTCTTTGTTTTTAATATAATTGTTATGTATGAGTGGTATGTAACTATTATTTTATTTGTAAAAACATTTTCTAAATCCAATTATTTAAAGTTTAAAGCAATGCAAACCTAGTTCACACCTTATAGTATTATACATTTCATACAATGTGTACAAAGCTTTAAAAGGGTATAACTCGAGAGCGTTGAGAGAAAATTCATTTTTTCTTTCTGCTAATTAATTTAAAACTTAATAATCTGTTCAACTGCATCATTAGTTTTTTTAATCTTTATACAAATTTTAAAAGTTATAAAGCATTCTGTTCCATATTTGTTGAAAATTTACGAAAAACCGTTATTAAATTGTCAAAATGTGCAAAATCATTGCCGAAACTTATTATTTATGCACATAAAATTAAAGATCGGGAAATTTTCTTTAAGAATATCGACTCAGAAGCTGAAGAAATATCTATTTTTTTACTAATTTTCAAGCAAAATTCAAAAAAAGCCCAAAAAGGTCGATTTTTGGTAAAAAACCAATTTGCGCGACCTCTAAACCACCTCCGAAAAATCTGAAAAATTTCTCAAAAATTCTTAGCCTTATGAGTATTCAAATTAAGAATGATCCCCAAAATTTTTTTTTTTAATTTTAATCTACATGTATCCACACGTTTCTAGATTTTGCAAGAAACGAAATTATAATTATTAAATTTTTATACAGTCATAGGTAGTGAATTAATATCAATTGATCCGCTATATTTTTATGTAGGTTTTTAGTGTTAAATATTATAGTAATGAATTTTCCCTAAAAATATTGTGTTTTTTTATAAATAAAAAAATTGATTCAAGGATCATAGGAAGGACAGATTTCCAAGGAGTGCAGAAGAAATGCATAATAAACATAAATATCGATCTATTTTATGGAAAATACAGTTACTAAATTGAAAAATGTGAAAAGAAAATTAATTTTGTAGTTCAAAATCCTGTTTTTTCTTAACTTGGGGTGGGTTTTTGCTAATACCTGCTCCGATGTTTATGGAAAAATATTTTGGCTGCAATTTTTGGGTTTTATTTCATTATAAATGCAAAGAATACATAAGGAAATGGTTTTATTTAATATTGGAATCGGTTTAGTTGGAGTTGGAGTGGGTTGGAGAAGTCTATAATACAAACTTGCAGGCTAGTTTCGAGATTCGACGAAAATCCATTTGTTTTAAATATTTCCTTCTATATACAGCAAAGTTGGTATAATGGGAAGACTAAAGGTAAACAAAAATTCTTTACATTTTAAAAATTCTTAAATTTATTCAAATGTAATAAACACTTCAAAATCTAGGTAAAAAATAGCAGGTGAAATATGATATGTTTTACTTTGTCTAAAATTCATAATTTTTATAAAATTATCAGACATTGGGGGCATATATTCTATATTGGTTTATGGGGTTTATAGTGGGTAAACAGAAATAAGACGTTTTACCTTTATGAAACGTAGTGAATACGTTCCCATATTGCACCACTGTGCACCTTTTGTTCCTTTTCTACACTAACTTGCGTATATCTGTCGATGGGCAGGGCGCCCACACTTTTGAAACTATAAATTTCAGTTGAAATTGATATCCACCTTTTGTTTGTGAACAACTGCACAATTTTCATTCGATATTCAATACTAATGACGTCGGAATTTTAACACAAATATAAAATCCCTCCTTATAGTCACACGAATACACTAATTTTGTGAATTTAATGGTTATAATCCATTTAGACAACAGCCACATCGTTTGGATGTGCGACGCGGGTAGGTATTAATTTGAAAATAATAAACATGCAAACAACCTAGCACATTTGCCTTAATTCCTTCATCCGAAATTGTTGGCATTATGGTCAGAATCATGTCTGTCATCATATCCCGCCCTCCCTTGAACACCATCACCATTGCTCTCAAAATCAACAGCAACATCTTGACCATCATCGACACCAATTGGAATTGGGATGATCGCAGCCATTAATGGCAAGAAAATGTGTTTTAACACACACAGCCATTTCTTCGTGCCGTCCCCATGTTGCACCTTTTTTCGTAGTTCAAGTCTCACCCTCAAAGATAAACCAGAGGCATAAGGAAAAGGATGAAGACTATTTGGAGTTTCTTAACTTGTTCTACTGAGTTTAGGTTTTTTTTTTTGCTGGTATGAAACAGCCGACTTGAATCTTGAGGAAAAAGGTTTTATAATCACATGAATTTTAGGTGGTTGGATGGACTACATAAAGTTGTGAGTTTATATGAGTTATGCTGTTTGAAGGGGTTTCCAATTTGAGTGATAAGATTTCTTTAAAAAAAACACACCAATTGTTAAGGAAATTCAAATATTTTTTATTTAATGTGAAGTACAATCGATACAATTAAGTTCCCAATAAATAAATAAATGGTTTCCCCTTAAATCGCGTGAAAGGATTAGGGAGAGCTTCTAACAAACCAGTAAGCTGTGCGCGTTCTAGTTTTACACTCACTGATTGGGACCTAGAATTCTACACCGATTCCGAATGGTATTTCGAAAGCTTTTTCATGGCTAAGTACTCGATAGTGTCGCCGTCACTAAGCGAGGTGACCGCCGTCGAAAGAAATTTAAGGTGGTCAGAGCACGGATCGAACCTAGGTTCTCATGCACAAGAGCCGCACACACTACCATTGCACCACCGACGGCCACAAGTTCTGAATTAAACAACTTTGAAATGGCCTGCACGTCTCATTTTGCACGAACGAATTCGATGAACCCAGTTTTCGAGGACTTTTTCCACTAAATCAAGTCGTATATCATGACTAACACGTTCAATATAGACTTGTAAAGCTTGAAGAGACTTGTAAAGCTTGAAGTTTATTTCTAAAGACCTATGACTTCAAAAAACCCCACAAGAAGTAGTCTACTGGTGTTAAATAACAACTTCTTGGAGGCCATTCAATGTCACAATTTTTATAAATCATCGTATCTCCAAACTTTTCTCGCAATAATTCGGTTGTTGCACGTGCTGTGTGGCACGTACCACGTCTAGTTAGAACCAGATGTTGTCAATATCAACTTCTTCCAATTTCGGCCTAAAAAGCTGGTTATCATCCATCTATACTGCTCTCCATAGACAGTAACGATGATACCAGCATCATTTCGACAGAAGCACGGACCGATGACTCCACCAAACCAAAAACCACCCCAAGCTGTCAATTTAGGTGAATGTGATGGTTATTCGGGAATAATTTGTGGATTTTCTTAACACCAGAATCAGCAGTTTTGATTATTTACTGCACCACTCGGATGAAAGTCACCGTCGTCGGAGAAGGTGATTTTCTTAAAAAAAATCGTGACAGTTTTCGAGGTGTTCCAAGCAAAATCAGAAAATTCATGAGGTTTACTGTAGTCCAATGGCTTTAGTTCTTGAGTGATAAAAATGTTATATGGATGCAAGTCAGGTTGTGGTTTGAGACATTCCCAAATGTAGACAACGTCGATAAATTGCGGTGTTTAGCAACACTTGCCTGAACGAACGGCAACAATATTTTCATTACTTCGAGCGGTTGTTTCTGTTTTTGACACTTGAACATTATGTAAAGAAAATGTACGCTCGTAATTTGCAACAATTCGACGAATAGCGAGAACAGATGGACGATTATTACGACCATAAAATGGCAAAAGCGCACGAATAGTTGCAATTGGACAACGATTATGAATAATGAATAATTTGTAATCGTTGTCCTTTCGTATGTCTCTCCATGATGAAATTGTAAACATTACTGAATATAATTGAAAATAATACAGATCACGACATACTACAAATGGCCGAGATTTCACTCAGGAATCATATCACTCAAATTCGAAAACCCTTTACTAGAGGTTTATTTAAAATTTGATTAAAGTTTAAATCAAGTTTGTGGTATTGGTCGAAAAATAATATTCTCTTTTACTCGTATTATAAAATTAGTCTCGTTGTTTTAACACCCCTAAATTTTGTTGAATAAACAAGAGAACATATTTTGAAAGGCCTTGAAATAATTATGAGTAGTGACGAGGAAAAATTTCGACGATAAAATCTTATTGGATAGATGGACAATTTAACGTCTCGGCAAGATTTACGGCTTGTTCGCTAGTTAAGCAATCATACTGTAGGCCCATGACCTTGATGCATCTCAGGTGTTGCATTGGATACCAAAATCATCCCACTTGATTCCGTACAAATATGAAGTATGATAAATTTTAATTTGTTACCATATTTATTGTTTCATTCATTTCAACCTGCCTGACGGCGTTTTCAAATTTCAGTTGATTATCGGTTCAAAAATTACTGACACATTGGCGGTTTTATCGCCGCAGTTGCCACATTTGGTCGTTGCCTATAAGTCAGTGGCATCCTCATTATTTATGATTTCAAAAGTGGATGTTTTTAATTATTTTCCTGGACATAAAAGTGTAGATTAAATATAGATATTGTGATAATGGAGGCCAATGATGAACATGAGGCCATTCAAGTACATTGTGGTGATTTCCCTTGTTTGCTTTAACCACAACAAAAAACTACAAATTGTTTGGCATGATAAGTAAAAACCTATCGAGAACGTGCTGCGGATTCTTTCTTTCATTAGCTGCGGCATGGCATCGGACCACAATGATAAGGAAGAAACCCAACAGAAATGTATATTCAATGTTATTGTTCGCTTAACAAATAAACGCTAGAAACACAGAAATAAATAACAACATATCCTTAACTCAACCACCAAAGGAGAAATCACTCGACTGCAACTAAGAAAAACAAGTAAAATATAATATTTTTTTTGCGTTGAAATTAAGTCGACTTCTCTTCGAGCTATGGGCACGAAGAAACAATCCAACTTACAACAGGCGGGCATATTATTTATAAACGTAACCTTGTGATCATGCATTTGCTGCTAAGAAGAGTAAGAGTCACGAAACTTTGCAAATTTATGTATTTAGCAGCTGGAAACATATCAGTCTCCCCAAATAAACTGATGGAAATCGCACACATCTTTAAAATGTAGGTGTTACGTATCATGTCTAAGGCAAATGCCATGGTCGTCAAAAATATGATGATTCACTAACATCGAAACGATCGTCCAGAGAATGTGAGTTCGAATCCCAACCGCGGCATATAATTTTTTTCTTTTCTTTTACTTTTATTGACTACTTTACAACCTCATGAGGTCAAACGTCTTACACATATTAATTAAACAAACAAATTAAACAAATGTCAACATATTCTTCCAACTGGCTCTATCCTTCGCCTTTTCTCGCCAGTTGGTATCACCAAAGATACGGAGGGATTCTTCTGCCTGGTCTTTCCAGCGGAGTCTTGGTCGTCCTCTTTTGCTGCTTCCATCGGGTACGTTATCGGAAACCTTTGGCGCTGGCTCATCTTCATCCATTCTGATAACATGGCCTAGCCATCGCAATTGGCCTAATTTGATTCACCTAGCTATGTCCACGTCTGCGCTCCAGCGACGTCGTTTTCTCTAACAGGGCCATATACTTTACAGAGAATTCTTCTCTCGAAAACTCTCAGGTATTTTTCATCCGCTTGCGATATGACCCAAGTTTCGGAGTCATGTGTCAAGGTAAATATGTAAAGGTAAAATGAGACTCTGCTATAGCTGGACTTTTCTCTGTCGAGAGAGGGCTTTGTTCCTTAACTGCTTACTGAGTCCAAAATACCATCCATTTGCAAGCACAATTCTCCTATCTATATCCAGGCTGACGTTGTTGTCCAGGTTCACGGCGGATATAAGGTAGACAAATTCACCTACCACTTCAAAATTAAATCGGTTGTCAACGTTCAAGTGCAGACCAAGTCGAGAAGTTTCTCTAGACGCGGACGCCATCAATTTTATCTTAACAGCAAGACCCACCTTCCCTGATTCCTTTTCGATTCTAGAAAATAATGCAGTAATCTCTGGCAAATTTCGCCCAATGATGGCTATGTCGTCAGCATACGTCAGCAATAAATGGCTTTTCGTGTTAGTGGTCTTGTTCGTATTTACTGCAGCTTTTCTCATTATTATCTCCATTAAGATGCTGAAGAGATTGCACGAAAGTGTGTCGCCTTGTCTCAGTCCTCGCTTGGTACAGAGTGGTTCAGTGAGGTCTTTCCCCATGTTTACTGCTGGTCAGCGTCATTCTACAGAGGCAGATCAGTTTTGCCGGAATCCCAAGTTCCGGCAAAGCTTCGTGCAAATTTCCCCATATGGGGCTATCGAAAGCAGCTTTGTAGTGGACAAAAAGGTGGTATGTATCGATTTGGCGTAGCATGAATGTTTGGTCTGTCTTGGACTTAAAAATGGTTTCCCATTACATCCCATGAAGGGACTGGAGAGAAACTTCTCACAATCACTGAGCTGTGCGCTTTCCAATTTCACTCACTGATTGGGACCTACAGTTTTACACCGATTCCGAACGGTAGTTTGAGAAGCTTTTTCATGGCTAGATACTCGATAGTGTCGCCGTCACTATGCGAGGTGACCGCCGCCGAAAGAAAATTTGAAGGTGGTCAGAGCCGGGTTCGAACCCAGGATCTCATGTACAAGAGCCGCGCACACTAACCATTGCACCACCGACGGCCACCTGTCTTGGACTTGCCTGGTCTAAAACCACACTGATAAGGTCCAATCAAGTTTTCAATAATTGGCTTTAGTCTTTCACATAATACGCTCGACAACCTTATAGATGACGAATAGTTGGAACAAGCACATGGATGGCCCTTTTGGAATAGAGGACATAATACACTGAGACACCAATCTTCGGGCCTAGATTCCCCGAGCCATATACCGCATACAAGTCGATGCATGTGGGCTAGCTGTGCTTCGCCACCTGTCTTAAAAGATTCACCGGGTAGCCCATCCGCAGCAGTGGCTTTTTTGTTCTTAAGGCGGGAGATCGCCGTTCTAATCTCGCCTTGGGGGGGGGGGGGGGGGGGGGTTACAATCTACACTCTCTTCCACCTCCTGATCATCAGTTGAAGACTCTGAGTGGAGTAGTGCTGAAAAGTGGTCTCTCAAGTGGTCTCTTCTCAGTCACCAAATTCCCATTCTCGTCGTTGCAGGAGGGCAGCCCATTATTAGGCCCGTTATTCGATCTTCTTACCCTCTGGAAAAACTTTCGGGATTCACTATTCATCCTGCACATTTCGGTTTGTTCACCCTCTCTCTGCTACCACTTCCATTTGTTCCGCCTAAATATTAGGTTTTCCTCCCTTCTCAGCCTCTTGTACCTCTCATTTGCAGCACGCGTTGTAACTGACTGTTTCGTTGCCATACGTGCAGCGTCTTTTTCATCGTTTGCAATGCGATATTCTTCGTCGTACCATGGCTTATCCTTATGCTTCACTAACCGTAAAAAACATGAAAGGAATTACAACTTTAAAAATAACTTGGGTCAAATCAACTAAACTTTAAGGATATGGTAGAACTCAAAAACTTTGGCATCAGTGCATGTATGTAGGACACCAAAGTGTAAATAATGACAACCAATCACTCTACATAATAAAAGTCATCAGTTAGTAACAAGTGTGAGTACACACTACGAACTCAAAGGGCTAGACGCCGCTGAAGAGAATGCTTCACAAACATCGAAAGCTATAGTCCAGCGAATGGGTATTCGAATACCACCCGGAATATTTAAACCTTTTCCACTAATCGGAAAATAGGATCTGTTACTTTAAAAACTGAGCTACAACCTCAAAAAATATCTCGGATCCAAGACAAATTAAATTTAAATTTCGACTAATTCAGATTCAATGATTTCAGTTGATTTGAGAAAATTGTAACGAAATTTTACTTAATGGCAACCGTAAACAACCCCTGAAGGGAGCGGATAATTATGACAAATTATATAAAACCATCCGGACTATACTGATTTCATACCTCCAGGGAGTGTTCCCTGTGGAAAAATACACAACTAATGGCAGCATCCTTACAACATCCTGCTGACCACCCTGGTGCCCTGAGCTCTGCCTTAGGTACTTACCATAGGTACCCACCACACAAGGCTACATCGGATGACATCGTCATTTGAAGTTTCAATTCGAACTGCACCCACTAAGCCTGATGGGGACAGCGCTGACAACGATTTTTACAGTCAACTGGACTTTACTGTAATCTCTTAGTCAGTTGGTCCAATTAAAATATTTCAGGGTGATTTCAACACCAAATTTGGAAACGGAACACATTAGCTTGGAACTCTGGGGAATGACAATGACAATTTCGATACAATCCAGGACCCGACCCCTATTGAACTGTGTGAGGTGTTTTTTGAGGTGTTTGGGAAAGTTCATAAGCAGATACCTCTTTCACTCGACAATACCTAGAAGAAAAATACTATCAGTTCCCTGGTATTTCTACTTTAGTAGCTTTTGTACCACTGTGTCATACATAGTCACTACCTGCAAAATCGAAATTAAACAGCAAACCTCGAGCAGTCTTTACCAAGCTTTATGTAGCTATTGATCCCGTGGAGATCCCATTATGAAATTTGGCTATGATGTAGAGAAAAAGATATACTTTCTTTTGGTGGGGAAATTAAAAATTAAAGATAAGTTATGCCAGGATATTCAAGGATAAATGATACTTTTGAGTTTTCAATATCATTGAACCACAACGACATGACTGTTGTATCGACGATTATTAAAGCGGTTATTTTGAAATGCCTGCCAAAGTTATAGCATTTTTAAGTCACGTCCTTTTTCAGAAAGCGCCATACAAGACCTATTTCAAGGAATCATAGAACAAAAACTGCTTTGAATTTTGACTCAATACTGTTGTCATAGAATTCGTATGGACGAGGAGAAACTACTGTCGATACTGTTAATACCAATCGGGTTCGAAAATTCTGATTTTTGTGTCGATTTTTTTGTAATTACCCTTTACTCACCATCCACTGCATTTTGGTGGAACGGAATATCCCATACTTAGATATACACGCTACTCACACTACCATTTGGAACCGGTGTAAAATTGTAGGTCCCAATCAGTAAGTGTACAACTAGAAACCACACAGTTCACTGGTTGTGAGAAGTTCTCCTCAATTCCTTTATGGGATATAATGAGAAACCACTTATTTACCATTTATTGATAGGCAAGTATTCATGGGAAGCAGCCGTAGATCAAACCTTCAATCAAATTCTTGATATACTTATAAGCAAGATGTTTTTCGGTCCCCTGAATTGATATCCTAGTCTGGATGTGGAGCTGATACAGACGGCAACCACCAACTTTTAGTGGCTACTTTCGGCACCCGCCCAGCACCTGTCAACGGTATTAGGGGCATAATTCGTAAAATACAATGTACACCGTCTGCAGGACTCATCCATACCAATGTTGTTCGATTAAACTCTATGAGCTAATTTGGCACAGAACAGGCACAGTAGGAAGTCAGCAATTGTTCGAAAGGTAACAGAATCTGCCATGGAGTTACTTTTTGGGAAATGATTTAAGAATCTGCCTCGAATTAGTTCAGTAGCCTGGCCGAAATTTGGCATCGTGGAAGCAGGCATAAAATGTGTATACGATCCAAGACACCAACATTGAAAACACAGTTGAAAGCAGACTACCTGAAATCGGCGTGTAGAGTGAGTACAATGTTTGTTCCGATTATCTGCATGATATAGAGGAAAAACTCGAGAAAGCTGCAAATACAGGAAACGTCTGTAGAGTGTGCACTTCAGTAAAAAATTTGAGCGCTCAAAATTTATTGAGTTCTGTATCCTTAAAAGCTAAAGATAGCACCGAGATTTTTTTCAATTACTTGTTTTTTATTTTGACCAATACCTTAAGGATACACCCTATAAATGCACTGCATTGTATTGGACTAAGGAAGTAAGGATATAACAATTGAGAAAGAGTCAGCAAAAGTGGGTCTGACAGTAAATGAGGACAAGACAAAATTAATAGTTGCAACGCACAGGACCTCTACGCGATTAGATCAAAGCCTGAACGTTGATAACCGTTATATTTTCGGGGTGGTGGACGAATTTAAATACCTCGGATCTGCCGTAAACAAAAACAACAACGTCGGCCTTGAGATCAAGCGGAGAATTGTGCCTGCCAATAGATATTATATTGGGCTAAGCAAGCAATTTAGAAATAAAGCCCTCTCTCGAGTAACAACAGTCTAGCTTTGCCAGACTCTCATACAACTTGTCTTGCTTTATGGTGCAGAATCCAGGGTCTTATCGCAAGCAGACGAAACATCTGTAGGACTGTTCGAGAGAAAAATACTCCGGAAAATTTACGGCCCTATAGTGTACAACGGCAAGTATCGGCTATTCATGATGACCTTGTCAATAGAAAGGATGAAGATGAACCAGCACGAATGGTTTTCGAAACCGAACTCAAAAGAAGACGGAAAATAGGAAGACCAAGAATCCACTAGAGGGATCAGGTAGACGAATCCTGCGTACACTTGGTATAGCCAACTGGAGAGACAAGGAAAAAGATCGACCTGGTTGGCGAAATATGTTATCTTCATTTTGTAAGGTTCAAGACCCCCAGGGGTTGTTCGAGACCTGACGAGTAAGTAACTAGGGATATGAGTAGAAAAATTGAGAGTTAGCCCTATAAATTCTTTCTGTCGTTTCTCCTAAACTTACAGATGTCATTACTCTTACGATATAAATTTACCGGAATCTTACTCCACATGCGGACTGTTCGACTCAAAAATTAGTTCCTCCTGTAGTATGTCGTCCCGGAAAAGTGGCAATAAACGGATGTAAATCTCCGGTCAACCAGGTCGTAGGGCTAAGTACCCTATTCTCCGGAAATTACCGAACGAATGCTGTTGTACGGTTGTACAACTTTAACCTTGACGAAAATGACAATAAAGCAAGACCATAGATTACATTGTGCGACACCAAAAAAATGATGGGGTTCTGTCAACGGATTCTGTTAGAAAGATCTAAAAACAATATACGTGTATCGGCGTTTTGCCAGATCTGATAAGAATTTTTTTTAGGGCGGGTCAAAGTTTCCGTCCCTCGGAACTTTCCTGCAACATATCGGGATGAAAAATTGTGCGTGCCTTACTTCTGACGTACAAAATATGTTCAGAAGTTTTAGAGAAAAAACTCAAATACACATTTTTGTGGAACAAATTAACCCTCTAACTGTCACGTATAACCATAATTGTAACTTTTTTTTTGAAAACTCGCTAAAAACTGCTCCAAAACGACGGCGGACGTGGTCAAAATGTTCTACAAAAGCTATCGCCATAAAATTTCACTATATGGTCAATTACTTTACTGGCAACGTTACATTTTTACAACTTTTTTTTTCTTCATGCTCATATTTTCACAGAAAACAACGAATTTTTCTATTTCTCTATATGCTAATGAGAAACGGTAATTCTACCTAAAATTTAAGCTTTTACCTTTTTTTGATAACTTCTAAGACGGCGGAGTTAGAAGCGTGTAAAGAGCAGTGGCAACGTTACAGATCGGAGAAGTGAGTTTTGAAGTTGTTTTACATTTCATAAAAAATCTGTTAATCTGTCAAAGCAAACTCCTTCATATTCCGATATGTTACGTCCCAAGGACTACTGAAGAGATGAAAATAAGTATCTTCTCCCCAATTTTTACTTTTTGCTGTTTTCCCCCCAAGAATTATGGTACTGGCAACGTTACACAAAACACTGGCAAAGTTGCCCGCCTTAACTTGTAAAAAAACTCGGTTCAAAACCATGCAAATGAAACTCCAATGTTAGTAGTAAAACGAAAAATTTGAAAAATGTATTTGGTATTCAATCTAAGATTCATTTAGAAGAGTCTGTTATGGAAATATCATTCGTTTTTAATGTCTTAGAAACAGTCTTAATTTATTAAATATTTTTTAGTAAAACAATCACAAATTAAAGAGATATTTTGTTATATCCTACTTTGGAAGGGCAGAAGATGACAGATTTGCCATCAATGACTTGAATTTGGTGCGAATAATAAATATTGCGAATATTTTTAGCACCGGAGAACAGCTCAGCCACTTTCATGTCTTGATTTATCTTGTCAAATTCAGCATCTGTTACCTCTTCGACTTCAATTTTTGACTATGTCAGTTTGAATGCGCTAACAAAATCCGAAGCGCTATTTACGAGAATATTCCGAGCTTTAATGTGTTTTCGCACGATTATTTTCACGGTTGCACCTATTCCATCAACACATCCTCAGCCATATGATGTTGCAAAGCAATTCCAGATGATTTTTAGACCAAACTCGGCTTCCAACTGAGGAATTAAGGAAGCAATAAACTTGTCTTTAAATTGAGATGATGGTCCATCACTCCAAATTTTTAAAATTTTAAGAGAAGCTGGTAAATTTGAGAGCAATTTCCAAAGATATGGAACTATTGTGTATTTTGTGTGTATCAAATTGTTAGATACGAATAGTTTTGCCTGAAAGGCGTCATTGTGGTAAAAGCCAGTCGTAAACAAAGAAAGCTGCCGCTGATTCCAATACGCGTTTTGTACTTCATCTTGTCCCTCACAGACGAAATTTTCAGCAAAGTCAACTTGAAGAAGACCTTCTTCCGGAAATTCTACATGCAATGCTCTTGGTCGATCGTGCATATTAAACATTTCAGACTGTTCTCGCTTATTAAAACTGTGCCGCAACAAATGTGAAGACAAAGCAACCGTGTACGCGATTAGCTCAGCCAATGCTTCCGTTTCTTCTTGCTTCTCAACTCGTTTAGCTTCAACGCTTTTCTTTCGTGAAACTGTCGAATCGAGTGCAGCATCTTGTGCTAGATCATTTATTTTGGAAACAGAAATACCGGTACAATTATTGCAACTTTCATACCAGCAGTCAATCGATGAAACTGGATACAAAAACTTTTGAATAAAACCATTGTCATAGCTCGGTATGCTAGGAATGTTCTTATTCAGAGCAGTTACAGCTTCAATGAAATTAGCATGGTATGAACACATACACATGTTGTGTGGCAAATCGTTAATCAATTTTAGATGCTTCGGTCGTTGACGGTAAGAATGAGACACGTTACAGGTATCTGAAAGTGAAACCAAAATTTAATCATAAACATAGATATGCAAAGCAGAGGAATAAAATGATGAAATTTGAAAAAAGAAATTCAATTTCAAATACCTCTCCAGCGCTCCGCTGCTCTTCGTCGAATATGGCAAATTCTTCCTTCACAGTCAATGTCATGTGTCTTTTTGTGGCAACCAAATTTTGTCTCCAGTTGTTGGGCACAAATATTCTTTAACATCACGTATTTTTGGCGAGACTCGTGAAACATCATGCCTTTCATAAAATTTTCGGATCGCATCCATCAGAATTTTATTTGGAGCATACTTTCTCTTTCTTGCAAATACTGAGACCAACTCTTGCTTATCTTCATCATTAATTTTTGACATGATTTGTGCCAATACTGCTTTCTTTTTGGATGGCGAAACTGGCAAGGCACGGGTTGCTTCGCAAACTGCTTTTCCAAGCGATTTTGTAGAACTGTACCCGCTTGAATTCATGTCACTTCAGACAGTACTTTCCTTGTTAGAAATATTCATTTTGTTCAATTTTGCCAATCGATTCCGTTCTCTGCACTTTTGGACACGTTCGCCAGTTGCTTCACGGCGCTTCTGTACAATTTCGGCAAGCGCTTGTTGCGAAATATTCTCCTCGCTCTTCTTCATATTTTTTCGAAATTTTTTCATCACAGCCGCTTTTTTTTCTTGTAATCTTCATTTTTTGTCGTCGTTTTCAGTTTGTCCATGTACCTTTTATTTTGTTGAGCCTTGCTCAATTTCACCTATTGATTAAAAATGATTTGTGAAAACACTGGCAACGTTACACACGTTAGATGGCTTCGTTAGAATATGAAAACTGCCATAATTTATGTTTTTTATATTGGTTCTAATAAAACATCAAAAATACTAAGAAAAAATGTAACTGGCAGCGTTACTATTTTTTTTGCGGTGCATTTCATTGCGACCAAACATCGGCATTAAAAATATTTTTGCTAAAATTTATGATGTTTTTTTTATCGAAATATTTCATAATCTAAGCAGAAAAACCAACACAACGTACGCAAAATAAAAATGAAATAAAGTTTTTACATTTTTCTTCGTTGTAGTATTTTTTTCCATGTTCGAGTTGATTGAAGTACTCGTAAAGATTGCACGAAATGACATAGACCAAGCGCTTCTCTATGCTTGACATTTGTTTCGTCTGATGCTATGATATATATATAACCCAAAAATAAGCAGGTTCGCGCAATATTTGAAAAACATTTATTTTTCGTGTAGGAGACTTTCCCGAGTAATAGACCATATGTGTCCGAACACTCCAAAACACAAATCGTAGCCCAAGTGCTAGATAAAAGATAACATATGACAAAATTCTTTATATTATGTGGACTATTTTTAATGAAAACAGCAAAATGACAGAATTCTTTATGACATTATTCATTAACCCTTAGAAGACAGTTTTTGCTTATTATCTAGCACTTGGAAACCATACGGAACCATACTCTACCGTCCTTCATTTCCGTTTAAAGGGAATTTAGGCGGGAGTTTGGCGGCCCTCCCCCGAGTAGATGGGCCATTATGAGGTTGGTACACATGTTTGCCGACTCTGGAAGCATTGCACGAAGACCTTACCAGAGGGATCCCTATGTTCGGGTTTTAAGACACAACCGAGGCTGTAGCATCATCAATTTCGGCAAATCCAAGCGTTTCGACTCGAAGGTGATCATAGCAAATTGGGGTTAGCAGTACGTTATTACAATGGATAATTCATGGTGACTTAAACTTTTTTCTATACAAAGTCTAAATTACAAGCAAGTTGAACCCTCTGGAATAGCCTATTCGCTTGTAATTTTGCAAAAAAAATTATTGAAATGGCCGAAGTTGACAACGTCGTGATAAATTGATTGCTTAAGTCTCATGAGGCTCATTTTGATCTAAACGGCTATGTAAATAGGTAAAATTTCCGTGTATAGTGTGAATATTACACAGAAATGCTACATGATTCGTAACTGCACCCAGAACGCAGTTTCATCAAGGTACATTGTGGGGCCATACTTCTTTGAAGAAAATGGTGTAACAGTAACCGTTTTTTAAAGATGTTGAGGGGGTTTTTTACCCAGACGGGCAAATGACCCATCAATTCAATATATTGAGTACTCAAATAGCCCTTTGTTGCAGCTGATGTGTGAGAGCTATCATTGATATATCTTGTGGTTTTTCCTTAATTTTTCGAACAATGTTGGCAAACAGATGATTGTACACCACTCAGAAGTGACCGTCCTACGTCCCACGAAAAACACTTTCGGCACATGACCGGTTAGACCGGAAAAAAAGCGATGATTTTCTTCGATGTACTTCTTCCACGAACAAATTTTGTTGGCTTAACTCGTCCTGAAAGACTCATACGGTCGATTGCTGTTTTTTGCGGGCTCGTATGCTTAGATCCATGACGCGTTACCTGTGGTGTTATTATATACTGTATTTGAGTTACCGTGTTAGTATTCTTTCAACATTTCTGTGCTCCATTCACCACGAGCCTTTTTCTGAGCAATCGTCAAAGTATGTGTGATCATACGAGACCTACTCTTTTTCACGGTCAAATGAACGTGCAACATCTTTGTTGATGCTTTTCATACTAATGCCCAAGAATGCCTCTATCTCACGGTATGCTTCATCAGTTCATCAGTTAACGCACAGCAACGCTGGTTTCCGGCAAAACGACCGAAGTTGGAGAACCATCACGAAATTCATCCTGCATCGAACGGCGTCACAGACTGAAATCTTAGTACCAGCTATTGACAGTGGTTTTTGACGGTTCTTTATCAACAAAAGTCGAAACAAGTTGATTGATACACTCGTGTCTCTAAAATCCACGCCCAAAACCGTAAAAAATCATCGCAGGAAAACTTGCACGGGTTAATTCTATTTCTTGAGCGAGATGAATTTACAACACACAGTAAATACAACAATTAGTGTTCATATATGAAAACATGGTAAGTATGTTTAAGCTACAAAATTTCAAACTCCCCCATGGTAGTTCCAGTTGGTACCTGGCAAAACTAGTATTGCTAGGACCCGAAATATAAATGGCAACCTCGTAGCAAGGTTCTCATCCAAAGTGGCTCATTGAATATTTCAGACGAACAACAACATCAATTCTCTTTTTGTACTCCTCCTGCATGTAATAATAATAATATTTCCTCTTCTTGTAATAATATTTTTTTTTATTAATTTGTTTTATAGTTTAGACACATTTCATGGGAATTTAGGGGGACTGTATGCAATCGGACGTAAGATAAATGTCCACCATTTTGCTCGATACAAACATTTGCTAATTTAAGCGCGTTTTCCATAACACCACGTAATGTTTATGGTTGCAGGCTCAGTATTTCGACTCGAATATTCTGCTTTAGCTTTCTGATTGTCTCTGGCTTAATGACATATACTGTTTTAATCATCCCCAAGAAATTAAGTTGGGCGAACGAGGTGGCCAAGGAAAATCAGAATTTTTTGAAATCAAACGTTCGCCAAAATGTTCGCACAACAAATCTATAGTTTGCCTTCCAGCATACGCAGTCGCTCCATCTTGTTGGAACCACAAATTAGGATGGTGCTCCACCATTGGCCGAAAAAGTTGTCAATCATTGTTGTGTAAGAAGCCCCGGAAGTCGTTTCTGGCGTTCCATCTTCATTCTCGGAAAACTGTGTACCGATAACTTTATCGACCATAACACCACACCATATAGTGCATCTGTATGGATGTAACTGATGCTGGTGTGTTGCCCTCGGAGTCCCACAATCCACAGTTCAAATTCCATATCATGAATGCTGTGGGAGGTAATCTTGAATTCAATTGTTGACGATACTTTCGCTGCGTCAGAACTATTGATCTTTGACAAAATAAAAAACTCCATAATTTTAACACGTAGTTGTGTACTACATCTATCCATTATAAATTTCCAAGAACTCAATTATAACCTGCAAAACAAAAACACAATTATATTAGCAAACAAAAAAGTTATTCGGGTTTTATATTCGTAGGTATTATTTGGCCCACCCTGTACAATCAAAGTAATGAAATTTCTAACATACATCTGAGTTAAACAAACTTCAAGGGAGCATTCATCTAAATATCCATATCTACCTATCATTTCTGTTTTAAGCACATTTTAGTTTAAAGCAAAAAAAATTGCTGACAGATTTGAAAATTAAAACCATTATATTGGAATGTTTCTATTTGAAATTTACTTATGGTAAAGTTTCTTTTGTCCTACATAACATAGACATGTCTTGTCTTTTTATTGTACTTTCCGTAAAACTTTGATTTGATTCTTACATCCTTTTGTAGTATTATCTTTATATAAACATGAGACGAAGGAAAACTTATTGAAGTAGATGCATTTGAAAGGAGAAATCAGAAATGTACTTTAGTTTCAATACATTCACATATTCTGCATATATCATTTGGGAAAGTTATGCGATTTTCTTTGTATACGGTTTCATAAACAGCACGAAAACTTTAGATATTCTTGGTTTTATATCTTATTTACTTTAATTGAAATAATAATAATAACAACAACGAAAAATATGTGTTTTACCTGTGGGTGCAAGTGCTCTATACTATATATCCGAGTCGAGTGATAGCTAAGAGTAGGATTGAACCAGCGTATAACTTTTCGACGTAATCACAAATTTACTTGTGAAATGTTTGTCTAAACTTTGTATTATTACGTAGTTTTTAGAAATAAATGCATATCAGAACAAAAACTACAAACCACAATCAATTATGAGTGCCCTCCCTCTCTAGGTTTAGGAATATAAATGCTCAATCAAATTAAGGACACCATTACTCTAAGGAAGGATTAATACATGTATTAGATAATTTAAATTGATTTTGTTAGTAAAATATATGAAAATTTCTAAAACTTTATTCTTAATTATCATGGAATTGATTTTACCATTTTTATTAAGTGTGTAAATAACATCATTAAATTGAAGTTGATACTGATTTTCCACCTTTGGGAAAATACTAATTCGAATATCCTAACAAAAACGTATTATTTTATTAACTTTAGAAGGGCTGAATAAATTTTAATTTTTCAAAATTATTTATATGACACTATTCTAGAGAATTCTGCATTTTACGGAATTCTGCATGTTATTGTTGAGGTCAACTAATGTTAACGAAGGCGCAAAACGACATTTGCCTAAATATATTGTCATGGCATTCAACAATTGTTTTCTTTGAAACGAAAATCAAAAATTATCCAACATATTTTTTTTTCCTTTGAAACGAAACTATTGAAAATCAGAAATTACGGGGTCTTTTGCACTTTGAAACAAAAATCAAATATTATTCAACAATTTTTGTCCTTTGAAACGAAACTATTTAAAATCGGAATATTACGACGTCTTTTACATCGGCACAATCACAGTAAAGGATTCGCACTACCGATGAAAACTAGGGTATCCCAAAAAATTTTTCTTTTTCGATTTTCATGGTTGCTCAAGCTTTATTGGAAAGCCTATAGGGTAGAGTATTTTTAGAATTTTTTTCAGATTTTTCTGAAGAGGCTTAGAGGTCGCACAAGTCCAATTTCCCCCAAAAATCGGGTATTCCGGACGTTTTTTTTGAATTTTATTTAAAACTCGGTCAATAGCCACGATCTTTTTCTTTTTTTGTAAGTCAAAATTTTTAAAGCAAAACGTCCAAACTTTTATTGTAGATGCATAAACCACCAGTGTTGGTAATAATTTTGCTCAATAAGGTACCACGTATTAAATTTTTTTCGTAAATTTTGGATAAAATTTGTTAGTAACGCTTTATAACTTTTAAAATTCCTATGCAAATTTAAAAAACTAATAATGCACTTTAAATGACGTATAAATTCCAAGCAATCTTGTACAAAAAAATTTTTAATTCGCAGTTACTGTTCCAGAGTTATACCATTTTAAAATCTGTTACCCATTGTATGAACCTAAAAATATTATAAACTGTTTGCTATTTTTCCATCGGATTTGCTTTAAATTCCCATGAAAAGTTAAAACACTAATGATGCACTTTAAAAGACGGATAAATGCCAAGCAATTTTGTAGAAAAAATTTTGAATTTGCAGTTGCTGTTCCTGAGTTATGCCATTCTAAAACTCTTTACCCATTGTATGGAACTAATAATATGATTTGCAAGCAATCATATATATGGTTCCTGCAATATGTTGCCGGGATCATTTTTTGCTACCTGTAATTCTCTGTCGTTACTTAGCGCATGCAGATTTTTTCAATAATACAATGTTCAAGGCAAATCCGATGGGAAAAGTCAAACAATTTAAAATATTATTATATTCATACAATGGGTAAACCTCTTCCGAAAAATTTGAAAAAAATCTCAAAAATACTTTACTCTCTAAGCTTTCAAATAAAGCCAGAGCAAACAAAATTGTTACCGATGGGACACTCTAATGAACACCCACAGTCTAAAAGACCTGATACGCCCAGTTGAAACACTGTCTGTATTATAGGATGTCTTGGCGGTGGCAGTTAGAGACAAAGGAATGGAATGTGTAACAATTGAAAGGATACAATGCAAATATTTTGTGCCGTTATATAATGCCATTACGCAGGTTGGTTCCAAGGGTGAGCGAAATAAGTGATGTTTGGTGATCAATGGCCTGTTGAATATTACTGTGCAGGTGACTACTGTTCCGAGGGAGGAAACCCAGGACTTGGAAACCATAGGGTACATTCTGCTGTTCCGAACTGCTAACACATAACTGGATAGTCGTTTTATTGGAAGACGCGGGTAGTGTTTGCAGACACGCGATGTACATTTTGAACAACGAGTCACTACCTTCCATCTACCTTCTTTCAAGACTATCTTTAGGATTGTCTCATTTGGGTGTGTTCACATGGAGTCTGTTGGCACTATAGCGACTGGTGAGCGAACCCCATTGCCATCAGTAGAATACATCAGAAGTCAGTCAATCGAATATTGAATGGATATCGGCATTTTAAAATCGGCTTAAGATTCCAGGGCTAGATATGGTATTGCAAATGGATGTATATGGTATCGCCAATCTATTTCAGACATACAGATTCCCTGCTAATGCATCGCATGTATAGACTGAAAGCTCATACCTAAAGGATAGAGAAACAAAAGTGTGGTATTTACTTCCGAAGCGGGAAAAGTCTCACTACATTGTTTCTGATAAAAACAGCTATAGAACGACTGATAGGTAGACATTGACGGGCCAGTATTGATGCACGACTGCTACTAGTCACAGATTATTGTTGCCAGATGATGACTTTAAAATATCTTGACACTAACAACATTTAGCTTAACATGTTAACATGTTCGCCATGACAAACATTTTGTTATTAAATTTGTATCTTATAACACAATAACATGGTTATTTTGTAGAGCTTTTCAATATCTGTCAGATCTGTACACCTAGAAAATATAAAAGCGACGAACATAATTGGAAAGGTTGTCATTGTGAAAATAATTGTGGTGGTGTACAGAACTGTCAAGAATATTGAATTGGAAAAACTATTTCGAGAGTTTTCTATCATCAGAAGTGGAATCTACTAAATCGCTGTTTTGTACTTGAAATTTGCTTGTCCCAAGAAAAATCGGAAATCAGAATATCATTTCACATGGAAATTATCCCTGAATCTGTTTGTGTTGGAATCTAATTTGTTATGGCAAAACAAGGAACTCCTGAAGATTTGTCTGCGGGTTTGCGCTCCAATGCTGTTTATGATTCTCCTGGGGAAAACTATGTAATTACGGCGGATGCTATTGATAAAATAATAGAAGCTGCACAACGGAAGCAAAATATCAAAGAGGTAGCAGGCTTTCCAAGTTTTGATTCTTACCATTCTCGTGTCGATATACAAAGGTGGTGCATGGATGTTGAGGTAAGAGTAAACCGTGATGAGTTGGAGAATTATGATATTATACCGAGAGTTCAAAGCGCATTGCTTGGAAGAGCAAAACAATGGTACGTAAAATATGGCTACCAATGGGTTGATTTACGTGCTTCGCTGATACATACTTTTACAAAATGGTTGCAAATTCTGAAAGTGATGAGCTCACAACTTATTCGGACTTTGTCATGGAAAAGATTTCGCAAATAAATAGATTGCTTTTCGATATACCTGAAGATAAAATTGTGAAAATTGTTATTGGGTGCATAACAGAGACAAATTTGAGAAATTCATTGACGTTTGTAATGCCATCTTCTGTCCAGGACTTGATTGATAATTTGTCTTCAATACGAGAGAAGCCTCTTCGCAAACAAGACTGTTCATCGAGTCGTATATGCAAAGACTATCAGCTATTTAGCCCAGTTTCTACGGCTGGATTTGATATTAGTCCTAATATTCCACTGAAATGAAAACGTTTAGATGAAGAGAGAAGATGTTTCGACTGTGAAAAAAAAGGACATATTAGATCAAAATGTCCCGAAAAGATTAAATCAATTGAATTGACGGAGCAAAGCATTTCAAAGAAAGCTCAAAGCTCATCTGAACATTATATGGGTAAAAATATTAAGTGTTCATTTTGTAAAAAAGCTGGACACGATGAGATAACTTGCTGGGCTAAACAAAGAATGGAAATTAAAAATGTGAATATTTGTAGAGAAGCAACATTTACAAATAATCTTACGACAGTGATTGTTAGTGGGAAGCTGTGTTTTTGCCTTCCTGATACTGGTTCCGATTGTTCATTAATTAGATCTCACATCGCTGATAAGATATCTCGCAAACGTACACCTAAATTTCTGACAATACGGGTTATTGGCAATGGACCTATTTTACTTACTTAGCAGCTTGGTATTTTTGTAGAATTTGAAGACCTTATTCTTGAGATAAACTTTCATGTAGTTGATAAGAAGTATAACTAGAGTTTGCAAGAAAATCGAACTCAGGGACAAACATTGCCTCTAAACATTAATTAATGTCACTTTTAAGACTGGGACAAAACTTCGACCGGAAGTTGGAGGACAAGCTGAAGATTGCCTCTGAGCCTCAACTTACTGTTAGGTTTTAAAGTGTGACAGAGTCGTTGGACAAGCTTAAGATTGCCTCTGAACCATAACTCATTGTATGTTAAAAGTTTGTCGAAGTTTTGGACAAGCTTAAGATTGCCTCTGAGCCATAACAATCATAGAAGTCACAGTGGGCGTAATGAATCAAATATTTTTGTGTCAGAAAAGTTATAGTAATAAAGGCTTATTTTGCCTCTGAGTTGTGATTGAGCAGACAAGCTCAATATCGCCTTTGAGTTGATGTTGTTTGTTGTTACAAATATCGCAGCTGAATTTGTCTGATGAGAAAGCACGTCGAGGATGACGGTGAAAAGTGAATAGCAGTCAAAATGATATAATTTACATTAAATTGTGAGTTTTGAATTTCAAGATTTTGAATATGTGTTTCAAATAAATTTACTTGTATAAAACTCAATTCAATTCATTGTCATTCCGAAAATAATTTTGGTGGTGTACAGAACTGTCCAGAATATTCAATTGGAAAAACTATTTGGAGAGTTTTCTATCACATAAATAATGCTCGGTCGAATTGTCTGGGATGCGAAAAACATAATAATGCGTACCTCACTCGTATCGTTCTAAGTACTTTTTTTTTATCAAGAAAGCTTTCATATTCTTTAATCCATTTTCGAGTCTGCTAATTTATAGTTGAAAATTGTTTGACCGTCCGACGGTACCCGGCAAAAAATGTATTAAAAGCACCAAAATGATCCGAAGCACTAGCTAATGCTCCTACAGGGGGGTATGTTTTGCGAACAGAATAGCATTTAATCCTGTCAAATAAATTTGCTCCTCACATACATACAAATTTGTGCCCATCGGTGGAGTAATGAATAACTAGCGAGGTTTTTGTACATAAGAATGAGAGTTCAGTTCCACCAGTTGTTGGTCATCAACAAGACGCCGTATTTTGAATATTGTCACTTTCGAACGACCGGTGGAACTGCTTTTCACTGCCTGTATTTATTTTGGTATAAAATGGTATCTTATCGTACTAATTATCATTTAATACTATTTGCGTACAATAAAGACAACTCTATACCGCAATTAATATACCACCACCTCTTGTGCAGCGACTAGAAAGTACATCTCTGTGGCTACTGTAACTAATATATTTTCTGACAACTTTCCACGATTACATGTATTTATATAATATTCACATTTTGTCCTCATACCGGACAGATTCTAGTAATATGTAATTAAAAGTGTATTATCACATTAATTTAATGGATGACGTAAATTATACACACTTTTTCAGAAAAATTTAATTAAAGTGAAAGGCACATTATACAATTCTGCAGTAACTCCTAATTTAAAGTTTACATACTTTAATTCATGCAGTGAGGCATCTTTCTTATTTGGTGGTCAATATTGCCTTTGTCCTTTTGCAAATGCTCACTAACATACGCGATTAAGCGTTCCGCCGTCAGAGTTATTTCAAATGGTGCTAAATATATTCTTTTCATATTAGTAACAACATCTACCTGTACATTGATATTATTCCCAACCAACACATGACATTTATTATGCTGTCTTCTAGTTTCATTAGTCCAGTCAGGATTGAAAACAAAACCAGCATAAACGTCATCATTAGACAATATTACAATATCATTTTTAACTGCATGGCATCCTGCCGTAGCAGCAACAACAATATCATCATCAACATAGCCTACATCATTAATACTATCATCTATACCAAAATGAACAGTCGAAGGTGCAACAGAATTATCACCGTATGGCAATGGTGAACTAACACACATGTCACCAACAATTCTACGCTATTTAGAAGAGAGATTTGAAGTAGATTTAGATGGAAAATTAGATAGAAAATTAGACTCTAACCCAGTTTCAGTTAAAGGGAAACTTCGATGAGGCGAGCTTAGAACATTTGTGTTATTGTTATTAGTATGCAGAAACGAATTGAGAGAATAATGATTTGAACGCATCAAGTTCGTAGCTAAAGAGTCTGACTTTTTTAACTAATTTCGCAACTGTAAACAATACTTGTCTATTTTGGTACGAAACTTATGAAGTTTGATTTTACAAATTTCCACTGAATAAAATTTTGATAAACTGCAAAATGCATTTACAAACATTTCATGCAATTTTTATACACAAACTCTCCCTAAGCACTTCATGGGATGTAACGGTAATTTTTATACACACATATTACGACAAATGATTTGTATTACGAGTAATTAAAGGGTATTACTGATACAAAATAGACAAAAAAATATCGCTTACGTGCAATGATACTAATTTCATGATTTCATTAATGCTAAATCTCGTTCACTGCTTTGGAAATTTTGTAGCGGCTTTGGAAAATGTCTAAAGGGTTTTCAACAGAGACGCTACTAAAGTAAATCCATAGGGACAGCAAACAACGCTATATTTTTCCCGCTCTTTTGACATTTCTCTTCAGTCAGGTTTGCCAGTTTATCATGGAACGAGGCGAAATTATTAAAATGTACTACCGAAATTTGGAGTCAGTGGCCTCAACTTTAAGAGGCCAACTTTAAGAGGCCTCAACAATCAGCAATGAGGCTCATTTCTGGCTGAATGGCTTCGTCAATTAGCAAAATATGCGTTATTGGTTAGACAGCAATCCACACGTAATTCATGAGTCATCATTGCATCCCGAAAAAATTACGGTTTGGTGCGGTTTATGGGCCGGCGGCGTCCTTGGGCCGTACTTCTTCCGTGATGATCAAGACCGGCACATTACTGTGAATGCGAATCGCTACCGTTCAATGATAACCGAATATTTTTGGCCCCAATTGGATAATATGGATTTGGAGGACATGTGGTTCCAACAGGATGGCACCACAAGCCACACAGCGGATGCCACAATCAATTTATTGGAAACCAAGTTTAGTGAACGTGTTATCTCACGAAATGGCCCAGTCGATTGGCCGCCTCGGTCGTGCGATTTGACGCCGTTAGATTATTTCCTGTGGGGCTACGTCAAGTCTATGGTTTATGCCAACAAGCCAGCGACGATTGATGAACTTCGTACGAATATCGAACGTGAAATTGCAGCAATATCGGCCGATTTATGCTTGAAAACTCTCGAAAATTGGGTTCAGCGTCTGGACTTGCCCGTGGTGGCCATGCAAAAGAAATCGAGTTCCATACATAATGGCATCGAACGTACTTTCACAGGAATAAAGAATTTCATTTGTATCTAATACCGGTTTTGTTTTATTTAGAAAAGCTTTTGTAGCACTCTTATTGAAAACCCCGTTAATATTTATATTATTAATACCTTCAGGCTTAATTTGGTATATATTTATTTATATCAATCATACGACGAGTTAATGCTAAAGATATTATTATAAATAGTACAGGGTGGAGCGCGGTTGTTTGCTTATTTGGAAATGAAATAAAGCACGCTGTACTGGAATGATCGAGTGCACATTTGAAAAATACGCTTCAACACAAAATTACCTCTCCTGACGTGTCCAATGCATGGTGGTAACTGAAAGGCTGACGACGATAAGCCACTATAAGCCACGCAAACTCTCCACTCGCTTCGACCAACAGTGCCGCCACAGCCTGTAGTGCAGAAAAGCAAATTACCGCGCTCCACCTTGTATATGCAACAAAATGTATATATTTTATATAAATATATCATATTTTTCCCAACGGTCCATATGAAAGAAATACAAAATTATCAACAAGGAGGAGAAAATATGTTAATAGATTAGCTGTTAGAAATGTAACGTCATTACTACTTGATATGGACTTCAACCAAGTGACTTAAAACGATAAAGCATTTTATTTTTGAGCTGAAAAAGTACAACTTCGTGCATGTAACTCAAGAGCATATGTTCGTTAAATAAAGACAAGAAAGAAAACCACAATTTTAATAAAGTTTAAGAATTGCAAAAGCTGAGTTCAAGAGTTTAACAGATCAACATAATCAATAAAGAAAAATTAGTACGCTACAAAAATCTTAACTGGTTGTTAATAATGTAATAAACGATAATCATTATGCCGGCAGTGACGGTTTATAAACGCATGTACTTTATATGTTCTACGAGCCAGCATTATCGACATAACGACATCGTTTAGAAAATTATCGTCATACACAATTTCATAAATCCAGAAAACAAACCTGATAATCGACACTGATAACACCGTACGACAATTTAAAAGAAAAGTCGTTACACTTGAACCGGATGATATTTGAAACTACAAGTAAAATGGAGTTAATTGGCGTTTTCAGTTTTTCATTTTCTCATCCTGTTGCCCCATAAAAGGACTACAAATTTTCAAGGGGTAATATTTAAAAAAACTAAATCAAATACTTATTCGCACCCTACGACACCGATATAGGTGTCTACTTAAAGAAGAGAATTATGGCTATTTTCATTATTATTTTATTTATACCGTTCCAGGATAAAAAAGACTTAAAAAATGTCCATGAAAATTTAAATCCTTTGAAAATCTGCAACAACTTATTCGAAAAATCTATATGTTAATAGCCTGTATATAGTGTAATACTCCCCAAAATTTCAATCTTTTAGCTTTATTAGTTTGTTTGTTTAATTGCTTATCCTACACAACAAGATATAAATCTTATAATTACTATATAGGAATTTACATTGGGGAGATGATAATTTTAATAAAACTTTGAAAACCTTTATTTTGAAAAAAGAATAGAAAAAATAGGTTAAGTAATAATAATGTAATAATAAATAAAATATAAATGTACTCAAATTGAAATTGAGTACAATCCAATATTAAACATTAAACAAATAAATGAAATACATTTAGATTCAAAAAAATTTAGCAAAGAGGAAAACAAATGCAAGAGAATATTTTAATTTTAAATCAGAAATGTTATGACTTAGAAAAAGATTTAGAACGTCACAAAAATCGAAAATGAAAAATAACAAAAAAAATACAGCAGACAGTTGTCCGAGGCCTTCGGCCACGGACTGTCCCTGCAGGCTGTCAGAGACACGGCCATTAAGTTTAACGTAGAATACGCCATCCGATAAGACAGAAAACATATATAACAATAAATTCATTTGCTTATATTATTTATCATTTATTGTTATATATGTTTTCTGTCTTATCGGATGGCGTATTCTACGTTAAACTTAATGGCCGTGTCTCTGACACAGCCTGCAGGGACAGTCGGTGGCCGAAGGCCTCGGACAACTGTCTGCTGTAATTTTTATATTTACCAACGGCATTTGATTCAAGTCCGTTTAAAAAAAAAATATTATGTTCAATGTTTTAAACTTAATTTAATTTATGTATTTTAATTAATATTTTTATTGAAATAAGTTCTGCGAATGTTGAGAGGGCCGCCCTAATATTAAAAAAGGTTTACCTTATCGAGTCTTCGCATTAGCATTCGAGCGTTGTATGAAAGCTTTACGCTTTACAATTCAAAATTAATGTTACAACAGCTTTATTGAAGCTTTCGCAAAAAAGCTTTATTACGTTAGCTTACTGTTTGTTTCACTTTTTACTAGATACATGTTGCCAAGCAACATTAGCTTGCTGTTCGTTTCACTTTTTACTAGATACATGTTCCTAAGCAATGTTGAGCAACCAAAAACACTCAACCAAACACCACACATATGTTTGAGTGTATGTGTTTAAACAATTTTCATTTGAGAAATTAAAATACTAGAAATATATCAACCAATATGAAATGTATATCAAACGAAAGATAACATCTTCATTTGCCTACAAAAAAAATTTTAAAAAAATTCATCTAGCCGTTTCCTCAAATTCAATAAAATAAAGATTACAACAATAAAAACCTGACATGAATCCTCATACCGTAAGGTAAGACGTATTCTACGTCAATAAATTATAAGCCAAGTAAATTAAACGTTCCGCGAAAAGTGATCAAATAAAAGTGCCTTAAAGTGAACAGCGTTGGTGGTATTGTGAATCAATTGCGGTAGTGTGTTACAAAGAGGAAAAACATTTATGAAAAATTGCAATTCGGATGTAAGTGTTTGATATCGAAAAGGTATCAGCTTATTTCCCCTATTAGATCTTGCGAAAACAAGACGACGGAAAAGATAAAGAGGTAGTTTTAGATATATTATCTTATGCAGAAGCACAAGAATCTTTATTTTAAACAACTTGTCAAGTCAAATTGCATATAATTGTATAGAATATTCAGAAATGTGGTCATATTTGCCAATACCATAAACATATCTACAGATATTGTTGAATACCATGTTGAGTTTTCGACGGCTGACGGAATCACAGTTTGAAAAAATTTCACAACCAAAAAAAAGAGACGGCATAAGATAAGCCTTAGTAAGCATAATTCTTATTGCCAGAGGAGTGCAAGAGAAAGTTGCCCACATAGTTCGTAGTTTATTGAATATAGTGCCTACAATATTATTGACATGATTAGACCAAGTCAGGGTATCATTGAATATTATTCCTAGATTGTTTACGGAAGTAACCAGTTCTATCTTATGCCCATTAATCATTATATTGACGCCAAAGATACGGTTTGATGATTTTCTGTGAACAAAAAGACACTTTGATTTTCGTGGATTCAGAGAAAATCCATTTGCATTTGCCCACTCGTATATAGAGCCTAGATCAGCATTCACAGTGAACAACGTCATCTGCGTACATGTGAGACTTGCAGTTAGATATATGTAGGGGTAGATCATTGATATATAGAGAGAATAGCAAAGGTCCGAGTATTGATCCCTGGGGAACCTCTCTGGTCAGAAAAATTGGTCTTGAGCTTGAGTTTCTAGTATACACGGATTGACTGCGGTTATTAAGGTACGATTGCATTAATCGGATAGATGTTGTTGAAAACTGGAAACAATTTTTAAGTTTAAACCCTAAAATGTCATGATCAATCGTATCAAACGCTTTCGAAAGGTCGAGCAGGACAAGAATACAAACTTGCTTGTCGTCGATATCACGTCGAAGGTCCTCTGAGACTTCAATTAACGTAGTGATGCAACTATGCTTTGCCCTAAAACCAGACTGGTTCTCCACCAGCAAAGTGGAATTTCCGAGAAAGGTGCACATATGCACGTGTAGCAGTTTCTCAAAGACCTTTGACAAGTATGGCAGTATTGCAATTGGTCTATATTCTGTCACAGACTTTGGAATAGGAATAATTTTGGAATGTCTCCATTTAGATGGGAAACAACTGGACATTATTATCGAGTTGAAAAGATGTTTTATGTCATCGCACCCTGTTGCATTCGACTTAACAGATGCAAAGCTCAAAAGCACATACTTAATTTTTAATAAAAGTTTACATAAAACTCTTCCAGCAAAAAAAGTACTTTAGTATATGGATCAGAGTATACAATTTTTCTAAAAATGGCTTTACAGTTGAACCAGATGATATAAGAATGAAACTATGAGCTAATGGGACTAAAATGTAGTTGTCTTAGATCCTCGTTATGTTTAAAGTTGTAATTTCCTTTAAGGCTGTAGGAGATCATGTTTTCTCCGGTTAGTGAAAAAAATGTAAATGCCGCGGGTGGAATTCGAACTCACATTCGCTGGACGATCGTTTCGATGTGTGTGAAGCATCATCTTCAGCATGTCATTTTCAGTTTTTCATTTCGGGATCCTGTTGGCCCTTAAAAGGACTACAAAACTTCAAAGGATAACATTAAAAACAAAAAATTTAAATACTTGTTCTCACTGTCCAATAAATTCATTGAATTTTCTGTAGTAGGTCTTGACAAGTTGAAAAATGCAGAGGCTCAGATTATTTCTGCATTTCCATTTTTCGTAAAACAAAAAAGTGAATAAAAACGAGTAAACGTGGTTTTGGAGTACCCAAATCGGAACAAGTTTTGTAATATAAAATAATCCTCCCTCCACTTTATATTAAACTGGGTTTAATTAGAAATTTCGTTCGGGCACTTTGCTCTCAAAGTATTGCTATGACGCATCTGAAGACAGTTTCTCGAAATCTTAGTAATGCCAAGATTGAGGCTGGTATGTATTGATTTATTGATACTTGATATTGAAAGGTTTATTAATCAGAAAATGAAGCTTGGAATAGTTTGGACGCTGCAATCAATAACTTTTTGGGCAACACCAAATCGAAAAACTACAAAAGTATAGTTCAGAACATTGTCGAATATTTTGGAAAATTGGGAGTTAATATGTCTCTGAAAACACATTTTCTGGACAAACATCTGGACTTTTTCCCTAAAAATTTAGCAGATTTTAGTGATGAACACAGTGAAAGATTTAATCAGGATCCGGTTCCGGGGAAAAAATTCAGCCCACGTGTTGGCAGATTACTGTTGGTCAATTTGTCGTGACACTGCTGATATACACAAACGACAAAGCAAAGTGTACACTTTTCTTAAGTACCATTCCTTTTTAATATCTATGAATAATGTTATCTTTTGAAGTTTTGAAGTCGTTTTACGGGGCAACAGGATGACGAAATGAAAAACTGAAAATGCCATTTTAGTCCGATTAGCTTACAGTGTCACTCTTATATCATTTGGTTCAAGTGTAACTTCTTTTAAAAAAAATGTATACTCTGTTCCATAGAATAAAGTACCTTTTTTGCTGGAAGAGTTTTATGTAAACTTTTATTAAACATTAACTAATAAAGCTCGAATGTTGAAATTTTGGGGAGTATTACACTATATACAGGCTATTAACATATAGTTTTTTCGAATAAATTGTTGCAGATTTTCAAAGGAGTTTAAAGGATTCAATTTTTCAAGGACATTTTTTAAGTCTTTTTTATCCTGGAACGGTATAAATAAAATAATAATAAAAATAGCCATAATTCTCGTCTTTAAGTTGACACCTATATCGATATCGTAGAGTGCGAATAAGTGTTTAACTTTTTTTTTTAAAAAATGTTATCCCTTGAAAATGGGTAGTCCTTTTGTGGGGCAACTGGATGAGAAAATGAAAAACTGAAAACGCCAATTAACTCAATTTTACCTATAGTTTCAGACGTATATCAGCCGGTTCAAGTGTAATATAGACTGTCGGACGGTGTAATCAATAACTAACTAATACTTCATTTTGACTAATCATATTTTTGAATAATCGAATGGCTGAATATCGAATAATCGAACTCATTTTTATTACAAAATAAAGTATTCCAGATTAATTTATTAATCTGCGACATATTCATATATATTTACGCAAATTAAAATTTTAAAATGCTTAGATATGAAACCAAATGTTGGAGCTTAACGAGTGAATTTGCAAATGAAAACTTATCAATTGTAATCCTCAACATGTACAGATTATTCTAGGTCGTAACGAAGGTTGCAATAGGTTCCTCGGCATCAGACTTCAGACACGGATACGGATATGGATATGTCAGAAAACAGTCTACAATATAGTAAAGAAAAACAAACCTACGGACACCCACAAAATAGGGTCAGAACTGATCGGAAATAGGTGACTAACAAAATAGAAGGTCGTTCCATTCTTGCAATATTCTCAGCAAATCCAGCTGCAAGTCCGCATAAAACATCATTGGAAAACATGTAAGTGAAACTACAATTCGGAAACGATTAGACACATACGATATAAAGACCTATGCCATGAGAAAAGTAATAGACATATCTGAGAAAAACAGAAAAAAGCTCTAGCGTTTGCCATGGAGTATATCTACAACCCAGTGGAGTTCTGGCACAATATATTATGGACGGATGAATCCGCTTTTCAATTTGAAGGGTCATTTGAAAAAACTTATATACACCTTTCCAAAGGATCGAAGCATTAGGCAGTAGAACCTCTTAATTGTTTCGGCGGGGGTTCAGTAATGTTTTGGAGATGTGTCCAATACAATGGATTTGGAGATCTAGTACCAATACAAGATATTCTAAACCAGTCAGGATACTGATATATTATTAATAACTATGCTCTTTTTTCGTTTCAGAGATTATTTCGTGATGATAATTGGATTTTGCAGCATGATAATTTTCCATGTCACAAAGTATAATTACCAACAACGCCTTCAAATTCAGTTGGACAAGATGTTCTTCCATGGCCATCCCAGAGTTCTGATGTAAACATAATCGAGAATTCAAAAAATGGCAAAGATGTTGCCAAGTGGACCGAAAACTAGAGGACACTGCTGATGAAATAATACATATCTGGAGCAGCTTAGAAATCGAGTTTCTACGAAAGTTGATTGCATATATTCCATCTAGGCTACAAGTTGTCATCGATGCTGAGGGAAATGTATTCGAATACAAATTACAGGGTGGCTGATGAATTTTGCTGCATTAAGAATCTGAAATAACTTCTATTGTAATGCATGGAATTTATTCAATCTTTTTGGTTTGAAAACCCATTGAATTGTAATAAAAATAGTTTAATTATTCTTGATGATAATTATATTTAAATGCCCTGCTCGTTGATGCAGCTTCGGCATCTTAGAAAAAAGTGGTTCATTACTGCCCGCAAAGTTGACGCTGGAATTGAAGCTAATGTCGCTCGAATTTTTTGTTTTGGGTCACCTATATTTGTCGATTGCTATTTTTACACTTCGTGTTTACAATAGCCCCACAAGAAAAAGTCCAGTGGAGTTAACTCAGGCGACTTGGGGCAACGGAAAGTTGAGTTTCCTGAAATGACCCTGTTAAGAACATTTCTGCGTAATTGAAAGGAATTCACTTTCGGCGTTGTTCCGCATTGAAAAATTCTTTTAGCATGCTCAACGGTAACGCTGCATTAACGGTAACGCTGTGTCCTTTTTGTTCAACGAAGTATGGCCGACAATACAGCGTGAAGAAACTGCACACCACACTCTGACGCGAATTGGATGCAATTCCCTCTCGTGCAGTATTTGTGGGTTGGAACCACTCCATATACGACAATTTTGTTTATTTACGTTACCATCTAGATCGAAATGGGCCTCATCAGACATGGAAACATAATTCAGCAATTTCTCGTCCTCTTCCAGCTTTCCAAGCATCTTCCGGCAAAATTCCAGGCGAATCTGCAAGTCTGCTGCATTAGGTTTATTAGCCATTTGAATTTTGTATAGGGGAATGAATTTAAATCGTTATACATTATTGTCTGCAAAGTCTGCCTACTGACACCCATTTGAGGAGATTATCCCTCAACAGTTATTATAACACTGTGGCGGCTTTGTATGGCAGCAGCTACGGCAGCAATAGTTTTCACTGTTTAAACGAAAGGAAATTTACGCCTGTGTTCTCTTTGAATCGAAACCACACACTTCAACGCGTCATAGCGGCGGATAATCTAGATTCTTTTTTCAGTATCCCAGTTTTCCATTTTTACCAAATACGAGGATCAATCAACAAATATAAAGAAAAAAAAATCCAGATTTCTTAGATGGAAATAAAATTATCAAGTTTTTTTGGTAGCGGCTTTCATCAGCCACCCTGTATTTGTCTTTTTTTGTGTGTTTATAATGTTTTGTCTGTTGTGTATGTACTTGTGAATGTATAGATAACTAAAAATATGTAAATAATTTTGAAAGATATGTGGCAGATTTTTTGAGTTTTTAATCAACAACTATCAAGTTTATTGCTAAAATTTTTAAACAAGCAAAGTCTAAAAATCTTGGGCATTAAAATACGGAAGTTTTTTAGATGCAAATTTATTCATAAAGCTGCAAAATTTTGTTTTATTTCCAAGCATATTAAAATATTCCCAAAAATTAAAATTAAGATAAATTATTTAATCAAAAATATCAATAACTGAGCAAATTATGTTTTTAGGTTTTCTTAATTTGAAGTTTTTCAACCAACTTTGACTTAATTTTCCAAAGCCTTCTCCCTACAAACAATTGTAAAATTTATCTACATATCGATATTGAGGAGATGTCAGATTTCTGTCGTCTTAAAAAATGTACCATCCTCGAGATATTTCAGCAATACTGAAGGAAAAAATATATATATTTTTTATTTTTATTTGAATTTGAATTTTTATGAGCGATTGTTTGTTAATTTTTGGGTTAATGTATGACAAATTCATACTACACAAGCTTACAAGTCATGAACAATTTTATATTTGAAAAATACTTGGTTTTTGTTGGAATAGACAATTCAGTTAAGCACACTCACTGACATGACTAGTTTCGAACTCCGTGACAAGTTCATCATCAGATGCCTAACTTCTGTGCCTGAATTGATACCATCGGTTGATCATTAATCGTATATATACAAACTCAATTCTGCAATTTACATGTGCGAATTAGTATCGACCGAAGATCCCTAAGTATCACACCGAAAGTCCTACAATTTCAACAACAAGAACAGACAGCTTTTTTCCACCATGTTCTTCTTTTCGTCATCCGTTCTCGCATTGATGCAGTGCTGTGAGGTGAGATTCTAATCTACATCACAGAGTTGTATTTTGCCGTGATATATCATTTTTTATTTTATTTTATTTATTTATTTAGTGGTTTACATATTTGTCTATGGAAATTATACTTACAGAATATTTACAAAATTTATGGGAAGTAATTAAGTATTAAAACAAAATTTGTATTACTATTAATTACGTTAATGTTTATAACGAATATAATATATGGAATATCTTCTGATAGTGTCCTGAAAATTAGAGTTTTTTTTATTTTTCCATAAAGTAGTATATACCAATATGCCTAAATATCTATATAAAAAACTCTGATTTCCACGATCCAACAAGGGTAAACAGATAATTCTTCTAATTCATCACACACTAGTATCGGAATGGCAATTTTTGCTTTACGCTATTCGTCTTTGGAATCAACTACCACCAAACTTACAACTAACGAGTAATATAATGCATTTTGAAAATCATCTATATACATTTTTTTTGTTTCGAATAATTCGATGTTTTAATTTTAATTTTAATCTTGTATTTTGTGTTACATTTGTTCTAGTTTTAGGTCGATTTGTTGTATTATTTTCTTTTGTTTTAAATTAGGAAATTAATATTTTGCCTTTAAAATGTATTCTCTTTTTATTTTATATATATTTGTTATTATCATTTTACACTATATTTGTATGTCATTATATTCTTGTTTTAAAGTAATAAAAGTGTTAACGTGTTCGTACTTGTCTGCACTATAATTATAAGATTTAATCTAGTTGTGCAGAAATTGAACTACAAATATTTCGACTAAATGTTAAGAAAACTATAAAAATTTCATCCTTTCAGAGAGGCCTACAGACTTGAAAATGAGGGAAGAAAAATCAATTAGTGCAATTTATGCATTATTGCACATCTCAGTATTTGACATTTGCAGAAAGCCTAGAGGAGGAAATCCGCAAGTTATGATACAAGTCAGCCCTTCGGAAAGCTTTATTAAACACAAAAATATTTCAAAACAACACTATAACACCACTAACGTTGCAAAAATCTATGCCGCAGCCGAGCTGCCGGTGCTAGGCCCACCTACAATACCGCAGATTCTTGGTTTTCTGATAATTTTTTGTTCTTTCAATTGGAGTTTGCATATTTTTCAATACTATCGTACATTGTAATTACACTTGTAATAATATTACTTACAAAACCACAAAATTAAAAATATTGTATTCTTCTTATCTTCAGGGAGTTTACCTAGCGATATCTTCAATCTATCTTTCAAGTGATATTCTACTGACATATGAAAATGATCTTCCTAATGATTACTGCAATATTATCTTCTATTAGTGTTGCGTATTACATAAAAGAATAGCCTTCGGGTAACGCTTTCTTCTGACGGGGGAAACTTCCGCAATATGGAAATTATTATTGCCCCAATACAGTTTGTCTACCTAGCGATATGATAGGGTAATTGCCGAAATTTTGCTTTGTTTACAGGGCAATTGTTTGCATATTATATCTTTCAATGTTTCAGCATTAAAGTTACTAATTATTGATTAATCATAGTGTTGATTAATCAGAATTTCATAGTTTTCGATTAACTGCTTAACAACTTTATTGTTTAATCAAATATTTAATTAATCGCCTTATCTAAATTACAGTGCAATATAACACAGTGCAACACGAAAAAATATAACCATATACGGACACCACTACGTGAGAAAAGACCAAAAAAATAGACCCGTTTTCCCAGTTTTGCACAAATTCATGCACTTTTTTATGGGCCCCCAAAGATTTGGGTCTCGGTGTAATTTTTGCAAAAAAGTGATAATTTTGTCAGACTTCTCATATCTTGCAATTCGTTCGGAATTTTGATTTCCTCTCTGAGGGTACATCTTTCATCTCCTGTCATACTAAACAAAAAATGTGAATATATAAAATCTTCAAGGTTAAAATCGCAAAAAAAACTTTAACAAATTAGATTTTTTACCTTTTTTCCCCTGTTCAGGTCCATAGGTAGTAAACTGTTCAAAAATTCAAGGATACAATCAACTACAGAAATATACCTAAGATCTCAATAAACAACTTTCTGGAACATATGAACTTCCTAGGAAGGATTTGCTGCGTCCCTTGTTGCGTGTGCTGAGCTTACTGCTTTGCCTGTGCTGCTGAGGTTGGTGAGATAGCATAGAATCTCAATGTTGAAATAAACAGTGTTAAGAATCATTCCTAGGAAATTATTTACTGAGACCTTAGGTATATTTTTGTAGTTGATTGTTTTCTTGAATTTTGAACGGTTTGCTACAGCAAATAATTTGAAATTAAAAAATGGAAATATCTTTCATATTCTTTCTATATCAAGCAACTGTCAACTGTCACAATCAGCTAAATAGATGAAGCTGACCACAGTCAATTTTACTACACTATCACCCTCCGATTTTCACTTGCTCCCAATATATTTCCCTGTCACTGCCGAATACATATCTCGTTTGACTAAAATCCAAAATCATTGATAAAAATTTTTGTCACGAGTTTTAATTTTTGCGCCCATTTTAGACCACGGATTTTTTATGGGAAACATGATGGTATTTTTTTTAATGTCCCATAGAAGAAAATTAAAGTGCCGAAATGAAAAACGTTTCTGTCATAATTGGTTCGTTTAAAAAATATTTTAATATATTTGGTTTATTTGTAGGGTTCATTCAAGTCGTAGTCGAAGTTGAAGCGGGAGTCGGACTTCAGAATTTTAATATTGCGGAATTGGGGTCAGAGTTTTCAGCATTTTATGCAATCTCCTCACTCCTGATCATTAGGGTGTACCAACAAATTGTTCTTTTTCGATTTTCATGGTTGCTCCAGCTTGATTGGAAAGCTAATAGGGTAAAGAGATTTTTTTCCGATTTTTCGGAAGAGGTTTAAAGGTCGCACAAGTCGAACTTCCTCCAAAAGTCGAGTAATCCGGACGTTTTTTGAAGTTTACTTAAAACTCGGTCAATAACCACGATTTTCTTAGTTTGTCAGTCAACATTTTTAAAGCTAAACGTCCAAACTTTTATTGTACGATCACAAACCATCAATTCTGGCAATGATTTTCTTCAATAAGGTACCACGTATTTAATTTTTTCGTAAATTTTGTAAATAACGCTTTATATCTTTTACAATTTCTATTCAAATTTTAAAAAAAACTAATGAAGAATTGAAAAAAACGGATTAATTTCAAGCAATTTTGTAGAAAAATTTTTTAAATTTGCTGTTACTCTTCCAGGGTTATAACATTTTAGAACTGTTTACGCATTGTATAAACCTACAATTATTATAAATTGTTTGTCATTTTGCATCGGATGTGCTTTAAATTTCTATGAAAATTTAAAACACTAATGATGCACTTTAAAAGACGGATAAATTCCACGCAATTTTGTGGAAAACAATTTTTAATTTGCAGTTACAGTTCCAGATTTATGCCATTTTAAAACTCATTACCCATTGTATGAAACTAATAATACTATAAACTATATGACAATTTTTCATCGAATTTGCTTTAAACACGGTATTCATGAAAAAATCTACATGCGCTGTCACGACTAAGAGTTACAATTGTTCATTATTGTTCTATATTTAGTTGTCTAAGGATCCTCGTTATGTTTAAAGTTGTAATTTCCTTTAAGGCTATAAGAGATCATGTTAGTTGGGGAATCAGGAAAATGTGTGAACTGTTTAAATTGTTAGTATATTAATGCTGCCTGAAACCTTGTTGTGCAAATGTTGTTTTAAAGACAATTATTGCTCAAATTAATAGAATAGAAGGTAACGGAAATGAATTTCAAAGCATTTATACGCTTTCAAGAAATAATTAACTATTTTTCTCGGGGTTTCAAGGCGCCATTTTGTGGAAGCTCTTCTATTATGAAATGTAAAATTTGCTGTTTGTGGTTTCTAGGTAAATGTCGTATAAATTAAATCCATTCTACATATTTTCATTTACAGCGTAAAACTGCTATTAATTGCTTTACTTTTTTTTTGTTTTTCTACAACCTCGTAAGAATAGATGCCTTAGACGTATTAATTAAACGTATTAAAGAAATGTCGAACCCTGTACCCATAAACATAAACGGTGTCTCAGTAAGATTGCACTTTTTAAATTTAGTGTTTTATTTTTTCGTGCAAGTGGCAACTCCGAAATCTGGCAGCTGTCACATACGTTTATCCGATTATTAAAAATAGAGCGGCTTATAACAAAACTTTGAAAAGATATACTGAGACCGCAGTGGCCGTCGGTGGTGCAATGTTAGTGTGCGCGGCTCTTGTACATGAGATGCTGGGTTCGATCCCTGCTCAGACCACCTTAAAATTTCTTTCGGCGGCGGTTACCTCGCATAGTGACGGCGACACTATTGAGTATTTAGCCATGAAGAACCTTCTCAAAATACCGTACGGAATCGGTGTATAACTGTAGGTCCCAATCAGTGAGTGAAAATTGGAAAGCACATAGCTCAGTGATTGTGAGAAGCTCTCCCCTGTCCCTTCATGGGATGTAATTGGAAACCATTTTTTTTTATGCTGAGACCGCTCGCAAACTTTGAAGAACTTTCAGTCGAGGAAGTTCACCTTATATGCCAACCATTCGAAGAGTGGTCCAACAGTTTGAAGACATGCAAAGACAAGTGTGTCAATGCCTTTTGCACCGCTCCCGATCAGTGTACATATGTGTTTCGAGGGTGATGTATATCGTAACCTTTCGCGGAGAATTTGTGAACCTACGTACCCCAATGTATGTGGAAATTAATTCTGTAGTGAGCCAGGACGTGTGAGTGCCACAAGGGCTATAAGATCATTGTACACCCACTTGAACGAAACCTTGTATACATGTTGCCTGCGCGGATACCGATGAATGCCGCTGTTTCTTAGGTTACAAACAAAATCCCCAGTTTCCCAATCAATGTGATCCTGGTTGTTTATGGGCAGTAAGACTCATGTGCATCAACGTATAGGTCGGCCACTTGAAAATATTGCTGCTGTAAACGAGAGTGTCAACGAAAACCCAAAAACTTCAATTCGGCTTCGTCCTCAAAGACTTCAAATTTCACGACACACTACGTAGTGAATTTTGACAAAATACCTCCTCCTTCATGCGTACAAATTTCAGCACACCATGGAAGGTATGGGTAATAGAGCAAAGTGACGTCATTGGTCCAAGATCCAACGCGTCATCGTTGAGACACAGCCACATCTCTTTGAAAAGTCATGGAAAATATTATGAAAACCGTAATGGCCTCTTACTTATCAGAGCCGTGGGAGGCCATTTGATGGATATTTTATTCCGTACTTAACCGGAATATCTCTTCTTTATACGCCAATAAAACAATCGCAACCATCTTAAAAAAATAGATTTTCCAACAAACCCGAAATCCGGTTTCTAAACAATATCGGTGTTGTCTAAACAATACCAAAAAGTGGTCTCAATATTCTGGTTGACCCACTTAAATTCCTTTACTGCTGCTGAACTTCCCTGTGTTGCTCTCGTGACGATATCAAAGGAAACCTTATTACCAGAAAGACCCTATAGTGTTTTGCACTGCACTGATCTGTAAATTGTTTTACAATACAATACAAAGAAAAACAATAGGGAGTTTTATACCACAAAACTATACAAAAAAATGTTCTAGCAACACAAAAGGAAGTTGTGTCAAGCCAGTAAGGAAAAATGCACATAAAGTACAAATATCTAAAACATGTCCATACAAATTAAGACTTTACAACTTTTTTCTTTTTATTTTCACACAAATAAACACAGACACCTGTTCTATTTCTCGTTGAAGATTGTTAAACATTGTTTCTATTTGTTGTTGGTTGAAGTTCACTTCACTATTTCCTCCCGACTTTTGAGGAGAAGCGGAAAATGCACATCGAAAAAAAAATTTACTACAAAAGATTGCAGTTGTCAAAACCAATGAGGGCGCCGACAAAAAGTCCAACAATTTTGGGCGTCAATACCACCCTTTTACTGAACATAACGTCTGCATAAGATTTCATTGATGTGACCGCCCATAGTAGCACACATATCTTTCTGAACTAAAAGTACAATATAATACAATTCAGTTGTAGTAATTGTATAAGACACTTATTAATAAACAAAATAAAGAAATAATTTGCGGGCTATTTTTGATTATATTTTTTGACCACGGCGCTAATCCCAACATTCATTTTCATATCAGAGCTTTAATACAAAAATCAGACAGACGAATAATCTTTAACTTTATTCCTTCGGCGCTAATTTCATCCTCTTGTTAAAATGTAAACCTTTAGTTTCAAATAATTGAATGTCTATCAGACCCAAAGATCAACATTAAAAAAAAAAAATAAATGGTTTCCCATTACCATCCCATGAAGGGACTGGGGAGAACTTCTCACAATCACTGAGCTGTGCGCTTTCCAGTTTTCACTCACTGATTGGGACCTACAGTTTTACACCGATTCCGAACGGTAATTTGAGAAGGGTTTTCATGGCTAGATACTCGATAGTGTCGCCGTCACTATGCGAGGTGACCGCCGCCGAAAGAAAATTTGAAGGTGGTCAGTGCCGGGTTCGAACCCAGGATCTCATGTACAAGAGCCGCGCACACTAACCATTGCACCACCGACGGCCATCAAAAGATCAACATTAATAACTGCATATATTCACATCACGGCATTACGGGAAATGTTGCATCTACCAGATAGTGGCGACTATCATCTTCCATATTTTTAATTGTATTTCCAATTGGCAGAAAAACGAACAGAGTACCAACAAAGTCTGCCTCTAGAACCGTTGGTTTGTAAAACTGTTCTTTGGGAATACTCTCGCGTATTCTACAAACATGTAAAAAATTTCCCTTAACTACGTCAATGAAAGCGAAACATTTTTATATTTCCCTAATTTGTGTGCATGGCCTGACAGAAGAGAAAGATGATGATGATGACATATTCTACGAGAACTTAAGGAAACGTATGACCGCTGCCCTGGCCATGACATTAAGATTGTCTTAGGAGATTTTAATGCTAAAGTAGGCAGGGAGAATGTATTTTATACAACAATTGGCAATTTGAGACTGATTGACTTTGCCGCGGGAAAAACATGGTCATTAGTGGTACAAGATTCCAACATAATGACATAAACAAGGCTACTTGGGTATGCCCTGATCACAGACCGAAACACCAAATTGACCACGTGGTAATTGATGGAAGGTATTCATCCAGTGCAATGGACGTACGAGTGATTGGATGAGCTAAGATCGATTCTGATCACTACCTGGTAGCAGCAAAGGTTCGCACAAGATTAAATAGAGTGAAAATCGTACGAAACCAGATGCAGAGGAAGCTAGACATGGGGAAGCTGCAATTACCTGAGTTACCCACATCGTACTCTAAGAAGCTCTCGCAACTTTTAGAAGAGAACCCACCCCTTCCCGGTGACGACCCTGAAGCGCAGTGGAAACCCATTTCAGACTCTAAACTGCCGCAACAACCGTACTTGGTTTCGAAAAAACGGCTCGCAACAAACCATGGAACGATGAAGGTTGTCGTGCTGCAAATGATGAAAAGAATGCTGCACGTATGGCAGTGCTTCAGTCAATTGCAACGCGAGCTGCAACTGAGCGGCATATGGAGAAAAGGATGGAGATAAATCGTCTCTTTAGGCGTAAGGAACAGCAGTGGAGAAAGTGCGAGGGTGAGAAAATTGAGACATAAAGGAGGAAGAACGAAGCCCAAAAATTCTACCAAAATTTCAACAACGGATCAATTGAACACGGTTCAGGGCCCCACTCCTGTAAAGACAAGGACGGAGATCTTATAGGAGATATGCAGAGCTGTTGGGAATATGGAGATATCATTTGTCTGCGCTACTGGTATCTGAGATATCCAATGACGATGGGACAACCGATCACAATTTGGACAACGACGTCGATTGCCCACCTTCCAACCAAAACGAGGTTGAAAGGTATATTGTCCGGCTTAAGAGGAACAAAGCCACAGGAACGGATGGCTTGCCGACGGAGCTGTGTAAGGTTGGCGGCGATGAGCTAAGAAGGTCCATACATCAGCTCATTAGAACAATTTGGTTAGATGAATGCATACCCGGCAATTGGAGTCTCATTGTACTATGTCCCATATTTAAAAAAGGTGACCTGAGTCTATGCGCCAATTACAGTGGAATATACCTTTTATCCATAGCATATAAGCTTATATCAAGTATAATGTGCGGAAGACTGAACCTAATTATCGCTGAACTGCTTGGACCATATCAGTATAGCTTTAGGCCTGGAAAATCGACAACTGACCAGATTTTCATGCTACGCCAAATCCTGCAGAAAACCCGTGAAAACAAATCGGTACCTATCACCTATTTGCCGGTTATAAAGTGGCCTTCGATAGCCGGATACGGGAGAAACTCTACGAAGCAATGTCCCAGCAAAACTCATACGAATTTGCATGATGGCCTTGACGAACCCCAAGTCCGCATTAAAACGTTCGGTAAGGATCTTACCGAATGTTTTGGAACCACGACAGACCTCACGCAGGGCGACACACTGTGCGATCTCTTTAACATCTTAATGGAAATCATTATGAGAAAATCTGCAGTCAACATGAATAAAAAAAATCAGTAGCAGAAGTCATATGCTACTCGCGTATGTATCATCAACATCATCATCTACATCGATATCAGTGGGCGCACAATTAGAGAAGTTACTGCGATGTTTTGGAGAATTGAGAAGAAATCAGCACAAGTGGGTCTGAAAGTAAATGAGCACAACACTAAATTAATGGTTCTAACAAACAGGACCTCCACGGGATTTGACTAAACGTGAACGTTAATAACCGTTATAATTTCGAGGTAGTGGACGAATTTATATACCTCGGATCTGCCGTACACAAAAACAACAACGTCAGCCTTGAGACCAAATGGAGAGTTGTGCTAGCTAAGCAAGCACTTTTCAGTAACAAAAGTCTAACTATACCAGACTCTGAAATAACCTGTCTTGATTTATGGCACAGAATCCAGAGTCTTATCGCAAGCAGATGAAACGTCTGTAGGAGTCTTCGACAGAAAACTGCTCCGAAAAATTGATGGCCCTATAGTGCACAATGGCGAGTATCGGCGACGCATGAACCAAGAGCTGTATGAGACTTGTCCCGACATTGACATTGTTAAGCGGATGAAAATACTGCGACTACGCCATGGCAGTAGAATGGATGAAGACTTTTGAAGACACCAAAAGTTTTCGAACTTGAACTCGAAGGAAGACGAAAAATAGGATTACCAAAACTCCGTTGGAGGGATCAAGTTGACGAACCGCTGCGTACACTTAGTATTGCCAACTGGAGGGATAGAGCACAAGATCGATCTGGTTGGCGAAATATCTTATCTTCGGTTTGTAAGGTTCCTGAGCCTCCGGGGTTGTTCGAGACCGGATAAGTAAGTATTTTAATTTTCTATTTGGGCTGTATTTTCATGAAGCATTATTTGCATTCGGCCTCTTAACTCCTTTATGCATATTTGTTAGCACAGCTTATTTAAGTTTAAGTGCTTGTCATTCATTACTTGGAACCAATTTTACTCAGCTCTTTACATGGTTGGCGCTATGTATCGCATGCGGTTCGCGAGCTGCTCCCAAGCTACTCGTTTTACTCCATTGAGACGATAAAGGATGCGTGGAAATGCATTGGCTTTATTTGTTTTATTTTTCGCTCGTGAATTCGAGTCGTATATTTTGGTTTTGGTTTTACATCTCTGGACTGACGAAAAAATTGGATATTCTACTTGGGTACGCGGCCAGCGAGATGTTAACGTGTTTTTCCTATGCCCAGTTTTCACCACATTTCCTTAGCAACAGCGCAGACAATTTGTTGCAACGAAATTGAAAAGCATCAACCACCTCATCTGTGTATAGAAGAAATGTCATTCAACAAAATGACAAAGTTCACAAAGATCAATGACTTTAGTTCTTTGTACGAATGTTTTTTCAGAGTGTATAATTATAAAATGCCAAAAGAGAACCAGCTGTCATAAGAATAAGTAGGGCTACAGAACGGTAGATTCTCCCTGTTGTAGGGCATCCTATTGACGGGGTGCCAAAGACGTTTAACAGGTGGATGTGAAAATATTAGAAAAACATCAGGAAATGTGTAAACAATTGTTCGAAATGAATTCGAAAGCATGAGAGGAACATGTGGCAGAAATATACGAGAGATAGGGAAAGATCTTTTTCAGGGGAACCAATAACTTGGATGATTTCATGAGAAAATGGTTACTCAGAAGAGCACGTATATACTTAGGTAAAAATAATAATTAAATGCTTATGACCACTATGGAGGGGTCGCTTCGTTAGAAGTTGATAACAGCAGTGAAATGGTGGAAGATAATTTTCGGATGGGCTAAAATTAGCGGCATTCATACAAACGTGAAAGCCGAGAACTTTTGCTCAGCGCAAGTTTCCCTCGCTCCGTTGCATGAGGCACCAAGTAAAGTTGCTCAGCGTATTTGTGCTCAAAACCATATCAGCTGACCAAGATGGATACGTAAGGTGGTAGCAGTAGCTATTGCATGTATTATGTCTGTGTACTTTTTCTATTGTTCTAGTGCTATCATTTTATTTGTACATCCTAGTCAGCTGACAACGAAATGTCACAAGTTTGCATGTTTCTCCATCGCACGTTTGCGCAGCAAATCTGACTTGAAGACTTTCCACTTTTGTGCAAGTCGCTTTGTATGGGAAATTTCTTTGTTTTGACGTTTGCCGCGTAATATTGCGAGGTTTACGCGTTTACGAGGCTCTTTCGAGTTTGCACGAGGACCACTATTGTGTTACTCAAAGATTGGAAGATAATAGGAAAATAATTAAAATCCTAATGCCCAAACTACACGTTAGTATTTACGAAAATTGTTGGCCAATTGAAGCGAACTAGAAGCAAAAATTGGTGTATCATTATCTAAAATGTTGAAACATTTAATAAAACAATCCAAATAAATTCTCATTGTGTGATGTAATGTGTCCATGTCAAGGTTCAAATAAATTTGTGGCTTATATATGTGGAACTTACAATTAGTTTCTATATTTTAGATTTCTTAACTATAAATTTGGCAATAAAATTACAAACACAATTCTCTTATCAAAAATGTAATAAATGAAATTCCGTTTTCCGTCCCGAAACTGTGAGAAGGGAAAACAGAATGCTATTCACGAATCCCAGCTAAAATGTAAATAAAATTATCTTGTCGATGAAGGGGTTGAAGTACAAATGGGAAAAGGAAACAAATAAGAATTCCCTGGTGAAACTCAAATTCCATATGCAGCATATGTTTACATCAAAGTAAGATTTTGTTTTGATATGTGTGTATAAGGCAAAGGACTTCATCAGCCAAACACAATGTATACATGTGCCCGAGTGTAGTTGGATAAATATTACGTTGTTACATGGTGCACATATTTCCGTGTATACTTGAATTGGTGCTATATACAACTTTTGCGGCGTTAGAGCTTTTTTCACTCTCGTACTATCATCAGAATTCATTTCATTTCCACCCACTAAATAGCTATTTCTGCACACCATTGATGTGTAAAATTTATATTTCCTAAGAACACAATTTTTATTATTATCAGTCAGAGAAGACAACAATTGCGTGTAATATTGGAGGAACTGGCATAGAAATTTAAAATATAAAAATAAGTTTGAACTTTAGGAAATCGTAATGGAATGCTACGCCATTCTTTTTTGGTAAACAAAACTCATTCATAAAACTCAACTTGGGAAAAAGTCGATTGTAGCTCATCAATTTGTTAGACCGCACAAGTATGAACTATTTCTTCCAAGTACTTAAAGGATTCAAACATTTTGCGTATACTAACGGCTTTATTCATAAAAAGTTAAGAAAGATTTGACAGACGATTTATCAAACCAAAAACGTCTATCAAATCCCTCCTAACTTCTTATGAATACGGCAGTATGATTTTGTTTTCACTAACCACTATAAAATTTACGATCTACTAGTTGGGTATAACATTTTAAACTTTAAGCAGGCAATCTTAAATCTCATTCGCATTGTTTTAAAAAAAGGTGTCGGATGAGATCGCCCTACATCGAAACTCATATTACTTTAGTTGTAATTTCCTTTAAGGCTATAAGAGATCATGTTTACTCCGGTTAGTGAAAAAAATGTAAATGCCGCGGGTCGGATTCGAACCCACATTCGCTGGACGATAGTTTCGATGTTTGTGAAGCATCATCTTCACCAGCGTCTATTCGGTTAAGCCACTGTGGTGTGTATTTACACAAGTCACTAACTGAAGACATTTATTGATGGTATGTAGAGTGATTGGTTGTCTCTACTTTAGTTTTTATTTTTTAATTTTTGATGTGCTTACATCTACAGACAGGGGTAGGGCAATCTATCAAAGTGAACACATGTAAACAACACACAGCGTTAGCATCACATACGTCGTTGTTGTACAACAATAGTCTCTGGTTGAAAATATGTATGATGTTATTGATGTAGCGGCAGTGAACAAACAAGCAGATCGTTGCCTCCAAAGAGTATTGAATAGTATAGAAAACTCTTGGAACGAATTGCATGACTCAAAAGCACTGGCGACATCTGGCGAATTATTCCAAACGTATTACACTCTTTTGTCATAAATTGGTGGATTCATAATTTTGATGTAAAATATTGATGCCTTTTGAAACATTTATGCTTTTTGTATTGTTTTATGTAATAACATTGTCGAAATGGTGCATTTCTGTTGAAATATTCTATAAAGAGAATAAGACTCGTTTATGCTATTGTACTCAGAGTTGTCTACACTATTCAATACTTTCTGTCGTCGCCCTGTTTATGACAAAACAAAAACATTTTTTTCTGAGAGCTAAATATTGGTTTATTTATTTGAACAATATTACATCTAATGTTAAAGCAGATGTAAAAAAAGCAAATTCCAATAGCAAAAGAGCCTTCAGTACAGAGACTACTCTTTTATTTATTTTCCAGTGTAATATTTACTAATGTGTTCGTACAAATCGAACAGGTACCGCGTAACAAAAATGTGTTAACACATCGCCCGTGAGTTCGAACACTCATTGATTTTTTTAATAAGGAATCTGAGAATAATATTTTTAATAAGGAATCTGAGAAATTTTATGAATGTAAGACAAAGAATTCATCACGGAATTTAATTGTTTTATTAATTTAATACGAATATAAAATTTTTACATTTATGAATGTAAGAATGAGGGAGACCAGCCGACTAAATGCCAAAAACTATTTGGGGTTGTTGCAGGCCAAAACGCACAATGTATGTACTCGTGTTTTTTCGTAGGCTTTTTAAAAAAGAATAGCCTGATAATTGCAGCTTGACAGCATAATTTATTATTACTTTTCATTTGTACGTAATAATTAAATATTACTAATACGCCATGAACGACATGATGCCTCAAGAGAATTCTTGTCATTTTACATATTACAGACATTTGTTGTGAAGAAGTTCAGCAATAATATAAGACATAAAATACAAAACTATGTTGCAATCTTTAGACGGAAAAAAGACTTACGTCATATTTACATTATCAGTATGTTATGAAATATATTCTAAATGTAATCTTGTCCTATTTTCTTAACAATTTGTGACACCTGAGGAATTAATCATGTATTACATAGCGTTATGCAATAATTAACTTCAATATTCTACATGTTCCTCAGCTAAAATATTGTATATTGCCTAAGGCATTGTGCAGAATAAGACAAGTACCAAATAAAATAATAACACATCGATTCATGCAAAAACTGCCTGCAGATAAAAAAATCGTTGATAGCAAATACTCGTATCAATGTAGAACAATAAGTAACGATGATGAACACAATACAGATGTAATGTTGCTAATGGGGGCGAGCAGATGACAAAAACGGATGGTGGAGATGTTTACTATGCATGATAAATATGAATGGAGGAGATGTTTAATATGGATGATTAAATGGCTAGGTATATATGCAGATAGAACGCTAACAAAGATACCAGTTTGCCAATAGCTAGTGTTATCCGTAACTGAAATATTTAGTTCACTCTCCGACCAAAGCTGAGGCTTGTAGTAATTAAATATATGCATAATCTAATGAGCTATGAGACAGCTTTTCTTTGATTGATGTACATTTGCTGTGAATTGATTTTAACAAAAAATATAATCACCAAAATTAATGGAGGTTAAAAAGTAACCGTACCAGAATCTACAGATGTTTAAGAAGTAAGAGTATCGGTGTGCCCATCACGTGAAATTGATATTATCAATCATATTATTCCATCCACGAATTAACTCATATGAGCCAAATCTATTGCGAATACATAATATTTATTTAACATGGCGTATGATTAATTTTTAAACCAAGTCTTTTTAATAATAATCTTCTTGATTTAATTTGAAATTTAATTTCAATCAAACAAGACGAAAAAGTGATGGAGATTTAGGATAGGCTGAAATTATTTACGTTATACATCGCGGAATTTACGAATTGATTATTTTACGAACACCAACAGATTTCTCTCTAGTAAATAAAAACCATTTGATAATTCCACCAGGCTTATGTAAGACCTCAAGAGGGAACTTTTTTGATTTTTTTTAATGATATTTAGTTCATATTTACTACTGTATAATGGAATTTTTTTGGAGTATTCCGTTGCTAAATTTTGGCGCCGTTCTCGGACAATCGGAGGGTGGTTAAAGTTAAATATATGAGTTATTTTGAATGAATTTGTGCAATGTCTAAGGCACCCCATTTTTCGAGCGAGAGAATGTAAGGGATTTTCTTTAAAATATGGATCTTAAAACTGTATTGTAGGATGGGCCAAATATGGTTAAAAAGACAAATATACTAAAAATCTAAACATTAAACATACTTATTATGATGTTCTTATGGTTTAATTAAGACTAAAGGTGAAAATATTCTTACAAACATAACGAAATGTTTAAATCTATGGGAACAGGATGTATAACAACTTTTCTAAATCTACCTTGACAAATTGTATGAAATGTAAAAAATTAAATTAATTCACTTCGTACTTCAAAACAAAGTATTGTAGACAATCAAAAATTTTAAAAAAATAAAAAATCTTATGAGGTGTCAGGAGACACCGGGTTGGAACAAAGTTCCTTTCGCTATATATTGTGTACTAGTCAGTTCCAACATGCCTAAGGCGCCCACTGATAATTTAAATGGATGTTTAAGAAAAGATACTTTTTGTAAAATGATAAACTTTTTTTTAAGAAAAAGTTTTATTTTTATTAAATGTGTCTGTTTTAAAATGTATATTTTTGTTTCCCTTTGTACGATTGTGTATTGTATTTTCCCGAAAAGGTCGCTTTCTAAAAAGAGGTACATCTTTTCTTAAAAGAAAGCGTAAGAAAGTACCTTATTTTAAAAAATGGTCTATTTACAATAAGAAGTACTTTCTGCAAGAAAAATTCATATGGGTATGAAATTTTTTTTCCAAGAATACTTTTTTTTAAGAACAGGTACTTTTTAAAGAAGTGGCACTCTTTTTAGGAAAAAGTTAATTTTTCAGAAAATGTACGTATTTTCAGAAAGGCTACTTATCTCAAGAAAATGTATTATTTTATTTTTAAGAAAATGTCCTTTAAAAAAAAAAAGAATTTGTGTAAAAAAATGTATGTTTTAAGAAAATTTATTTTTTGAAGAAAAGGTATTTTTTTAAGAAATGTGAATTTTTTTAAGAATTGCTGTATTTTTCAAGAATAGGTACAGTTTTAAGAGCAGGTATCTACTTATCTCAAGAAATCTTATTTTGGTACTTTTATTTTGGTACTGGTAAAAAGGTACTCTTTAAAGAAATGGTAGTTTTTTAAGAAAAGGTAATTTGTTGTAAGAAGGTGTACATTTTTAGAAATGGTACTATATTCTTTTAATTTTATTGATCTTTTTATCATTTTAAAGAAATCCTTTTTTTATGAAAACTTATTTTTTGTAAGAAAATTTACTTCTCTTAAGCAAAGATACTTCTTTAAAATAAGATATTTTATTTTTATTTAATAAGAGGTAGTAGAATGATTAATAAGAGGTAAGAAAGATAAAATTTACCTTATATTTTAAGAAAAGGCACTTATTTAAGAAAATTTTCTCTTCTAAACTTCTTTAACTTTGAGTTTTCTAAATTTACTTTTTATTGGGTTCAAAACTACAATATATACTATATATTGGTTACAGGCTCCACCTAGAGAACTTCCCATTAAACAATGAATTTGCCAACGGCTGTGAGACATCTAGTTAGTCTAGACACAAACCAAAGCAAAACTACACAATTTAGTTGATAATAGTGGGATATAGCATAATAGTGTTGAAACAAAAGTTGTTTAATTTTTTTTAATTTAGCATCCATCCCGCAACCTGAGATATTGAACTTTGTTTCAATAAATTTCTCAGTTGAAAAAATTGTCTAGTAGGCATTATGAGTAGTAATGACACTTTATATAAGACATCTACTTGACATGTTAGTAGTTTTGTCTTAGGTGACACAAATTGTGAAATAGCTGACAACATATATATGACCTTCCTATTGAGTTGCCAGCATGCATCTAATGTTGAATATCGATACGAGAAGTCTTTATCAGCTATCAATTTATTCAAGTAACTTGAAACTGACCAACTGATCTAATTTTTAAGGTTCAATTATTTCAAAAACATCCCAAATTTTTACAAAGTTGGTAAAACTCAGAACCGCAAATTTAATTCCTCTGTTGTGCCGCTGTCTTCGATAGCTTGAGACATGTTACATAAATTCTATGTTGGTGTTCCAAAATACAACTATATTATCCCGGCGGGCGACGAATCATGGATCTGCATGCTGAAAAATAACCGCCTCTCTAACATATTCTCCCAAACATATTCTTCCGGAACCATGTATATGTTTGGAACACACTACAAACATTCATACGTTTGCAAGTCCCAAACTCACTTGTATTTAAATGTAAATATTACTATGTTTACTGGCAAACATGTATGCTTTTACGTAGAAACATATGCGTTCTTCATCCCAAATATCCATATACTTACGTGGAAATATTCCTACAAACCTACATATAATTACGTGGAAACATATGCGTATTACCTCCCAAATATAATAATAGTTATAAACGAATTATTCTTCGATTTCAATACACATATATTATTTATTGCAATTAATTTCATCAACTAAAATCCACATTCCTAAATACTTAGTAAAAATATTAAAATATTTGAGCCACAAACACATATAACATATTAATCATTGCGTCTCAAACGTGGTATATTGAATAGCAAACACAATGTGTTTGGACACAAGTATATTATACTTGTGACAAGCTCCAAACACACTTTATATTTGCAGCTAAACAACAAAAAAATACATATTTTCCAGCGGGTATGCCTAAGAACCTGAGACCAGAAATCAATCGGCAGTGCGGGTCGTTCAAGTGAAGTACATCAAAGCAATACCCACTTGTTTGATATAACTGGGCATAAAATAAATAAATGCTTTCCCATTACATCCCATGAAGGGACTGGGGAGAAATTCTCACTATCACTGACCTGTGCGCTTTCCAGTTCTCACTCACTGGGCATACAACTTGACAATAGTTCCATTTGAACACCGAACGACGGGCAATTATACATGTTTGAGGAAGTTTTTGGTAAAGTTAGGAAAATGAACCCCCAATGAAGAACCAGTATCCACTACGCCAATGCTAGCTTTCACACACCGGCTCATACAAACTCGTGTTTGACCAGAAAGCACCCTGATTTCGCACCTAAAACAAATTCCATGTTCAACGTTTTTGACTCCAGAAGAAGCGGTTGGTCCGTTCTAAATACTTGTTACCAGGGCTTCTAAAATTGGTTTAAATGCATGCAAAATGTACTTATATTTATGTTCATGATGTTTCCATTATTTTGAAAAACAATAAAACCAATCTCGATCACAACTGTGTGTTTGTTCCTCAACTATACACGCTGAAAAATAACGGTCCCTCCAACATATTTTCCCAAACATATTCTGCAGGAAAGATATATTTGGCAGACACCTCAAACAGTCATATGTTTGCAAGACCCAAACTTGCTTGTATGTAAATGCAAACAGTATCATATTTACTGACAAATATGTATGCTTTTACATGGAAACATATGCGTTCTTCATCTCAAATATCCATATACTTACGTGGAAGCATTCGAGTCTTTTTTCCAAACCTACATATACTTACGTGGAAACATGTGTGAATTTCCTCCAAAATATAATAATATTTAGAAACGAATTATTCTTCGATTTCAGTATATAGCTTTAATTTATTATAATTAATTTTAACAATATAAATCCACATTTATAAAGAATTAATACAAAAAAGTAATCGATTTGAAAGGGCCTTTGTTTTACATTTAATTGCATTGAATGCATTATTTGTTTTTTTTCCTATTTTACAAATGGTCCGACGTTCCTATTTTCTCAGTAAAGGATCGGACAGATAAAAGGCTTCACGTTATTGTCCGTTTCAGTTTCTTTCCTAAAATCGTTTCTGACTTTGGTAACAAACATGCATATATACGAAACACATACACAAAAACTAAAGCAACATCACAAATCATTTAACCGTCCGAGCGTTTATTCTTTTTTCACTGATCAAGCGCTTTTGATATCCTCCGTCTGATGAACCATTGACGACTGAATATATGAAACTAAAACGCAAAACGTCAGGCAAAATAAAAAATACTTCATCTGCAATTTATACGCATGAATATTTATGAATCACTGACTGAGAGAATAATGCAAAAATACAGATACACACTTACAAGATAAACACTCGTTCCCTCTTTTATTCTCTTACTTTCGAGAGAGCACAGGCAGTGCAACCAACACAACTGTATTTGTATCACAAACATAAATATATTTGAGTCGCAAACACATATATTATAACATATTAATCATTGTGTCTCAAACACGTAATATTGAATAGCATACGCAGTGTGTTTGGACACAAATAAATTATATTTGACACTAGCTCCGAACACACTTTATATTCGCATCCAAACAACAACAGATTTTTCAGCGTGTGGATAGAAAGTCCCATATGTAAAGAAAAAAACACTAAGATTCAAACTCAACTGAATATTTTGCTGTTTCAAGTATTCTCATAAAAAATCGAATTGACAGTTTTAAGGATTTTTGCACTTAACACTAACATTTACCTCTCACTAAGGGCTTGTGTGCGTGTGTGTGAACAGTATAGGAGCTGTATCTTTGTTAAACTAAAAAGTCACTTTGAAGTTAAGGTGCGAAGGTGTAATTTAAAAAAAATGAAAAACTTTGATTCTTCTTGTGGACTTTTTTTTATTTGGTCTTTTAATTTTTTTTACATCAAGTCGAGAATATGATGTCACATAAATAGCCGCCGCCACAGTTGATTGTCATTTGAGCCCTTTTTATGGCATTTTCCATCACTTTGACCAAAACTTCCAGCGGTACGTCCTCACATTCTTGACGGATATTGTCTTTAAGAGCTGCAAGAGTCTGAGGCTTGTTGACATAAACCCGCGACTTCAAAATGCCCCACAAAAAGAAGTCTGGAGCGGTCAAATCAGGCGATCTTGCTGGCCAGTGCAAATCGCCAAAACGGGAGATTAGGCGCCCGGGAAATGCACCCTTCAGCATATGGGTTGTGGCACGTGCAGTGTGTGCCGTTGCACCGTCCTGTTGGAACCACATGTTTTCCAATCCCAATTCATCAAGTTGCGGCAAAAAGAACTCGTTGATCATTGCTCTGTAGCGCTCACCATTCACAGTAACCGTTTGGCCCGCAACGACTTCGAAGAATAAAGGTCCGATGACTCCTCCAGCGAAAACAGCACACCATACAGTGACTTTGAGCGGGTGTAATGGCTCTTCGTGGGTTACACGCGGATATTCAGTGCCCCCGAAGCGTAAATTTTGCTTATTCACGTACCCGCTAAGATGGAAATGGGCCTCATCCCTCATGATTATTTTTGATGAAAAATCATCTTCCTCTTGGTGGTAATTAAGGATGGCTTGAGCGTACGTTAGACGCGATTGGCGGTCAGCAGCTAACAGCTGATGCACCGTCTGAACTTTGTACGGAAACATCTTCAAATCGTGTACCAAAATTCGCTGTAAAGACCGTCGACTGATACCCAATTGCGTGGCAAGTCGTCTGGTCGATGTCGACGGCGCATCCATGACATCCTCGGCTACAGCAGCAATATTCTCTGCAGAACGGCTACTCTGGGGTCTGCCACGCCTGGCAGCATCTCGTGTTGTGCCAGTGTCTTCGAGGCGAGCGGCTAAACGTCGCAGTGTTTCACCAGTAGGCGTTGGACGGCCAGGAAATCTACGACGAAATTCACGTTGTGCCAAAGTCACCGACCGATTATTGGTCAAATAAATAGTCAGCAATATTCCGCGTTCTGGAGCAGTGTAGCGTAAAATTGTTGATTAGCGTGTATTTCGCATGTGTTTACTACACAAATGTCAAAACAGAACTGACATTAGGGGCCAATCGCAAAATTTATAGCATTTTCTGATAGGAGGATTACTTTTGCGCCACCTTGTATTTGCCCTAATATTATCTACTACAAAACCAGGCTCAATATCCTCTGCTTGATAAAGGCAAAGAGGCGAAATATTGAGAACAGATCATGATTGTGACTCTTTATAAGGCTGTTGGATAACAAGTACAAAGAAAAATTTAATTAAGATGATTATGGGTGCATGTGCGAATGTACGTTGCTTTGGTACTAGGCGCATAATACTGTTACTAGGATATATGAAAGTGTGTTAATTGTTTCTCCAAAAGAATTTCACATCATATTCTAGTCATTTATATGCCATATTTTAATGGCTGGTTTGGGAACAAGAAGCCCTTTGTACAGTGGAATTGTTTTCCTTACTACGGCTTTATGCAAATGTTGATTTTTTCGATAGACACTGACTTTCTCGATGGGTGACTCTGCCCTCGTAATGCCTTATTCCCCACTCTTAGGCAGTATGCTAAGAAGAGTGTTTAAGATTTCTGGTGTATAAAAGAACAAATTTAGGTCAACTATCGTTTGTGTTTTGTAGCCATAATACGAACTTCTAGAAATTTGAAGAGAAAGTAAAATAGAAAATAAATGGCAGGATGAGAACGGGTATTAAAGGAAGAACCTTATTGGCTTAAAATGTGCTTTGTCAGCAAACGTTGTGTGTGTATTGATACACTTACACTTTTATCATATACTTTATATGACAGGCAAGGGAAATTGTAACTGATACTGTTGCTCTTACAGATCCTTCTACATTACATTGGGGTGATTGTAAATATGGGTAGAGGTTTTGTGACTATTGGAGTTTGTTTGTGTTAGTGACTTTCATTCTCCTATTCATCCTTTCAGTCCATGTGCATATCAATTGCAAATAATTTGTTGTTTTAAAATCAAACAGTAGTTATTATAATGAGTCATTATTGCTATTACTTTAAAAGAATAATCCAAAAGCATTTGCGGTCGTCTTAATCTTGGTAATTCTTTGAAGAAAGTGTGATATTTAGATTAGACATTATTAATGTCCAGATGGAATGCTAAGAATAAACGCACGATATATGTATTTGTTTATCAATCGCTGCCTGAGGCAGATAATGCCCACTTAATGACCTAGGATTATGTCTTATGACAGTCTCTAGTAATGCACAAGTACGGAGTTGCTATTTATATTGCTGGAACTGGCAATACTAGTATTCTCAGATGCAAAGAGGAACTTTTATTGGAAAGTTGTAAAGTTTTTGCCATACACATAAATAGAACGTTTCACTTACGAGCAATATTTTTTCTATCTACAGTATGTTGAAGAATTAATCTCGGTCTAAAAATTATGTAACATTATCATGATGTAACATTAAAGTCTTCCACTCTCCGCCTGATTCATTCTTTATCGAATCACATAATATTGAGAAAAGCAACATTGAAACATCAACGTTCTGTGATATGCTAACTTGGCTTATACAAGAAATATACCATATCTGGCTGACATTTCGATGATTGCATATAACGCTAACAACAATGTTCAATTGCGGCATAGTAGGACACATCTTAATTAAGGACTGGCTAAAACTGACATGACAGACTGGAGATAAAAATGCTGGCAGCTGGTGTGGTGAATGAATATAAAGTGCTACAAAAACAACAAAAAAATTTTGCCGCTTTAGCTGGCCCAGATTATTGCCACGAATTGTGCTTTGCATCATCCATTACTTATGGTAAATGATGGCAGAGACCACGAACGAGCATTAAATCTGGAAATGGTCATTTGAATGTAGTTTGTATGATGTAGATTTTTGAAACAGATTTTTGAGTTTCTTGGAGACATTTTAGTTGAAAGGATATGTATGAAAATATTTCTTTGTCAGTCGTGGGGCTTAACTGAAAGGGTTTCGATGAGGTAAGAATATTTCGAATCAAATTAAGGGCGATTGAAGTACAATTTAAACACCATAAAACCACCAAAGAAATACAGATAACCTTAACTCACACCAATCTTTTCATTCATATTAAGCAAACGAAATTGTTAACGGTTGATATTTAGCCGACCAGTTCAACGATAAATACCAATACTAGCACCAGAAATCTGTATCTTTTTAACAATAAAAATCAGTAGTTAAACTGTCAAAATTAAAAAAATAACAATAAAAAATTGCAAAATATTGTCAAATTAACTACCGATTTTCATCGTTAAAAAGTGAGGGAATCCCGGTGCAGGGCTAAATAAAAAAAAACCGTTTCCCATTACATCCAATGAAGGGATTGGGGAGAGCTTCTCACAACCAGTGAGCTGTGCTCTTTCTAATTTTTCACTCACTGATTGGGACCTACAGTTTTCACACCGATTCCGAACGGTATTTTGAGAAGCTTTTTCATTGCTAAATACTCGATAGTGTCGCCGTTACTATGCGAGGTGACCACCGTCGAAGAAGTTTTTTTTTAAAATGGTCAGAGCAGGGATCGAACCCAGGATCTCATGTACAAGAGACGCGCACACTACCCATTGCACCACCGACCTCTCTCATCCCGCACACAGCAATCTCAGCTATTATTTTTAAGTTATTGTTTTCTACAGGCCGGAAGGTCAAAAACGGCATCGACTGTTCTTTTTTAACCTATACAATATGAATTTACAATTCCAGTTCCCATTTGTTTAAGAAATTTGATATAATTTAAGTTTAATTGTCAGAAAAGTAGAAAAACGTTTTTTAATACATTTATTTATTTATTTATTATTACTCTCCTGTACAACAAGACTAACAGCCTAGCTCTGTATGTAGAATACTCACTCACTTTCGTCATCTAAGCGAAAATAATTTATATTGTGCTCCGTAAAAACATGAGAATGACAAATGAAAAAAGAAGGAAAACGAAGTGAGTATTTCAGTACAAATCTGAGCTCCATAACTTTTTTCTATGTCATTTGTATAAACACAAATGTCAAAAACAGTCACTTGTGTTTTAGCTTTCGCATTGGAGAACGAAAAAATTAAATGGATAAATGGTAAGTATTTAATAGAAAATATCCTTATTTTATCAATATACATATACCTATTTTTAAATTTCAGCAATAAAAAATCAACAATACAACAGCTGCAGACACTGGTCGAATATATGGCGGAACATCCAGATTTCGCCAGGGGTACAGCAGTATTTGGAGGTTCAAAAGTTGTTGTTCAACTAACAAAAAAACAACCCGTAAATGTATATTTATTACAACGTTTCTTTATTGTTGTTTTTTGTTTTGTTTATTTACATTTATGTTGTCAACTTTTTCCAGCTGGAAAAACTCTATGAAGTGGCATAGAGTTGTATTTTTTATGCTGCAATTAAGCAATTTTTTTCAAATTTAGCGATTTTCTTCCCAATTCTAACGCTCTTTTTTAGAATTGTTCATCTGGCACCATTTTCATTTGACAATTGTTGAATGACTTTCGCTTCTCTATGTAAGCGAAGAGAACGTGAAGATCGCAAATATGGAGAACCATTTCGACAAAAAAGTGAGTGCTTGGATTCGTTTCGCTTCGCTTCGCTTTCGACGTACGGAGCTAGGCTGTAAGTTTTATAACACTACTCAACAAAATGAAAAACATTTCATGTACTACGGATGCGATAATTTTTTCTGTGTAGATAACCTTGACATGAGCTCGAAAAAAAAAAATAAATAAATGGTTTCCCATTACATCCCATGAAGGGACTGGGGAGAAATTCTCACAATCACTGAGCTGTGCGCTTTCCAGTTTTCACTCACTGATTGGGACCTACAGTTTTACACCGATTCCGAACGGTAATTTGAGAAGCTTTTTCATGGCTAGATACTCGATAGTGTCGCCATCACTATGCGAGGTGACCGCCGCCGAAAGAAAATTTGAAGGTGGTCAGTGCCGGGTTCGAACCCAGGATCTCATGTACAAGAGCCGCGCACACTAACCATTGCACCACCGACGGCCACGAAAAACGCAATAAAAATTTATTTTTTCGTTTGGTTTTTTTTTGTTTTTATTTTTTTAAATTTTAAAAATTTTTTTTTGGTTAATTTGTTTTTGTATGAAAAATGGTTTCAGCAACTAACAAATCTCGTCAAAATATATACTAAATGTATGGTAGTAGACCCTAAAACATAAATAATGTGCGTCTTCATTCATCGGCTAGCTACAGCGGTCGTAATCGGTTGTTGAATCAGGAATTTTACAAAATTTTACCGAAAAGTCACAAGTGAAAGCCCTTTAAAGAATTTTAAAAAAATATTAATTCACAGAGTGCATTTTTGTTTGTATTTTATGCGCAATATGGCAGGTTTTAGAAATCAAACAAGCTACTTTTTAAGAAACTCCATCAATTAGTAATGAAGTTGTGAATTTTTTTTGCTAAAGCCCTCAGAATCTACTTTTTAGTTCGAACATTGCATTTTACCTTTGAAATTATCTCACTAGTCAACCAAATGAAAAAATGTCATGTACTTCTAATGAAGTATTTTTTTCTGTGTAGATAACCTTCAGATGAGCTCGAAAAATACAACAAAAACTTTGTCTATGGTAAGGTTTTTTCTTTTTTATTACAAAAAAAATTTAAATTTGTTGGGTGACAAAAATATATGACTTTAAATTAAAAAACAATTCGATATATGTACAAGAAATTATCCTAAGGATATCAACATTAATTAATTATAAAAAAGTTTTAAAAAAAAATATCTAAACACAAAAATAAAAAGCTTGAAATTAAAAATAATTATGTGCTTTTGTCTTTCTTTTATATTGTTGTGGGTCTGTTTCTCTTATCAGGAACCAGATATAGTCCCCCATCATAGCTTCGTTCCAAAATCCTTGGTATCGGTGCTCTATGTCTTTCATTTGCTGATGAAAACGCTCGCCATGCTCGTCACTCACATCGCCCAGGTTGTCCGGAAAGAAGTCCAAGTGCGAGTGTAGAAAATGTATCTCAAGCGACATATTTGCTCCAATTTTTTTATAATTTTGGAGTAGTTATTCGACAATCTCTCTGTAATTTGAGCTTTTGTTGTTTCCAAGAAATCCGGAAACAATTTGGCGAAATGAGTTCCAAGCTGCAGCTTCATTTGGTGATAAAATGTGCTCAAACTGTTAGTCTTGCAACAACTTTTTAATTTGCGGGCCGTTGAAAATGCCTTCCTTAATCTTTGCCGACGAAAGGTGAGGAAAAATGGTTTTTAAATAGGCGAACGCTTCACCATCTCTGTTGAGAGCTTTCACGAAGTTTTTTATGACTCCGAGCTTTATGTGAAGAGGTGGGAGAAAAACATTTTCCTTTTTTATGAGTGGTGTATATTTCACGTTGTCACTGCCGAGGATGAAGTTAACTCGTTCTGTCCAACTCCTCCTGGTGTAATGATGTTGACGATCGCGGCTGTCCCAAATTCAGAGAAAACAACAGTACTTTGTGAATCCACCTTGTAATCCACAAAGGATACCGATAACCTTAAGGTCGACACAAACTTCCCAATCGTGCCTCTTATAGTTAAGGCACTTTAGTAGATTGTCCATGACTTCGTATGTTTCCTTGGTGTCAACGGCATGAGCAATTGGAATTGAGGGTTTCTTGTTGCCGTTGTGCAGTAAAATTGCTTTAAGGCTCTACTTGTTGCTGTCGATGAAAAGACGCCACTCTCCTGGATCGTAAGAGTACCCGAGTTCACCAAATAATCCGCGAATGTCCTTACAAAAACAGATGTTGCATTTTTTTGTGTAGTACCTTGCGTATGGTTCATGACGCTTCCTGTAGATTGTTGTCACCACACCAGGTGCCAAGAAACCGAACTGTTTCATGCGCGATGCTTGCAACTCTGCATCTTCCTTGGAGAGTTTCAGTTCTCTAACCCAATCGTTCAGTTCTGCTTGCGAACGTAAGCGTTGACCTCCATGCAATGTATATGTTGACTCGCATTCTGATGTGGTTTCTACTGTCTCCGGATCTGATGTTGGATCTATCGACTCATTATTAGATGCCCATCTTGAAACGGACGGTTGCGGGTCCACTGGTTCTTCGGAAAATGGCACTGGAAAAGTCACTGTTGAAACAGCAGCGTAAGTCCATCGTATATTTTTTCCCACGCCGCTTTTCTTTTACTAAGACAGAAGGAGCAATCTGTTACATGGCAAAGCGGTTCTCTCCAAAGCATTGGCATGATGATTCTCGGCTGTCGTCTGAAAGAATTTCAATAATAAGTTATATATGTTCTTGAATTTCGCAATCCTTGAGTACCTTGAGTCAGCTAGCTGTACGTAGCACCTTGGACATAGAGCGCTTGGTGTGCACCGCTCGTCTATGTTTGAGACCTGTAAATTGAAGCTCTCTTCAAATGCATCTCTCAATTTAGGTGAAAAACAACGCTTGTTTTTTCAGAAACGTATTCTCCGCACATGTAACAAAAATTGCTTGGATAGGTAATTGCATTCAAATCCTCGTGAACGTTTGCTCATTTTGAGGTTACTTGCGAAAGTAAGTGATATTTGGCAATGTTCATCCTTAAATACCTAAAATACCTAAACTAAAATCAGGCACAACAGGTAGTGGTTAAGGTAGTTGCAGAGGTAGCAGAGTGACCAACAAAACGCATTGTTGCGTAGTGACATTACTACCTTCCGTTATTATTTTGTAAACATACCCATGTGCAATATCTATAAGTGATACATACCAGCAAAGGTGCGCATACATTGGGCCATCCCTCACTGCGATTGTTGCATTTTTCAAGCTCATCTGAAGGTTATCTACACAGAAAAAAATACTTCATTAGAAGTACATGACATTTTTTCATTTGGTTGACTAGTGAGATAATTTCAAAGGTAAAATGCAACTTCATTATTAATTGATGGATTTTCTTCAAATGTAGCTCGTTTCATTTCTAAAACCTGCCACATTGCCTACAAAATACAAAAAAAAATGCACTCTGTGAATTAATATTTTTTTAAAACGCTTTAAGGGGCTTTCACTTGTAAAATTTTGTAAAATTCCTGATTCAACAACCGATTACGACCGCTGCAGCTAGCCGATGAACGAAGACGCACATTATTTATATTTTGGGGTCTACTAGCATCCATTTAGTATATATTTTGACGAGATTTGTTAGTTGCTGAAACAATTTTTCATACAAAAACAAATTAACCAAAAAAAAAATTTTAAAATTTAAAAAAAAAAACACAAAAAGAAAACCAAACGAAAAAAAAAATTTTATTGCGGTTTTCGAGCTCATGTCAAGGTTATCTACACAGAAAAAATGATGGCATCCGGAGTACATTTTGACTGTTGACTAGTGTAATTATAGTACAGGATTGTTTTTGTGTACAAACAATTGCCACATGTTGGTAGGTACATACAATTAATATTTTAAGCATGAAAATAGAAATACAATTTTAAAATTAATCAAAAATCACAATGAAAATAAAATTATAAAAAAAAACAAAACAAAAAATAATAAAAAGTAAAATAAGATAAAATAATAACATTTACTTTACATTGGAAATTTATATTGGAGCAAAATATTTAAATAATAATCCATTAAAAAGCATTGCGTTGCTGGTTATTTGTAGATTATATGGAAGAGCATTCCAAAGACGCATTGCATTAATGTAAAAGCGATTTGCAGAAACGAATATTATCAAACAGGTATTTTGGCTTTCCAGTAAATATCAGTTTATGCAAAAACATTAAAACTCTTATTTTGAGAAAATTTTCAAATGATACTCCAAGGAGGTTTGTCGAATATGAAGAAGTGTGATCATGTTTTCTAAGACCATAAACATACCTTAAGATGTTATCATAGAGCACTTCGAGTTTTTTCCGACTTGTGGAACTACAATTAGAGAACAATTCGCAGCCATAGGTTAGACTCGGAACTAAGTATGCCTTAGCGAGTAATACTCTAATTCTCAATGGTGTAAAGCATTGTACAGACCAAAGGGTTCTCAATTTGATATACATTTGCGCTGCCAGTATATTGACATGATCTGACCAAGTTAAATTGCTATTGAAATTGAAAACCACGCCAAGATTTTTTGCTGTTCTTTCAATTTCAATTTTTTCAGCGTTTATAACAATATATGTATCGATACTTGGCTTTATAGTTTTTTTGTGAATCAATAGACATTTTGATTTACTTGGGTTTATTGCAAGGCCGTTTGCTGATGCCCAACAATGTATGTTCTTCAAATCATGATTCAGCTTATCAATGTTTTCCCTGATGGATACGGTTGGACTACTTAGATACAATTGTACATCATCAACATACATGTGGACTCTACAGTTGGAAACATTTTGCGGCAAATCATTTATATAAAGTGAGAAAAGTAGTGGTCCTAAAATCGACCCTTGAGGCACACCTCTAGTCAGTTTTAGAGGATTAGATGTGGTATTGTTAACAAAGACTGACTGACTTCGGTCAGTAAGATAAGACGATATTAGCTTTGTTGATGTAGACGAGAAGTTAAAAATATACCTTAGCTTAGTGCATAGTATTCGGTGGTCAACAGTATCAAAAGCCTTTGAGTGACCTAGAAGAACTAAGAAAATTATCTTCCATCATCAAGTTCCCGCCTAATATTCTCAGTGACATCAATTAAAGCAGTTACGCAGCTATGTTCCATTCGAAAACCGGATTGCATTTCAGACATTAAATTATTTTTATGAATAAAATCACTAACTTGGCGATGTAAAATTTTTTCCAAAACTTTTGACAGAAAACTTAGGATAGCAATTGGTCGATACTCTGTTTTAGATTTAGGAACTGGAATTATTTTTGCGTGCTTCCAGTTTTCGGGAAAACAACTTGTTGTGATATTAGTGTTCAGTAGATGGGTAATATAAGGCAAAATATAAGGTAAAATTACTTTCAGAAATTTGGGATGAATATTATCTTGTCCTACTGCATTCGATTTTATCATAGTGCAGCTTTTAAAAACATCTTGTTGCGTCAGACAAGAAAACTCGAACATAGGTATATTGTGCATATTCCTGTATCTAGCATCATAAGAAATGTCAACGTTAACATTATTATCCACTGCAACCATAGGAATGTTGGTAAAAATTTTGTTCAGGTCATCAGCTTCAACTGAGCACTGTGTTCCTTTGTCTGTATTACAAATACCAATGTCTCTTATCGTTTACCTAGTTTGTCCGGATTCGAGAGCAGAACCAAATCTCTTAGAAAAATAATCAGATTTTGCAAACTTTATTAGCAGATTAACCTCATTTCTGGCTGAACGAAACTCAGCTTTAAGTTCAAAGGTTCTAAAACGCTTCCACCGCGAGTACGCTAAATTTCTGCGTACTGCATCTTTAATGGGAGCATTGAACCAGGGCTTGTTCTTCGCAGATATAATTAGGGAAATAAATATTACATGAGATTTCCGGGGCCACCCGGTTGAAACGAAGTTCCTTTCGCTATGTGTTATGTAGTAATTTGTTCCAACTCGACTACGGCGGCTTCTGAAAAATATTTATAATGTAAATGGTTCTTTAAGAAAAGATACTTGTTGTAAAATGATAAACTTTTTTTAAGATATTTTTTTTTATTGAATGTATTTTTTAAAAAAAAGTACATTTTTAGGTCCCTTTTGTAAGAATATGTATTATATTTTCCCGAAAAGGTCCTTTCTTTGATGAGAGGTACTCTTTTACTAAAAACTAATGTTTTTATGTAAGAAAAAGCCAAGAATATGAATTTTTTTTTGCAAAGAAATACTTTTTTTTAAGAACATGTCCTTTTTAAAGAAGTGGTACTCTTTTTAGGGCATGGTTATTTTTTCAAGAAAACTTACTTACTTTCAGGAAGGCTACTTACCTCAAGAAAAGAAAAGGTATTATTTATTTTTAAGTAAAGGAGTTTTTGTAAGAAAAGGTTTTTTTTTCTAAGACATCGTATTTTTCTTTTTGAAGAAAAGTTTTTTTTTTACGAAAGAACAGGCACAATTTTAAGAGTAGGTACTTATCTCAAGCAAAGTTATTTTGTTTTACAAAAAGATACTCTTTAACGAAAAAGTAGTTTTTTTTAAAGGTAATTTGTTGTAAGATAATGTACTTTTTAAAGAAAATGTACTTATTTAAAAAATTTATTTTGTTTTAAGAAAATGTACTTTTTGTAAGAAAATTTACTTTTTGAAGCAAAGTTACTTCTTTAACATAAGGTATTTTGTTAAGAAAAGGTACTCTGTTTAAGAATATGAATAGGAGTTTTTTTTTGAGAAAATTTACTTTTTTAAGAAACGGCACTTATTTAAGAAAATGTTATATTTTAGAACTTCTTTCACTTTGGCTTTTCTACATTTACTTTTTATACCGTTCAACCTGCTATATGAAATAAACAGGCTCCACCTAGAAAATTTCGCATTAAACAGGAAATATCCCCCAATATGTTAGTCTAGACACAAACCAAACCAAAAGTACGAGTGTAAGAGTAAGTGTGCTGGCAAATGTAATTCCATGCTCAGGGTTGTAAAGGGTGTTTTTTCAAGGCCGATAGAACTTCAAATTGTAAAAAATAACACAAAAAATTTAATTTTATTTAACCCTGCTGTTAGATTAGGACCATTTGGTCCAAATTTTTTCTGTTTTCCCTTGTAACTTTGGAACGGTGATATATACTGACTAAATTTTTCTGCTAATGGGGTCTTTTAATAAAACAATGTTATGTGCGAAAATTAAATTTTCTAACTTTATTCAGGACTGAGAAAAATACAAAATGACGAATCTTAGGTTAGAGGACCATTTGGTCAATAGTACATTTTTTCATTACCAAGCGAATGTAAATTCATGTCAAATATTTAGAAGATGTTTTTGATATGTCAAATACTTGCTTTAGAAATTATTGAACCAAAATAGTTACAAAGGATAAGATAAAATTATTATTTTGGATGAAAATTCCAGTATGGACCAAATGGTCCCTCAACCGAAGATTCGTAAATTTTTTCATTACCAAGCGAATGTAAATTCATGTCAAATATTTAGAAGATGTTTTTGATATGTTAGCGGATGTTTTTGATATGTCAAATACTTGCTTTAGAAATTTTTGAACCAAAATAGTTACAAAGAATAAGATAAAATTATTATTTTGGATGAAAATTGCAGTATGGACCAAATGGTCCCTCAATCTAAGATTCGTAAGTTTTTTCTAATCTAACAGCAGGGTTAATTTTATTAAACTTTTTTTTTTATTCGAAAGATCAATACGTGGCATTAACATTTGAAAATAATTTCGGGCATACGGGCACCGCTGATGTTCTTGACGAAGCGCATTCTGGACGTCCAATTTTTGGCCACTTTTTCGAGCACTGCTGGCCGTATGTCACGAAGAACACGAACAATGTTGGCCTCCAAGGCGTCAATTGTTGCTGGTTTATCAGCATAAACCAGTGCCTTCACGTAGCCCCACAGGAAATAATCGAGAGGTGTCAAATCGCACGACCTTCGAGGCCAATTGACAGGTCCATTTCTCTAACTCAATTTATCGCCAAATTTTGATTTCAATAAGTCGATGGTTGCGATCGCCGTATGGCACGTAGCGCCATCCTGTTGAAACCGCAGCTCGCCTGGATCAATGTCATCCATATTTTCCAACAGAAAATCATTGACCATGGTGCGATAACGATCTCCATTGACCGTAACGCGAGCTCCGGCCTCATTTTTATAGTCTACGCCAGTCATAGCTGGCGTTCGAGCTCTTGTTCTTGTTCTCCGAAAGTGGGAAATTGCCCCTAAGACCCAAAAGCTCGAAAAACGGGCCTCTGAACTTACAGGTTAGTGTTGGTACTCAAATGAAAATAAATCGTCTTACAATTTCATTGGTGCCATTACTATTTACATCCGATGGCTGCGAGTCGCCAAAAAATTGCGCCAAATTCGACTTAAGGTACAAAGGGAATTTGAATTCCCCTGCCGTTTGGCCGGGCTACTAGATGGAATATAAATTTATTTAGATGGAATATACATTATATTTTCAAAGACGTTAAGCACACACTACGAATAACGCAGATATGAATCAATATCACCAATGAAATCGTGAGAAGATCTCCTTTGATTTCAGTACACACACATGCATACGAGTATTTGTAAAAGAAAAAATTTCGGTAAATTTTGTGGGTATTGAAATATAGAAAAACAGGCATATCTCGACTCTCAGGCCTCATATGTGAAAAGTAATGGCACCAAAGAAATCCTAAGACGATTTCCTTACATTTAAGTATCAACACTTACTTGTAAGTTCAAGTGCACGTTTTTTCTAATTTTTTGGGCCCAAGGGGCAATTTCCCATTTGCGCACTACCTGCACCCTATTCTGTGAACAATTCAAAAGAGGATGTCTTTTTTGGTTTTTGTTGTTGGGATACAAATTATACGACTCTTGCTTTACGCGTTGTCGATAGTCGCCTTTCTCTATTGTGGGACTATTGACTTTTCGTTTAATTTTTCTCTCGAAGGTTCCCAGTGATATTTCATAAGTATGTGATATGACCCAGGATTCGTCACACTAATAATATAAAGGTTTCCTTTTATATCATATGCAGGGATTTGAGGGAGCTTCTCAACACCAGTAAGTAATTCGCTTTCCAGTTTTTTACACTCATTGATTGGGACCCACAGTTTGATTCGGACCCACAGTTTAACAGTTTGTGAACGGTATTTTTGGAAGCCTTTTTATGGCCATGTACAGTAGAGTCCCCACAAAATATATAAAAGAGAAAAGTATATCGCTTTCTTTGCTCCCCGCGACTTTTCTAAAACCTTGGGCTTAAAAAATAATATCTGCATCCCAATTTTTCAAATCTTGTTTAAACCGACCAGTCGCAATTGACCTAAACGCTAAAAACCGGCCTTAAAAACACTTCATTTCCTTTTTGGCCTTTAACTCCTAAGCAAACGATTTTACGAGGTTTGTTCACATAAGTTATTTTGACCAAAATAAAAAAGCGGACATTTCTTCAATACAAGCTTTTAACATATATCTAACCGTAATGGCGTTTTCAACTATGAAAAGCAAAATTTTCCAAATTTTTGGGGCTCTTTTTTTCTTTAACCCTGCTGTTAGATTAGAAAAAACTTACGAATCTTAGATTGAGGGACCATTTGGTCCATACTGCAATTTTCATCCAAAATAATAATTTTATCTTATTCTTTGTAACTATTTTGGTTCAAAAATTTCTAAAGCAAGTATTTGACATATCAAAAACATCCGCTAACATATCAAAAACATCTTCTAAATATTTGACATGAATTTACATTTGGTCCATACTGGAATTTTCATCCAAAATAATAATTTTATCTTATCCTTTGTAACTATTTTGGTTCAATAATTTCTAAAGCAAGTATTTGACATATCAAAAACATCTTCTAAATATTTGACATGAATTTACATTCGCTTGGTAATGAAAAAATGTACTATTGACCAAATGGTCCTCTAATCTAAGATTCGTCATTTTGTATTTTTCTCAGTCCTGAATAAAGTTAGAAAATTTAATTTTCGCACATAACATTGTTTTATTAAAAGACCCCATTAGCAGAAAAATTTAGTCAGTATATATCACCGTTCCAAAGTTACAAGGGAAAACAGAAAAAATTTGGACCAAATGGTCCTAATCTAACAGCAGGGTTAAAAATTTTTCTTTTGCTGTTCAAGGGCGGTAAACGTATAGGATGTAGCTTGCTAAATAGGAAATTAAATAATGTTTATAATAAAATTTTTTTAAATAAGACAACATTTAAAAAAAAGAGCCCAAAAAATTTGGAAAATTTTGATTTTCATAGTTGAAAACGCCATTAACGGTTAGATATATGTTAAAAGCTCGTATTGAAGAAATATCTTATCATTCAAACTCCCAGACAAGTGCAGCGTTTTCCAAGCAGAGATACTGACCATCGTAGAAGCCTGCGCAGAACTTATACTACAGCCACGAACAGACGCATTGGAATATTTGGAGATAGCCAAGCGGCTCTCCTATCACTCAAATCTGCATCTAAACTCGTTAGTGAATATAGGGAAAAACTTGTCGAGCTGCGTCGACTGGCCAATGTGGTTCTTACTGGGATACCAGGCCATAAGGGTCTCCTAGGGAACGAAAAGGCAGACGAACTAGCTAGGGCAGGATCCTTTTCCACCGAACTCCATATGGTGTCAGTCGCAATGCCTATAGGGTTGGTCAAAAGAGGTATTTTCTTGCATTACCTTGATCGAGCGAAGACCAGATGGGATAGAACAGAAACGTGCCGCGTATCCAGAAACACTCACCGGACTAACTCGCTGATCAGCCATAATCGGTGGGACATATCTAGGCTAACTGGCGTGCTGACCGGGAACTGGACAATCGGTAATCACACAGGACGGTTGAAGCTGTCATATAATGACCATTGCCATGCCAGCAATGACGCTGAAGAGGAGGAGACGGTGGCGCAACTCCTCTGCAATTGTCCGGCTGTGATGAATAGACAACGTCACTGAGATATACGAGGTAGATCTAGGGGATCTAATCTCCGATTATCCAGGCTGGATATAGACACGGTACTTTGGACCTTCCGGAGTGATGTGGTATGCAAAACGGTGACACCAACCAACCTCGAAATTATAACGGATATCAACATTCACCCTTTCCTCAAATCTCACGGATCTACTGCTTATCGAAATCATAAATTTGGGCTTGTCCTACTTTACTGCCAAAACCACTTTTGCTGACTTACCCATCTCAATTCTCAAAAACACGTCGGTAACTTCTCGCAGATTTCGTCCAATGCATGGGACTTTTTCTGCTAATAGTTTATTTGTGTTGACAGTAATTGAAATGGTGAAAAAATCTTACGAAAGGGTGTCGGTCCGCCTGAGACCCCGCTCGTACTAAAGAGATCGGCGAGGTCTTTGCCAATCTTTACTGACAATTTCGTGCATCTACACTTTTGCTCATATCGAGCTATTGAATTCAGACTTATAATCTACAAAGAGGCGGCCGGAGTCGATTTGATTTTCTTTGGGTTTCTACAGGCATTCCCCTAATGCGAATATCTGATCGATATTTTTCTTTCTTTTAGTCTGATTTCACTTTAGCTTTTCTCAAATTACTCTTGAGAGGAGTTGGTATGGGTTGGATAATAAGCGGATTCCACGATAGTTGGGGCATACACTCGGGCCTCTTCTTTCTAAAACAGACCACAGTTTGCTAAGGCTCAATCGTCAGGCATTCATTCCTCTGGCCAGATTTTGCATATAGTCATCAGCCTTCTGCAGGTCACCTGGCATTCAATCAGCCCCAGCTGCTTTCTACTTATTAAGCTGGCAAATTACAGTTCTAACTTTGCTTTGGTTGGGACGAGGGAAGTCAGCGGCGTCGTCCTGTATTTGCTCAACACCATCATCTCTATTGAGGACTCCTGGGACAACCAAATCAGATAAGTGACCTCTCCATATTCCCATCATACTCTGCGCGGCCGTTGGCTTGACATTGTTCTGTAGCACGACTCTAATATAATAAAGACCTTAAAATTGAGATAAATTCCTTGGATACCGAAAAGAGGATTTGGATAGTGCAGCGGTACCATGCTTTCCAGTCCGGCATTTCCGTCCAAACGGAATTTAGGCAGCAGTTTGGTGGCACTCCCCGAGTAGATGGGAAATCATGCGGTGGGTAAACATGTTTACTGAATATGGAAGCTTCACAGTAAGCCCGTTACATCAAGATACCTATAGACGGGTACGAGAAACAATCGCGGTTGTATCATCGACAATTCTGGCAAATCCAAGCACTTCCACTCAAAACTTATCGCGGCAAATTGGAGTTACCGACGGTTATTACAACAGATAATTCATGATGACCTAAACTTGTTTCTGTACAAAGTCCATACTACAATCAAGTTAAACCCTCTTGATTTGCCTATTTGCCTGGAATTTTGCCAAAAAAATTAATAAAATAGTCTAAGAAAACAACAACTTGATAAATTGCTCGATTATGTCTGATGCGGCCCATTTTGATCTAAACGACAATCTAAACACGTAACATTTCCGTATATAGAGTGAATCTAATTCACATATTCTCCATGAGATGGAACTGCTCAAAGAACAAGTCACTGTGTTGTGTGCAATTTCATCAAGGTGCATTGTGGGGCTCTCACTCTAACTCTATTATTGTCTCATCTAACTCTAATAATAATTATTAGAGAAACTTTTGTGTCATAACTTAACAATGAACATAACTAAGATTAGTAATTTATATTTATTATTTAAAGATTTCCAATAGCATTTCATTTCATACAGATTGTTCAATCTGCGTATTATGACCAATTTGTAGTTCGTTGCAAATGTGTCAGATGTTGTACAAAAAAATATCAAGTATTTGGTTGCAGGCAACAGGTGGCTCCCTACGATTTCCTAAACGTAACAGGACAAAAAATTGTATATTACTCCAATCAACCCATAGGCCAAAACCCTAACACCTACCCAAAAGGTGACAGTAGTCAATGATGCCACAAAAACAACAACAGCAGAAGTCTGACTTCTTTCCTAATCACAGCCAATTTGTGGTAAATTATTGTGTTGTGGTTTGTAATTAACTTGGGCAACACAACTACCAGTAGCAACAAATGCCAGAAAAGACAAATTCCTTTCTCCTTTTACCAGTGTTGTTGTCAAACTGTGTTTGTAAAATTTTTGTAATTGTTGTTGCTGTGACTACATTATTATGCTCATAAGAGGATCGTATTCGTCCCAAGGGTATGTCTGGATTTCCATGCGTTTGTGTTTTTCTAAGTAACTGCCTGCCAGCATCTCTACTGCTTGGACACAGATCTTTGGGTACAATTGTTCGTTTAAGCTGGTCAAACCTTTAGGCCATAATTTAAAATCCCTGCCCAATTTTTGGCATAAATGTATATAAATTTTATGGAGGGTAAAAATTTCGTTATTTAAGATCATTTTGAGTATATGTGAACCAAAATAATGAATGAAGCACAAGGGTAATGGGTCATTTTCAAAGAGTCCTTCAACGCAATAAATGTGATTTTTTCCAAAAAAGAATTAAATAAAATTTTATATATTAGAATTTTAAAATTTGTGTGTTAGCAAAAACCATAGCTAACGAAATAATCTATATATTTTAAAATTTTGGGTTGAAAAAATTTATTGGAACGAATTTCCTTATCGCACGTTGCGGGATGGGGGCTAAATGAAAAAAAATTAAACAACTTTTTGTTAACACTATTATGCTACAACCCAGTATTGTCAACTATATTGGGTACTTTTGCTTTGGTTTGTGTCTAGACTAACTAGATTTCTCACACATGTTGGGAAATTTCTTGTTTAATGGGAAGTTTTCTAGGTGGAGCCAGTAACCAATATTTGGCATATATTGTAGTTTTGAACCCAATAAAAAGTAAATTTAGAAAAGCCAAAGTGAAAGAAGTTTAAAAAATAACATTTCCATAAATAAGTGCCTTTTCTTAAAAAAGGTAAATTTTCTCAAAAAAACAACTTATTCATATTCTTAAACAAAGTACCTCTTCTTTTAAAAAAATACCTTGTCTTAGAAAAAGTATATTTTCTTACAAAAATCACCTTTTCTTAAAAAAGGTAATATTTTTTAAAATAAATACCTTTTCTTAAAAAAGTTCATTTCATTATAACAAATTGTCTTTTTTTAAAAACCACATACCTCTTTTCTTGAGGTAAGTACTATTCTTTAAAAAAGGACTAATTCTAAAAAAAAATCCCATTTCTTAAAAAAATTATTTTATTCAAAAAAACATTCATTGATACATTCTTTAAAAAAATTCTTTTTCTTACAAAAATTCCTTTTCTTAAAAGTACCTTTTCTTAAAAATAAAACAATTCGATCTCTTTTCTTTTCTTGAGCCTTTCTGGACATAAGTAAATTTTCATAAAAAAATAAAATTTTCCTAAAAAGAGTACCACTTCTTTAAAAAGTACTTGTTCGAGATGGTTCGAGACGGATCCGTCAAATCGAGATTTCACTGGTTCGGTGTTTTATGTTTTTACGAAAACGTAAGGAGTTCGAATTGAATTCGTGAACTCACATTTCGCATTTCGCACTTTTTTACGGTCTCGTTCCGAATTCCAAATGGATCCGCATCGGTTTTGGTGCACATAGGGATTCCAGATATTTACTTATATACACATAAAAGACCGGTCTAGCATTGGAGATATTCAACGTTCTCGTCGTTTCCTTTATCCCACAGCTTCGGCTGTAATCATGACCCGAGGTTTAAAGTCCAGATTTTCTCCATGGCTGTTTAGTTGTGTACATTCTTGCCGTTTCCTTGGCACAATCATCAAATTTTCTAAAGTCAATTTGTTCACTGCATGCAAGTTTATCCATCATTACTGAAAATATTGTAATAAAATTTGTATCAAAACCTATTATTGCAGATGGTCTTTCGGGATCTGAAGAGAATGCCCTAGGTGTATTCTCATTATTCGTATTGCCTGATCTAAAATCAACCCGCATTTAAGATATTCATCTTGACTCTCCATTTTGTTCGCACTGGTATAGCGAAACATTTTTGTTTAATTATATCCACTTTTTGAATTGGTTCTGTAATCACACTTGATACAGAATAGTGTTTTGAATATTTACACCTGTGATTTCTACATTGATATCATTAAGTTTCCGCCTCTGAGATCTATCTATCGCATATTTTGAATTTTTCTGTAATAATTACAATTTAAGATCGCCTATTCATTAGACCGCTTCAGCTGATGCTACTGTTAAGACTACCAACAACCTCTATCCGGGCAAACAAGATGGGGTATAGTATCTATATTGGATGTTCATGTTGCCTTATTAGCTATTACACACTTGTGTAAGCGTGATATTCAGGATGCACATCCAATCGCATTCACACTTAAGGTACCATCCGACACACATGCATAGTGACATTGCCAAAGGATACTAGACCACGACAGACATAGTGAGATGCTTGAGAATTTTTCCAGGGAATTTCTCTCAAGAGCTTTGGACACAATGACAATGCCAGCAGTGAACACATAAAACTACATAGCTACACCCGGAAAAATCTGTGTTCTTTTGTAGTTTGGATGCAACTATTACGTGTTTGTGGCTTGTGGGAAATATACTATACTTGTGCCCAAACACGTTGTGTTTGCTCTTCTATATAACCTGTTTGAGACACTATGATAAATAGACTATAATGTATGTTTTTGAGACCCAAATGTGACTGTTTTATTGAAAATAGCTGAAACCAAATACGAGACAGACAACAAAGAAACAAAAAATAGGCACATCTTTAATTCGTGAAAGCAGTGCTTGCAAACACGTACATGTTTCCTGTGTATTGAGAATTAGAGGTATAGAGGTAACTATCCATTCATGTAGATAATTGCTAATACCGTCATATTGTAGGCCATGCTACCAGCTTTCGTCTAAAACTTGGGCAACATTAGCACATGACAAATCAAAACCGATTACGTTTTTTCTACACTAACAAGCTGAAATGATATTTATGATTTTGCTTAGAACTTCAAGAAAATAAAAAATTATCTTCTCTTCACGGGCTATCAAGTTTTATTGCAATATACGCGTATATATTATATGCAACTCTCCATTCATTTCGTTCTAAAAATATTTATTTCTCTTAATATTCCTTTTATTATTCTCATTCCAGAAATACAAGAGTATTAAGAGTAATCTCCATTTCTACTTATAATTATCAAAACACCCATTATCCCCCAGAAAAATATGAGATAATTTCCTGTATATAACAAAAGCTGCCTAACTTTACTCCACTTTATATCTACATTAAGTACTAGCCATTTTTAAGCCTGATATTGTTTCCTAAAATAAATCACCACACTCTCCCCAAAGTATGCAATGTATTGCCCCAATTAACAAACCACAAAATATGCTACAGCTTTTGTCTTGGTTAAATTACTTTATATTATTTCCTCAAATCAGCTTAGACGTTGTCAAACTAACAAATCTTATTTCACATCCCTGTTGCGAGGACAAGTAGCATGACAAGGATAACAATAGAAACGGAAATATGATGCTTATCAACTGTTATGTTTAACACTTTACTTCCATTGAGCATTGAGACTTAGATACATTTTGCATTGTTACAGCTTCATTTCATAACTGCAAACCTGGTGGGTCCTGAGCCAGATAAAGGACCTCTATGAATCTTTTAAAAAAAGGAAGTTTACTTTTGTCGTCCTGTGTTTTCAGCTGTTGTTTTTGAGCTAAGTATGTACTTAAGCAATATACATAAATACATGCACCCTTACATATATTTCTGTACTCTTATATACTTAAACATTCCATACAGCCTATCTCCCATGTCGAAAATATACAGCTTAAAAGCAAATTAAATACTCCATAATAACTACCCAGGCATGTAGACACTACCACGTCGTACCACTTCTCCCATCTGTAGTCGCTTGTTCAAGTGCAGGGGACATTTATGTCTCAAGTGATACGATAATGACTAACCATACCTCACTCAAGAAGGTCAGGAGGAGAAGAAGGGTGTTACTTCCTATTTTGATGGTGGTAATGCAAACGACCTTTGGAATGAAAAAGAAGTAGAATTTTCAGTGGACTACAGTACATTTATCGTCTAAGTACAAGAGTTGCTAAAAATATAAAAATTGATGCTAAAACAACACAAGTTGGAAACCTTGATTTCAACATAAATGTCCTGTTAGGAATATGCATTAATATGTGCATTTCAAAAACGAAACAGAAAACATAAACAACCCCTATTTATTGGCGACCCCCGCAAACGTTATAAGGACCACGATTTACGGATATGCACTTGGAATGTAAGAACTCTATATAGACCCGGTGCAAGTATCCAACTGGCAGATGTCCTCGAAAGTTATAAGGCTGACATTACCGCTATCCAGGAAATGCGATGGACAGGACATGGCTGCACAAGAAAAAGAAACTGCAACCGTTGCCATGAAAAAAAACATGAATTTGGTTGCGGATTTGTAGTTGGCAAAAAACTGCGACATCTAGTCTCTAGGTTCAGTCCAGTGAGTGAACGAATAGCCACAATCCGCATAAAAGCGAAATATTTTTATATTTCCCTAATTTGCGTGCATGCCCCGACAGAAGAGAAAGATGATGATGCCAAAGACATATTCTATGAGCTCCTAGAGGAAACGTATGACCGCTGCCATGGCCATGACATTAAGATTGTACTAGGAGATTTTAATGCCAAACTAGGAAGGGAGAATGTGTTTAATCCAACTATTGGCAATTTCAGTCTTCATGCTGACAGTTCCGACAACGGTATGAGACTGATTGACTTTGCCGCGACAAAAAACATGGTCATTAGGGGTACAAGATTCCAGCATAAAGACATCCACAAGGCTACTTGGGTATCCCCTGATCAAAGAACTAAGAACCAAATTGATCACGTGGAAGGCACTCATCCTGTGTAATGGACGTACGAGTGATCAGAGGAGCTAACATCAATTGTGATCACTACTTGGTAGCAGCAAAGGTTCGCACAAGATTAAGTAGAGCGAAAATCGTACGAAACCAGACGCAGAGGAAGCTGGACATCGGAAAGCTGCAACTACCAGAGGTAGCCACAGCCTACTCAAGGAAGCTCTCGCAACTTTTGGCACAGAACCCACCCCCTCCCGATGACGATCCTGATGCGCAGTGGAAACCCATTTCCGACTCTATAAAAACTGCCGCAACAACCGTACTTGGTTTCGAAAAACCGCTTCGCAATAAACCGTGGTACGATGAAGAGTGTCGCATAGCAAATAACGAAAAGAACGCTGCACGTATGGTAATGCTTCAGTCAATTGCAACGCGAGCTGCAACTGAGCGGTATAGGGAGAAGAGAAAGGAGGTAAACCGTCTCTTTGGGCGAAAGAAACGGCAGTGGAGAAAACGCGAGAGTGAGAAAATTGAGACATACAGAAGGAAGAACGAAGCCCGAAAATTCTACCAAAAAGTTAAAAACGGAACTAATGGACATGGTTCAGGGCCCCCCTTCTTTAAAACAAGGACGGAAATCTCGTCGCAGATGTGCAGAGCATGTTAAGAATATGGAGAGAGCATTTCTCCGCGCTACTAGTACCTGAGATATCCGATGACGATGGGACAATCGATCACAATATGGACGACAACGTCGATGGCCCCCCTCCTAACCAAGACGAGGTCAGAACAGCTATTGCCCGGCTTAAGAACAACAAAGCCGCAGGAGCCGATGGATTACCGGCGGAGCTGTTTAAGGATGGCGGCCATGAGCTGATAAGGTGCATGCATCAGCTCATTAGCAAAATTTGGTTAGATGAATACATGCCCGGCGATTGGAGTCTCAGTGTACTATGTCCCATACTTAAAAAAGGTGACCCGAGTATCTGTGCCAACTGACGTGGAATAAGCCTTTTATCCATAGCATATAAGGTTCTATCAAGTATAATGTGGGAAAGACTAAAGCCAATTATCGCTGACCTGATTAGACCATACCAGTGTGGCTTTAGGCCTGGAAAATCGACAACTGACCAGATTTTCACGCTACGCCTAATCCTGGATAAGACACACGAAAAACAAATCGACACCTATCATCTATTTATCGATTATAAAGCAGCCTTCGATAGTCCGATACGGGAGAAAGTCTATGAAGCAATGTCTGAGCTTGGTATTCCTGCAAAACTCATACGCCTTTGCAGGATGACCTTGACGAACACCAAATCCGCAGTGAAAGTTGGTAAGGATCTTACCGAACCTTTCGAAACTAAGCGAGGCCTCAGGCAAGGCGACACCCTATCGTGCGATCTCTTTAACATCTTAATGGAGATCATTATTAGAAAAGCTGCAGTCAACATGAATAAAACCATCAGCAGCAAAAGTCACATGCTGCTCGCGTATGCTGATGATATAGATATCATTGGGCGCACAATTAGAGAAGTTACTGCAGTTTTTTCGAGAATTGAGAAGGAGTCAGCAAAAGTGGGTCTGACGGTAAATGAGGACAAGACAAAATTAATGGTTTCAACGAACAGGGCCTCCACGCGATTAGACCAAAGCGTGGACGTTGATAACCGTTATAACTTCGAGGTAGTGGACGAATTTATATACCTCGGATCTGCCGTGAACAAAAACAACAACGTCAGCCTTGAGATCAAGCGGAGAATTGTGCTTGCGAATAGATGTTATTTTGGGCTAAGCAAGCACTTTAGATATAAAGCCCTCTCTTGAGTAACAAAAGTCCAGCTGTACCAGACTCTCATTCAACCTGTCTTGCTATATGGCGCAGAATCCTGGGTCCTATCGCAAGCAGACGAAACATCTGTAGGAGTCTTCGAGAGAAAAATACTCCGAAAAATGTATGGCCCTATAGTGCACAACGGCGAGTATCGGCGACGCATGAATCATGAGCTGTATGAGCTTTATCCTGACATTGACATAGTTAAGCGTATCAAGATAACGCGATTGCGCTGGCTAGGCCATGTCAGTAGAATGGATGAAGATGAACCAGCGCGAAGGGTTTTCGAAACCGAACTCGAAGGAAGACGAAAAATAAGATGACCAAGACTCCGCTGGAGGGATCAGGCTGACGAATCCCTGCGTACACTTGGAGAGACAAAGCAAAAGATCGAACTGGTTGGCGAAATATGTTATCTACGTTTTGTAAGGTCCCTGACCCCCCGGGGTTGTCTGAGACCGGATAAGTAAGTAAGTAAGTATGTGCTTTACGTATGTTGAAGGAATGTTTTGTTTTAGTAAAGTGATAAATTTGGTTTCAACTGATATGAGCATTTAGGTAAGTTGTATGAATAATTCAGAGGATGCAATACTATTGGCTTTATTTCAAAAGAAGACATCAACAGCAGGGTCTGGCCTTACAAAAGTTGTAATGTATTTTCAAATATCATTTGAAGATAATATCACGAGGGCCTACATTTATGCAACATTTGAGTGAAAGCCAGTACAGAAATTTCAGTCGGGTGAACCGACTTAAACATACCCTCACCCGAAGTCATCCATTGCGACCGAGTTCTATTAAATATTGGCAAATGTGTCAATAATCAATAGCAGAGTCACACTGTGCTAAATATTATCCAATATCCAACTTAATAGTTACGATCGTAAGTAATTATGGGGTGTTATCGTGATTACCAGATAAATTTCCGCCCAATATTTAGGTACAAAAATGTGCATGGAGAAATTGATCATGTGTTTTTACACAGTAACTATTACACAAAATATTAATCAGTCCCAAATTTTGTTCAGAATGGTTGTGGTATACGGGAGATATGGAGTTGGGTATCCGGAAAGCCGCCCAACTTTTGTATGGGAGGTACGAAAATGGGCTCGCACAGTAGCCAATTTTTAAATTTTAGGAAAATATTACCGAGTACCGAATTAAATTACGATCGCTTGTAGTCTACGAGAGTTATCGTGTCGATCAACCGGATATCCGCCTACCTTTTGTGTTCATTTGAGTAAATCCTGTCTAGTACCAAACGTCAGAATAATTGGTTCGGTTCTGCGGTTCGTTTTTTTTTTGGAACAACCAGCCGGCCGCAAAACTTATCTTGGTAGGGCGTGGCAAAATCACCCTTGTCTTAATCGGTGACTGGCGTTTTATGACACGAAGCCTATAACCTAATTTCATTAAGTTCGGAAGTGTTTCACGCGACTCTCACTGATAACCCGGACGACCGCCAAGCTTTTGTATGGGAGAGACCAAAATGGTTGTGGAAAAACGACTCATTTTCCATAGACGAGTGGCATTTTGCTAAAGTTTGTCTAGTATCAAATTCCATAGAGATTGCTTCGGTTTTGGTGGAGTTATTTTGCCGAACAAACAGCCGGCCGAACAACTTATGTATGGGAGGCACCAACATGGGCGTGGCAAAATCACCCTTGTCTTACGTAAAGCCTATAACCTAATTTCATTACGTTCGGAAGTGTTTCATGCAACTTATCGCATTGACAACCTTGAGGATTACCCAGCTTTTACATGGGAGGTATCAGAATGGGCGTGGCAACCTCGCCAATTTTTCCAGTTGAGTAGACATTTATATATTATTAACCAATATTTTGGGTTGAAGCTAATTACATCTACCAGAAAAAAGTTTTAGGAGAAATATTATTTTGTACCAGAAGGGGCTTGTTGGTTTGGAAAAATAATGGTCACTAACAAAATATCATTGTGATCGGCAAAGAATTACAGGAGTTATCTACAAGAGTTGTCGGGAGGTACCAAAATGGGCGTGGCAAAACTACCTTTGCCTTAATCGGTGACTGGCGTTTATAGACATGAAGCCTAATACCCAATTTCATTAAGATCGGATGTGGTTCACGCGATTTATCGTATTGACAACACGGATGACCACCAAGCATTTGCATGGGAGGTACCAGAATAGGCGTGGAGACTTCGCCAATTTTCTCCAATTAGGTAGGTGTTTACAGATTATTAGCCATCTATCAGAAAAAGGCTTTAGAAGAAACATGACCTCGTACTAAAAGTGTCGTTTTGTATGGGAGGTACAAGAAGAGGCGTGGCCAAAATGCCCATTTCCAATCCCAAACTGACCATGGACAAATTTCGCTGTGATTGATAAATATTTACGGCAGCCAGCTAGACAGACAGACAGACGGACATGGCTCAATCGTCTTAGAAAATCTCAAAACGAATTTCGTCCAAAGATACTGAGGGTCTAACATGGCTCGTTCTATACGTTACATTTTTTTCCGTATTAAATGATATATTAATACGGGTGAGGGTATAAAAACGTTGTTTTGAGAATGGTCAAAAAAAGTCATTAATTTGTTTTTCTATGTTTACAAAGGTAAGCCGAAAACTTCCATTGTCATGAAACTACTAAGATATATCACCCACGAAGTTTTATATGATTGTAGGTTAGACTGTTCACAAAATGCGATTGAACCGCAAGTTTTACTAATGCCTAACAATAAGGTAAGACTTAGTACAATATAAGAACAAAAATCGATAATATTTTCAATCAAGTATTGTTTGGATTGGCTTATATGCGATTAGTTTACAATCCACCCCAGATAATATGGTGCAGCGTTAACTGATAATAGATATATATATATATATATATATAACGATGTGGAAGTCGAAAAACTATACAAAGCGGGAGAGGAAGGTTCCAATCTAATTCAAGTACAAGGAATTGAACAGCATCGTGCGGTTTTTGAGTTACAATTACGGTTTCATACAAAATATATGTAGGCTTGCCAGACGTATGGCTTTCTACACTACGCGTCCTTGTTTCAGTTCGCTGAACTATTTTCTAGATAGCATATAAAAAAATTGGCTAAATTACTTTTTTCACCATTGTAAATTTTTTATAGTTTTTTTACGTTTTTTTTTTAGTTCCATTTATCCAAACAATTTTTTCAGTGTAGAAAGAAAGTAAAATTTGTATTGTAGAAAAAAGATTAATTCATTGTTGGCTGACCTGTGTTGGAATTTGATACTTGAACCTGAAGATGAGTAAATAAATATAGTGAAAATTGTGTCTTATTTGGCGATAGAATCTGATTACTGGCAATTTGTGAATGGAAAACTCAAAGAAAGTTGAAAATTTCTTTTCTGCCGATGTTTTGAATCATAGAGCCCAACAAGCCTGGGTTTACGGGTAAGCTTTGTTCGTAAAAGTTGAGCCCAAAATGTTTCAAACAACTTTGTTTAAGAAACTTTACCTTTACAACCAACAAAATACACGCTGAAAAAACGGTCTCGGTAATATATTGTCCCAGGCATATTCTGCAGGGACCATGTATACGTTTGGAACACATTTCAAACACTCAGATGTTTGCAAGTCCTACACAGACAGCCAGGCAGCCATAAAATCCATGGAAGCCATTTTGGCTAGGTCTCTGACGGTGAAAGAATGCCACTCATCACTTAGGGTGATGGCAGAGTATTTTGATATCAGGCTCAACTGGGTACCGGCACACAGCGACATTCCAGGCAATTGCGTAGCGGATGCGTTAACTAGAGAGGGCACAGGTCCTTCCGGCAAAAAAAGGTGTTAATATGCCAATCTCTACCTGCCGTTTGCACATCAGGCAGTGGGCCGATAATATGTTCAAGTCCAAGTGGAGACTTACTTCAACTTGCAAACAAGCCAGGGTCCTCTGGTCACAGGTGGGCAGGAAGAGGACTAGCCAACTACTTAACTTGCCGAGAGGCAGGTTATCCACAATGATAGAACACTTACGTGACATTGTCTTGTAGGAAAACACGCCCTAAGATTGGGACATAGAAACTCCACTCTCTGTCGATGCTGCATGGAAGAGGACGAGGAAACAACAAAGCACCTTCTCTTGGATTGCCCTGCTCTAGCACGACTGAGAAGTAGGATACTCAGAACACATTTAGTTAGCACCGTAGCCCTACAGGATATTCCTGAAGGTCTTATAGACAAATTCATTGAAAGGGCAAATTGGCTAGATGCCTGGACAATAATTGCTATAGAGGAAACTGCAGGTATCACAATGGGCCTCTGTAGCCTAAATATGCTAGACAGCGTGCTGTCTTGCAGCCATTTCAACCAACCAACCAACCAAGTTAAAGTCACTTGTATTTAAATGCTAACAGTAGCATGTTTACTGGCAAACATGTATGCTGTTACGTGGAAACATATGCCTTCTTCATCTCAAACATCCATATACTTATGCGTAAGCACTCGCGTGTACACCCAAACCTCCAAAGAAAGCGTGTTTCGGTAAGATTTGACTTATTAAATTTAGTATAATATTTTTCTTGTGCCAGTGGCAGGTCTGAAATTTGGAAACTGTCACATATATTTATTCTGATTATTAAAAATGGAGCAGTTTACGGAAGACCAACACGTTATAATTGTGGAAACTTATTGCAAAAATGAGAAAAAGCTCACCAAACTTTGAAGAATTTTCAGTCGAGAAAGTTTACGAAATGTGTCAACCATTCGAAGAGTGGTCAAAATATTAGATGAAACCATAGTCAAAATAATAAAAGTATTTTACGAAACCGTAATTTTTACTCAAAAATTAATGATACAGTTCAATTCCTCGTACCCGAATTAGGACAAACTATCATAGGGTAATTGGTGTCTCTGCGCGGTCTGCTCAAAGAAAAGACCGAAAAAATGAGACGGAATCGCTCAATGTCTGAACGGCAATCCTCCTTTTCTTTTCCTTCATGTTGTTGTTGAGTTGTTAGCTGAGTTATGTTAGAAATTTAAAAATGATTTGAAGATCAGAACTTTCAGAACAATGGCTGAACTTTAATACGCCTTTAAACCGAGCTTGTGATGGGGTTTGGTGAGGGAAACATTGCCTCAGCTTATACTCTATCAAGTTGTAGATGAGATGACATAATATACTACAACGCTTTTTTAAGTTGTAAGGCAATAATTTAATAGGATGACGAAGAATTACCTGGACGGACCAGCTGGATGAATCCCTCTGAAAGCATGGTGTGACCAGATAGAGAGAAAATGTGAAGAAACCATCCGGTCAAAAAATATCGTAACTAAATAGGTAGAAATAAAGCAATGTAAATACAGTAACAAACACGTTTCATTCTTGCGTAGAATCGTTGTATTTTCAGTATATACAAAACTGCAGAAAATCAGTCAGCCAAATTTTCAAGACTAGTGGTTGTACTTGAGAAGATTATAGCGGATCAAAACACCTGGAAATTCTGTGGTATTCTGCGTGATACTCATATACATACATACAATTAAAAGAGCTCATTCTATTTGTTTCATGTCGCTATGGTCCTGCATTGTCAAATTCAAATGCATTTTGATTTAATATTTTTTTGTTGGATTTTATTGTAGGTATGTATACGTTGTGTTGAATTTGACAAGTTCTTCCCTATAATAAAAAAAAAATATATATGAAGGGTCCGCCATCTAACGTTGTTTTTTTCAACTAGTGCTTATTTCCTGAATGGTAACACTTAGCTCATGTCTGATTTGACAGATAATTGGTTTTATCCTTCCGCTGAACGAATATGGTTGTGTATACGCTTGAACAACGCTGGGAAATATGGGAAAAATGGGCCTGCGATCGACTTACAGAAGATGCCGATTTTGCCAAAAAAAATCAGCTTTTCAGATGAAGCTCATTTGGATCTTGGCGGGTATGTAAACATGCAAAATTGTCGCATTAGGGGCACAGAAAACCCGCACCCAAAACGAGTAACTGTTTGGTGCCGATTTTGGTCCAGAGGCATAATTGGGCCATTTCTTCTTCGAAAATGAGCAAGGACTGGACGTTACAGTCAATGGCGATCGTTATCGGGCCATGTTGAATGAATTTTTGTTCACAAAAATTGAAGAGGAGGATATTGGCAACATTTGGTTTCAACAGGACGGCGCTACGTGCCACACAGCCGAAGCTACACTCCATGTTTTGCGCCCTGTTTTTGAAAATCGCATTATCAGCCGCAGAGCTGATGTCGTTTGGCCACCTCGGAGCTGCGATTTGACACCGTTGCACTACTATTTGTGGGGTGCCCTCAAAGATAAGTGTTACGCGGATAAGCCAGACACAATTGACGCTTTAAAGGACAATATTCGTGAAGCCATTGGTGAAATACAGCTGCACACAATCGATAATGTGCTTAAGAATTGGACCGATCGTGTGGGCTACTGTATGGCCAGCCTAGACAGCCATTTGAATGAAATTATTTTCCATTATTAACCGGAAGGATTGTACTTTCAACTAAAAAAAGAAATTTGAGAAAATATTCAGTAGTTTTTTTTTATAGCATTTAAAAAAAAAAAGTTATTTGGCGGACCCGTTAGTATATTGCAAAACGTATATATAACCTGCAAGAAATAAATCTTGGAACAATAGTATTTAATCTAAATTTGTGTTCTGCTTGATGGAGCTTTTCTTGAGATACGAAGAAATATTTAGTTTTGTTTTCTCTCTCTCTCCATGTGGTTAATGTGAAGACAGGATCGAAAATTTTGTGTTACTTTAACTTTTAACTATTCTAAGCTAACAAAGTTATGACTCAGTTAAAAAAAATCCCTCACCGTATTTAAATTCTCATCTGTTTAGAAAATCTTTTTATGTCTTTTTATTCATGGCAGATGTTTATCTCAGCCACAATGTTGAAGTGATGCTGAAAAAATGAATACATAAACTCAACGGAACCAGTTAGAAAATCCAAGAAGTCTCTATCCTTTTTCTTTTCATCCTTGTTCTATTTTGATATGAAGGTCTGAACTACGAATAAAAGCACAACATTAAGAGCAAATGATGGAAATCATGGCGGGCTAAAAATATTTTCTTACCAACATTAACGATGGCGATCATCCCAATTGCAAATATAAAGTGTCGATGATGGCCATAATGCTGCTTTTGAAAGTAATGATGATGCTGTTGATGGTGCTATGATTATGACTATAATATCAACAATCTCGGATAGAGGAATTGAGGTATACGTGCCGTGCCGGCTTGTATGAAATATTGTTAAACGGATTTTGGTCATTAAATGCAATGCAAGGCCGTACATTTGTCCATGTATGTTTCTGTGATTCCAAGCAGGTCTTTTATGTTATGGAGAAAGTGCTGGGAAGCTTTTGATTGAATATCGTATGAAACTTTAACTATTATTCTGTAATAAAAGCTAGATATCCATTTCCATTGAAGTTTCTAATTTCATAGATTATACATTCAAAAGTACGCAAAAATCGCAAAGTTCACTGTGGCGCATTCGCGACAAGACGTCCAAAATTGTATTCTGTCGATAGAGTTAATAGTATTAGATTATGTTTCTTTCGTTTGATAGTCCTGGTCAATATTTAGTCACTGGATTTCGTTTCGTGTTATAGGTTAAATACATATACCCATTTTCCCCCAGTTTGATGTGAATAAAATGGAATATTATTCAATGAGTTTTTATAATTGATTTGTTGATTTGTTTAAAACAAAATAGATGGAATGTGTTCAGGAAAGACGTTACTGCAATGAAAGTTCTAACATACATTTGTAGTGGTTATTTCTGTACCTTTCAAAAGTTAATGTTTGAACTTTGGGCTTAATGTTTTTTTTTAATTTTGTAGCAACGTCGGTTATGCTATGGTTACTGTTCGTGGCAGTTGTACCGTTCGATCCCTGCTGTGACCAACATACATTACTTTTGACGAAGCTTACCCTGCTTACCGACTAATTTGCCATGAAAAGGCTTCTCGAAAAAAGCTAGGAATAGGCATAAACCCATCTATTCTGAACGTCTGACTAGGATCCAGAGAATGGCGAGGATGTACATCAAGGGTGCGTCTATAGGCAGGCAGATTGCTCCTGCATCTACGATCAGGTTAATGCAACACCTTCCTGCATTTGTCGACTACTCAAAAGCATAACCACTATGCCATCGAAAAAACCACAAGGTCATGCCGCAAGGGGATTCCTGAAACAAAGTAACAGAGGGGTACATGAATTTCTCCACGGATGGGTACCAAATTAATTTTCAAATAGGCCACTCCGTCTACTGTAGGGTGGTAGGTTAGTCACTTTTTTGGAGACTTCCTGATTATTGAATCGCAATTCAAGCAGAAATGTTATCCATGAGTGAAGTGACCGACTGATTGAGGGATTAATAAACAGCAGTCATTGCGGTCAATGTATTCTCTGACAGTCAAGCGGTTATCAAGTACCTGGATTTCGTATTCTTGAATTCAACTTGTGCCGATGTTGCCGCAGATCTCTCAACGATATGGCCCAGCAGTACGAGATTCACCTCACATGCGTGCCATGGCAGAGGGGAATTCTGGGGAACTATAATACGGACATTCTGCCCAGACTAGGGACTACTTTAAATAATTCACAATAATTGGAGCGTGTTGGTAGGCCCCTAGCGGCTTGTAAGCATATAATGCAAGAGCTCTTCTATATAATGCTGGAGAGGTAGACGAGGGGAACAGATTGTGGACACGCTAGATGTATCTGTCAGAAAATCCATGATCCTTCTCTCTCTAACCAGGCCTAAGGTATAAATGCTTTTTCAGATTTGTCGGGCATGGTGGAGCAGCAAGCTCAGACGCTGAAGCAGCAGAGAGTTTCGGCGGCGATTTCATGAAGCTTCTGGATGAAGAAGGTTCCTTGCCCCAGAAGTTTTGAATTGTGACGAAAAATGCCCAAGAGAACTTATATAACAGCTAAGGAGAAGGTAATTCACGGACACAATCGAATGGAAAACCTCTTAACTCTGCTTTTTTGTTCCAATGCAAGCGGCGATTTGAAAATAAAAACATTCCTCATCTATCATTTAGTGGATCCTTCAAAAAGCATAATTTCGGCCAGAGTAGTATGTAGAGGTCCAACAGTATAGCTTGGGTAACACGTGTCGTTTATACTGAGAGGGTTAATAAATAACGTTTTTGGGTCGTCTATTAAGAAATATTTGAACGAGTTGTATTTGTCACTTCGAGCCTTGCTTGTTATGGACAAAGCTCCTTTTCATATACCAGGCTTGCAAGATGATCTCACTGAAAATATTAAATTCGTTCAACTACACTTTTGGTCTCCTTACACCAGGAAGTTATTTCTAACTTGAATAAACTCTACCCTAAAAACACTTTTCCAGCGACGCTTTGAAGTGACTGAAGAAACCAATCGCACTCTTAAACAGTTTTGACATTCTTTGATTGGGAGCTACGGTTTACACCGCTTCTGAACGAATTTTTTGAGAAGCTTTCGAATGAAATTCGTCGAATGAAATACGAGGGCGGTTCCATAAGTCCGTGACTTTTCGAAATTCCCTCGTAGCTATATAAGACGCAACACTGCTCGCATCAAGTACCACCTGTTAGTAGACTACTGTCAAATTTTGTGCTAGTTCCGTCATTTACTTTGCTCTTAACAGCTGTTCAAAATATACAACCTCGCGCATTTTTTTTAAATAGAAAAAAGTGCAATTTCGAGTGCTCATTAAACATAATTTTTTAGGGACAAAACCATTAAACCAAGGAAAAGCTTGATAAATACTATATGGTCTCAATTGACCATAAACTTAATTGTGTGACAACTTCAAATGATTGTTTGGAGTTGATTAATTCGGCTACGACTTGGCACCTCATCCGCCATATTCTCCGGATTTATTTCCTACTATTTCCTATTTTCAGACCTAAGGAAATGGCTTTGTGGAAAGAGATTTAGCTCCAATGATGAAATTGTTGATCAAACAAATGCCTATTTTATGGACATCGAAAAATCTATTTTTTGGAACGCATGCAAAAATTGGAGAAACGTTGGACTAAGAGTATTGAGCTAATAGGAGAATATGTTGAAAACTAATTTTTTGTTGCAAAGTCACGGAGTTGTTGATCCGCCGTTGATTCAGTTTTCTATTCTCACTTTTGATTGCCACGGTGTCTTACGAAATATAGTTTAAAACATTTGTTTACCTTCTAGACTCTCACTAAGTGTTTGCCTGCTGTAACATTTCATTACGATGGACTGCCCTGTATTCACCTTTATTTTATAGTGGAGTTACTTACATTCCAAACTAATTATCAATTGTGAACAGTCTTTACTTTAGTCAATGAATTTCATAAAAAATTACTCTCTCTTTCTAACTGCCTTTCATTCTGCTTCTATAATTGAACTCAACGACCACAAAAATATGCATCAAATAGTAATGACAAAAATTTCTCTGATGCAATTTCCTGTTAAAATGCAGGAGCTCTCTATGTCCTGTGGCCGCTTGTGTTTTATTTTGCGTGTGTTTTTGCATTTTCACTATCGTTGTAACGATTAATATTTTGCGTCGTGGTTTATAATATCCCTGCAATGATACAATTTTTTTTGAGAGTCTCGGGTCCTTTGGTGATTGAAAGTACAAAATGGCTGCTATGTTGGTTATATTTAACGGTAGCATGTTGACATTAATTGACCACAACAATTTTAAAGCGCAGTAAATTATAATAAATGTGTATGCGGTTTTAATTTTTTGTGAACAAAAACAATTTTGTTAAAAGTTTATGTGTGTCCAGTTCATACTTATTCGACACCATAATAACAGTAGCTGCAACAAAATAACCAGATGTATTTAAGAACCCTCTAATAAAGGAGTGGGTGCTTAAAGGGTTTATCTCGAAGTTCGAAAAGTTAGTAGGAACTTGTGCACATTTTATTCATTTTTGGAACACTTTGTGAATATTTCAATACACTTCAGCACGTTTGAATATATCACGCGTGATTTTAGAATCGTTTTTTAGATAATCATGCTTTGTTAGAGGGTAAACACATTTCCCTCTATTTGTAAAAGTGCTGCCTCTAATTAACGGGCAGAAAAGTAAACATTATTGTTTCTTTTCTGAAACTTTAAATAGTTTTGTAAATGAGACGAATTTCTAAAAGTAATCTTGGGAAAAATTGCAAGAAAATTACATAAAGTAAGGACAAGGAATGTCAAATAAATTAAAAAGTAGACAAAGGGTTAAAATACACTCTAAATCGAACTATATAAAGATATAGAATACATTTAAAAATAATGCCATAAAATATTGATAGCCTGTTCCCCGATCTAGAACGAAAAGCTAAGCGAATGAAAACCAGCCACTAACATTCGGAACAAAATGGATGTCCCTAAGGCAACATTTTCTTTCGACTTGCTCAATATTTGTTTACTAAAAACAGGGATAAATTTTACGTTTTCAGTCAACTTGAAATAAAATAAACCAAACAAACGCTCTTTAGATAAGAACACGAACGAAAGCTTTCGTTCGAGATCGAGGAACAGGCTGTAAATTTATATTTAAGGAGGCTTTTAATTTAAGGCGACAGTCTATAGAGCAAAAGCAATATTTTTGCCTCAAAAATTTTTTTAGGGATCGACAACAGTTTTACTCGTTCAACACTTTTAATTAATTTTTTATTTATTCAAGTCATATCCCTTTTACGCTAATCGCGTGACCCCTCATTTACTATCCGGTGTCTGAATTTTGACTTCCTCAAACTATTTCCCCAGTTCTTTTCCCCTATTAGCAAGTGCTCAGTTAAAAATTTTATCATTGTCGTGGGCCATCAATTTGTGTCAGTTTTTTTACAATATCGATTATATTTTTTGTCGCGTATTTTTTTCTACATCGTTGACAAGCTGTTGTCTGGTGTGTCGCAAACCAATGTTGTTCATTATATTCATATTGGTTAATGTATATTGTGGATGTTGTTGCTTCTGCTGATGGTCTTGTCAATGTTCATGTTTCACGCCAGTAGCGGTTGTGGCTGGACATTTCGTTTATGTCATTGCGGGTTATGTTTTTCTTCTCCCTCCTTTTATGATATTGTATATTTAAAAAACTTTAAAAATTGTTTACATGAATGCAAGCAGCACCATCACCAATGCCAATAAAAACATTGATGTGATGTTGCTGTTGATGTCACTGTCGCACATTGTGTAAAATTACTGATCTAGGACGTCAAATGTTCAACCACAAAATTTGCGTTTTCGTTTGAGTTGGCTTCATTTCTGTCATACATACAAGAGTTCATCACTGTGACACAAGAAAACGCATTTTGAACTCAATGCGACTTGGATTTTTTGTGTGGCAAGCCAAACTTTATCCACTAAACTGGGCGGAATTGAAAAATATCAAGCTCACCTTTCTTACAACAAACCATATTTTCCAAGCCAATGCAACTACAGATTTTCATTTTGATAAACAGGTTTCTACACGCTGAAAAATCTGTAATTTTTTGTTGTTTGGATACAAACATAACGTGTGGTTGGAGCTTGTTGCATATATTATATACTTGTGGGCAAACACATTGTGTTTGCTATTCAATATTACAAGTTTGAGCCGCAATGATGAATTACTTTTGTTGACTATTTTACAACCTCATGAGGTCAGACATCTTACACATATTAGTTAAACAAATTTGAAGATATTCTTCCAACAGGCTCTATCCTTCGCTTTTTCTCGCCAGTTGGTAACACCAAGGCTACGGACGGATTCTTCTACCTGGTCTTTCCAACGGAGTCTTGGTCGGCCTCTTTTCCTGCTTCCATCGGGTACGTTATCGAAAACCTTTCGCGCTGGCTCATCTTCGTTCATTCTGATAACATGGCCTAGCCTACGCAATTGGTCTAATTTTATTCGCCTATCTATGTCCACGTCAGAATATAGATTATATAGCTCTGCGTTCTAGCGACGTCGGTACTCGCCATTTTCTCTAACAGGACCATATATTTTACGGAGAATTTTTCTCTCGAAAACTCTCAGGTATTTTTCATGCACTTGCGATATGACCCAAGTTTCGGAGCCATATGTCAAGACAGGTAAAATGAGAGTCTGATATAGCTGGACTTTTCCTCCTAAATAGTTGGTTTTCCTTCCTTCTTAGCCTCTTGTACCGCCCACTCGCAGCACGCGTTGTAACTGGTTGTTTCGCTGCCATACGTGCAGCGTCTTTTTCATCACTTGCAATGCCACATTCTTCGTGGTACCATGGCTTATCCTTCTGCGGTTTTTGATAGCCAAGTTCAGTCCTTACAGTGGTTTCCAAAGAATGGGAGATGTTCTTCCACTGCGCATCTGGGTCTTCGGGTGGGGCGGTATTCTGCTCTAGCAGGAGAGAGCTTCTGTCGATAGGACATTGACATCTCCGTTATATGTAGCTTGTCAATATCCAGCTTCTCCCGTGTTCGGCTTCGTACGTTTTTCGCCCTGTTCAGACTTGTGCTATCTTTCGCAACCACCAGATAAAGATCCATTACACTAGAAGAGTGCCTGCCATCTATTACCAAGTGATCAATATGGTTCTTCGTCCGCTGATCGGGAGATATCCAGGTCGCCTTATGAATGTCCTTATGCTGGAATCGTGTGCTACCAACTACCATGTTCCTTGCAGCGGCGAAGTCTATCAGTCATATTGCATTATGGGAGGGCTATCATGTAGACTGTATTTACCGATGGTTGGTCGAAAGGCACTTTCCTTTCCTAATTTGGCATTAAAATCACCGAGAATAATCTTAATGTCGTGGTCAGGCAGCATTCATATACTTCCTTCAGACGCTCATAAAATGTTTCTTTGACCTCATCATCTTTATCCTCTGTCGGTCCGTGCACACAAATTAACGAGAAGTTTGAAATATTTCGTTTTCATACGAATTGTAGCTATGCGGTCACTTGGATTGAACCTTGAAACTAGGTGTCGCAGTCTCTTGCCAACCATAAATCCGCACACAAATTCGTGCTTTCACCTATGGCAGCTGTAGTAAATATCGAAGTTTTTCTTTCTGGAGCAAACATATCCTATCTATCGGATTTCCTGCATCGCTGTGATGTCAGCTTTATATTGAAGAATATGTTGTGGTATATGTGGTTGCGACCCAAATATATCCCTTTTTGTGATACAAATGCAGCTGTGTTTGTTGCACTGTTTCTGCTGTCTCGATAAGAAGAGAAGAAAAGAGAGCAACTCGAGACTTTATCTTGTAAGTGTCTATTTGTATATGTGATGTGTTACCATCTATAGGCACATTTAGGGCAATCTATCAAAGTGAGCACATGCAACAACACACAGAGTTAGCATCACAGACGTGGTTGTTGTTCAACAGTAGTCTCTGCCTGAAAATAAGTATAATAGTATTGATGTAGCGGAAGCGAACAAGCACTGACGAAATGGTGCATTTATATTGAAATATTCTTTAAAGAGAATAAGACTCGTTTATGCTATTTTTCTCAGACCCTCTACATGAGAGCGGCAAAAGGGCGCAATAAGTTCTCTATACTATTCAGTACTTTCTGTCGTCGCTCTGTTTATGACAAAACAAAAACAATTATTTCAGTGAGCTAAATATTGCTTTTTATTCAGTTGTGTTACAGCATTCAAACAAGCAGCTCGTCGTCGCTCTACTTGTCACAACAACAAAAATTATTTTAACAATATTACATCTAATGTTAAAGCAGACGTAAGATAAAAGGAAGTGCAAGCGCAAAAGGGCCTTCAGCAAAAAAACTATTCTTTTGTTTATTTTCCAATGTAACATTTACTAATGTGTTCATAGAAATCGAACAGGTACCGTGTAACCACAACAATATGTTAATACATCGCCCCTGAGTGCGAACACTAATTGAGTTTTTTTTTTAAACTTTGTATTATAGGCCACAGACATATTGCCTGAAATTAAGTCGTAACAAAAATCATGCCACAGTTAATAAATTTTAAAACCGACGTTCACTTCAATATAAAAGAACCCAAAATTTTGCTGAAGTCTGTATTTGGATAGTACTATGTACTTAAACATTGCTTCTACTGAAGTTGTTTACTCACCAGTTTATACGTTGGTCTAATCTCTAGTCGTCACAATGTGGTTTCTAACAGAATATCTCAAAATATTTCTATATATGTAAGCTGGCATCAAGGTCAATGAATAAACAGTCAACTAATGACACCACATAATTCAACGAATGACTGTTACTGCTCATATTATGGAAAGGCCATCAGAATACGCTAACGTGTTCAAAGAAGGGCGGAATTAAAATAAATAACAAACAAATACCGCAAATATTTATACCAATACTCCTTACTTAAAACTGCATTTCCACTAATATATGTCGATGATGGCCAAATACCCAGTAAACAATTATTTCTGACGTGTCGGACGTCTGGAAGTTATCTTAAATTATATCAGACAATTGGCCGAAATATCTGAAATTCCTTCAGCCATTTAAACGAGTTTTCTGTACATTCTCTGTCAGCCGCTTCTGCACATTCTCCGAAATTTCTTACAAAAATCATGCGACGTTTCTGCAGAATCTCTCTAAAGGACATTTTTTTATTCTATTTGATTTTGTTTTCATACCGCAACCATGCACCTGTATGGGAATTCCCCGAAAATATTTTTACTGTATAGGGTTGGTGAATTGAATTGTTGTTTTTGTTTCGTCTGCATCATTTTGTGTGTTGTCTTCAGTTACAAACGAGCAAACAAGTGCTTAAGATGTCGTGGTCTTCAAACAAAAATAACAATTAATTTGTACGTGCACGAAAAATTTCGTACGTGGTTCGAAAAATCTGACAGACGATCAGAAACTGATCCGAAAAGTCGTAACATTCTGGCATGTTTATTCAGGCGTCTCTCCAAAATTGCCACGACAAATAGTACAATGTGTCAGAAAAGTCCACCATTATCAGATGTTTTTTCAGATTTCTCTCCGAAATTGGAACGATAAATCGGACAAAGGGTTTGAAAATTATCGGACAAGGCCGACCATTATCGGATGTTCAATTACACTTTATACCGACTTCGTGTAGCTACGCCTAAAAATCCTTCAGAATTTCCCTCAGAATTCTCACAGAGATCTGTCCGATAACTCTGCACACCGAATTTAGTCGGGCAAAACTTTCCGAATTCTTGTCATCCGCCCATACGATTTTTTGGACGTTGTCTGGCCGATATCGGCATCAGACTCGGCAACTTGTGCAGAGTGTCTGCCAGATTTCTGACCGAATTCGGAACAAATTGTTTACTGGGTACTTTATGCACATATATTGCTATGTGCACACAAAGTTACACTAATAAACTCACTACTAAACTCTACATACAAACTATAACAGAGAACTCAGAGACTGGCGTTTGTTTATTGTTAATTTAAATGCTTGATGAGCATACAAAATGTAATTAGTGGATAGATAATATATTACCTATAATGTAAAATGAACAGACACTCGCGCACTCAAATATATAAATAGTTACTCAGTAGACTCACTAGATTTGCAAGTCCATATCCAATTAGAGTGACATTTACTCGTTCGAACTGGAAGTATTTTTTAGCATACGGGTAAAATTAATTAAAGCGTTCTGTATGATGTCGATGGCTGTATGACTAATATTTATTTATTACTCGACAACATAAAATCATAAAAACGGTGCTGCTGATGCTCCTTTAATGGTTAAACATATTTAATGATACGATTGCAAGTAGGCATACACATTTGTGTGGCTAGTATTGTTATTTGGTGCACTACAATAAAGAGCTATTTATAATTATTTATGACCATAAAGCAATTAATATAATTGATAAAGATATGTTTAATGAATTTGGTTTCTACCGCCTCAGTTTTTCGTTAAAATCAAGATAACGATATCTATGATGTATAATAGAGTATTAAAATAGTCAGAGTAAAAACGAATATTACCCAGGATATTAACGGGGTTTTGAATAAGAGCGCTACAAAAATTTTTTTAAATAAAACAAAACCGGTTTTAGATACCAATGAAATTCTTTATTCCTGTGAAAGTACGTTCGATGCCATTATGTATGGAACTCGATTTCTTTTGCATGGCCACCATGGGCACGCTTGCATAAGTCCAGACGCTGAACCCAATTTTCGACGGTTTTCAAGAATAAATCGGCCGATACTGCTGCAAATTCACGTTCGATATTCGTACGAAGTTCATCAATCGTCGCTGGCTTGTTGGTATAGACCACAGACTTGACGTAGCCCCACACAAAATAATCTAACGGCGTCAAATCGCACGACCGAGGCGGCCAATCGACTGGGCCATTTCGTGAGATAACACGTTCACCAAACTTGGTTTCCAATAAAATGATTGTGGCATTCGCTGTGTGGCTTGTGGCACCGTCCTGTTGGAACCACATGTCCTCCAAGTCCATATTATCGAATTGGGGCCAAAAATATTCGGTTATCATTGAACGGTAGCGATTCGCATTCACAGTAATGTCCCGGTCTTGATCATCACGGAAGAAGTACGGCCCAATGATTTTCGGGATGCAATGATGCAATGATGATTACGTGTGGATTGCTGTCTGAGCAGTAACGCATATTTTGCTTATTGACGAAGCCATTCAGCCAGAAATGAGCCCCATCGCTGAAAACCATAAATTGGACGTAGCGCTCTTAAGGTTGTGGCCACTGACTCCAAATTTCGGTAGTAAATTTTAATAATTTCGACTCTTTGTTGGCTCGTATATCTTTCCATGATAAAATGGCAAACCTTACTGAAAAGAAATGTCAAAAGAGCGGGAAAAAATATGGCGTCGCTTGCTGTCCCTATCGATTTACTTTTGTAGCGTCTCTGTTGAAAAACCCTTTATTTAAATAGTATAGAGAACATTAGTGGGGGATGGGGTCTTTCTAATTGTTTCTAAAGTTCTTTGTAGCGATTTGTTTGAGAAATCCCCAAACTGTTGAGTTTTTGACTTACTGATCCGATCTCGAACAACCCCGTGGGTTAGGGACCTTACAAAGCGATCTGTTGCTTTATCTCTCTAGTCGAAAACACCTGGTGTACGCAGGGATTTGTCTACCTGAACCCTACAGCTGAGTACTGGTCTTCATATTTTCCGTCTTCTTTCGAGGTAGGTTTTTAAAACCCTTTGTTATGGTTCGATTTCAACCATTCTATTGCCATCGACTAGCCAGTGCAATCGTGATATTCACCTCCGCTTAGTTTTTACTTTTATTGGCTATATTACAACCTCATGAGGTCAGACGTCTCTTACACATATTAATTAAACAAACAAATTAAACAAATTTCAAGATATTCTTCCAACTGGCTCTATCCTTCGCCTTTTCTCGCCAGTTGGTAACACCAAGGATACGGAGGGATTCTTCCGCCTGGTCTTTCCAGCGGAATCTTGGTAGTCCTCTTTTCCTACTTCCATCGGGTACGTTATCAAAAATCTTTCGCGCTGGCTCATCTTCATCCATTCTGATACCATGGCCTAGCCAACACAATTGGCACACTTTGGTTCGTCTAGCTATGTCCACGTCAGAATAGAGATTATATAGCTCTGCGTTCCAGCGACGTCGGTACTCGCCGTTTTCCCTAACAGAACCATATATTTTACGGAGAATTTTTCTCTCGAAAACTCTCAGATGTTTTTCATCCGCTTGCGATATGACCCAAATTTCGGAGCCATATGTCAAGACAGGTAAAATGAGAGTCTGATATAACTGGACTTTTGTCCGTCGAGAGAGGGATTTGTTCCTAAACTGCTTGCTGAGCCCAAAATAACATCTATTTGCAAGCACAATTCTCCTATCTATCTCCAGGCTGACGTTGTTGTCCTTGTTCACGGCGAATCCAAGGTAGACAAATTCATCTACCACTTCAAAATTTAATCGGTTGTCAACGTTCAAGTTCGGACGAAGTCTAGAGGTTTCTCTAGTCGTTGACACCATCAATTTTGTCTTGCCCTCATTAACTGCAAGACCCACCTTTGCTGATTCCATTTCGAGTCGCCTTGTCTAAGTCCTCGCTTGGTACAGAATGGTTCAGTGAGGTCTTTCCCCACTTTAACTGCTGATTTGGTGTTGGTCAGCGTCATTCTACAGATGCGGATCAGTTTTGCCGAAATACCAAGTTCAGACATAGCTTGGTACGGTTTTCGCCGTATGGGGCTATCGAAAGCAGCTTTGTAATCGACAAAAAGGTGGCATGTATAGATTTGCTTTTCGTGGGTCTTTTCCAGGATTTGGCGTATCGTGAATATTTGGTCAGTTGTGGACTTGCCTGGTCTAAAACCACACTGATAAGGTCCAATCAGGTTTTCAATAATTGGCTTTAGTCTTTCACATAATACGCTCGACAAGACCTTATACGCGATGGATAAAAGACTGATACCGCGATAGTTGGAATACAGGACTTAATACACTGAGACTCCAGTCGTCGGGCATAGATTCCCCCAGCCATATACCGCATATCAGTTGATGAATGTGGGCTATCAGTCCTTCGCCACCTGCCTTAAAAAGTTCAGCGGGTAGGCCATCCGCACCAGTGGCTTTATTATTCTTCAGGCGGGAGATCGCCGTTCTAATCTCGTCTTGGTTGGGGGGGGGGGTACAATCTATACTATATTCCACTATCATTACCTCCTGATCTTCAGTGGAAGAATCCGCTTAACTGTCTCAATTATCTTGTGACCGACGCTGGTGAAATAGTTCTTATGCGCGCCTTTTGTACATGTCATCCTAGGTTCAATCCCTGCTCTAACCACCTTAAATTTCTTTCGACAGCGGTCACCTCGCATAGTGACTGCGACACTATCGAGTATTTAGCCGTGAAAAAGCTTCTCAAAATACGGTTTGGATTCGGTGTTAAAACTGTACGTCCGAATCAGTGAGTATAAAACTAGAGAGCGCACAGCTCACTGGTTGTGAGAAGCTCTCCCCAATTCCTTCATGGGATGTAATGGGAAACCAGTTTTTAACTACCTCACTTATCTTGTGGCCGACGATGGTGGAATGATTAGTATGCGCGCCTATTTTGTATAAGACCCTGGGTTCGATCTTACTCCGACTTCCATAAATTAAATTTCGGCTGCGGCCATCTTAGTCATCTTAGCTTAGTGACGGCAACACTATCGAGTATTTAGCCATGAAAAGACTTCTCAAAATACGGTTCGGAAACGGCGTAAAACTGTAAATTCCAATCAGTGAGTTTAAAACTAGAAACGCACAACTCCCGGGTTGTGAGAAGTTCTCCCCAATTCATTCGTGGGATGTAATGGGTAACGATTTATTTATTGGGACGGAGATCCTTATTGCACGTTGCGGGATGGGGCCAAATGAAAAAAATAACCAACTTTTTTTTAACAACTTTATTACAACCCAGTATTATCAACTATTGTGGGTATAAATACATATATACCTTTTCTGAAAGAAGTAAAAAAACGTAAAATTTCTTAAAAAAATTACCTAATTATTTTTTTTAGAAATAAGAATCTTTTCTCTAAAAAGTACACTTTTTACAACAAATTTCCTTTACTTAAAAATTTAAATTTTCTTTAAAGGGTACCTTTTTTGTGAAACAAAATAACATTTCATGAGATAAGTAGCCTCTCTTAAAAGTGTACCTATCCTTGAAAAAAGGGCCAATGCTTAAAAAACCCATTTCTTAAAAAAACCTTTTCTTCAAAAAAAAAACCTTCCCTAAAAGAATAAATTTTCTTACAAAATTTTTTTTTCTTAAAAGTACCTTTTTAAAAAATATAATAACACCTTCTCTTTTCTTTTCTTGATATAAGTAGCCTTTCCGAAAGCAAGCAAATTTTCTCTAAATTTAATTTTTCCTAAAAAAGTAGTACTTCTTTAAAATGTTGCTGTCCCTAAAAAAAGTAATTGTTTGTAAAAAAAATTAAAAATCCTTCAGGTTTTCTTTACAAAAAATACTTCATCTTAAAAATGGTACCTTTCCTTAAAAAAACCATTAGCTTTTAATAAAAGAAGTACCTCTCTTTAACCCTTAAGAGGACACCAAGGCCTGGCCAGACATTTTTTGAGTTTTCATACGTTTTTCTGGTAGTTTCGACTTTCGGAGCTTTATGGCTCTACTTGAATTCCTCAATTAAAGTGTTTTCTGCTCAAAAATGTAAAAATAATAAAAAAAAATTGTATGTAGGCGTGGCAATCGCCTAAAAGAAATTTTTACTCATATATGTGCCACCAATGCCTGGCCAGGCCCAGTACAATATATACGTATGTAAATGAAAATTAGTGTGATTGAATTAATTTCGAAACAAATACAAATTAATATAAAACTTATTACATAATATGAAAATAAGATAAAAATTAAGAATCCAGTTAAAAATTTCCTATTTCAGAAACTATTTAGTTGTTGAATAAAAAACATATTTATTTTGTTCATCAGTGTGTTTTGTTTTCCAACTAAACGATAAACCGTTACTTTTACGCGAATGTGACTTCTCATATTTTGTTGTTGGTTATAACTGTGGTGTCAAGCAAGAACAGAATGATGTTGTTTTCAAGCGACACTCAATAGCAAACGTTATCAGTTGAAAAGAAAATCTATTGCTGATCGTGTGTATAATAATATTGAGTGTCATACATAAGTACAGTGTTTGAAAATGAATACTGAGGTCGATATCGTTTTGGAAACTGTTCCAAGATCTGATCCAAGTTTTTTTGAAAGATTGGCAGAAGCCATCGCCAATGATTTGGAAAAGGAAAATGACACCGACCCCTGCGGAATGAATGATGAATTTGAAGAAAATTTTCTGGGAGACGAAGCGTCGGATATTGAAGAAGCACTTGAGGTTGACAATGAAATGAATGAATCAACCGACAGCGATGAAGAACGTGATTCAGAGAATGAAGATCTTGACATGGAAAATTCTAAGAATTTTTATAGAAAATTGCTGGCTCACAATAGATTGAATTGCACAGGGGTCCCTCAACCAAGGACGTTGTTCCATTGGATATTTTTAAACGTTTTTTCTCCAATGATATAAAAGAAATTATAATAATTGAGACCAACAGGCATGCAAAGAAAATATATGATAAATGGAACATGCATAACTCTGGTAAAAAGAAGTCTTGGAAAAAATTTACTGTTGAAGAACTGGATGCTTTGCTGGGTATTTTGATTTGCGGAGGAGCAAGTCATAATAACACACAGCATGCTTCAGTACTATGGAAAACCACAAATATGCCAATATTTCGAGCAACGATGTCGCTGAAAAGATTTCAATTGCTACTGAGATTTATTAGATTTGACGATAGCCGTACAAGAATCTTTCGATCTCAGACGGACAAAGCAGCTCCAATACGAGATATATGGAATCTACTGAATTTGAACCTCAAATCTAATTATAAACCACACGAAAATGTAACAGTAGATAATTACATTTAATGCAGAATTACCATTTATTTTACTTAAATAACCTTTTTGGGAAAACACAATATATATTCTTACAAAATATATAATATATATACATATATATAAATAAAATATTCTTTTTTTTTAAATGCATTCTATAAAAAAAACATCTTAACAACATTTTATCATTTTACAAAAAATTATATTTTCTTAAAGATCCATTTAAATTATCGTATTTTTCAGCGAGCGCCTTATGCGTGTTGGACCTAACTAGTGCATAATATATAGCGAAAGGCACTTCGTTCCAACTGGGTGTCCCCTGACACCTTATGTAATTTTTATAAGAATATATACTATATTTTCCCGAAAAGGTCCTTTTTCAAAGAGAGGTACTTCTTTTATTAAAAACTGCAGTTTTTTTTAAGAAAAGGTTCTCTTTTTAAGAAGAAGTACTTTCTGTAAGTAAAGGCCATAATAGTATGAATTTTTTCACAAAGATGTATTTTTTTTAAGAATAGATACTTTTTAAAGAAGTGGTACTCTTTTTAGGAAAAGGTTATTTTTTAAGAAAATGTACTTATTTTCAGAAAAGCTACATATCTCAAGAAAAGAAAAGAAAAGAAAAGGTATTATTTTGTTTTTAAGAAAAGGTACTTTTAAGAAAATTAATTTTTGGAAGAAAATGTATTTTTTGTAGAGAAAGTAGTTTTTTGAAGAAACGTGTTTTTAAGAAATTGTATTTTTTTTGTTGAATTCGTCCTTTTTTCAAGAATAGTTAAATTTTTATCTCAAGAATAGAAAAGAAAAGGTATTCCTTTATTTTTAATCAAATGTACTTTTAAGAAAAGGAATTTTTGTAAGAAAATGCATTTTTTTAAGAGAATGTATTTTTTTGAAGAAAATGTTTGTTTTTAAGAAATGGGAATTTTTTTTAGAATTGGTTCTTTTTTCAAGAATTGGTCAATTTTTAAGAGTAGGTACTTATCTCAAGAAAAGTTATTTTGTTTCACAAAAAATTTACTCTTTAAAGAAAAGGTGGTTTTTGAAGAAAATGCAATTTGAATTCGTCAGGGATGAGTTTTATCTATTCGGTAATATTTAATTTTTTATTCAAGCTCGAGGCCATTCTATATCTCTATTAATAGAAATATAGATTTAAAAAAGGTTTTTTCAAATGAATTCCTATGATTCCTGCCAAACCGTATAGCTATTTCAGATCTAGCCACAGATTTTCATCAACGGTTGTTTGGAATTATGCTATTGACAAATGCATCAAACTAAATTCAAACGAAATCTCATTTGAATTGAGAATTCACCATTATACAAGTGTTCGAAAAATATCGCAAGCAAAATACACAAGAAACCATTTGCAGAAACTCTTGTTGTAAGAAAATGAACTAGTTTAAGAAAGGTACTTATTTAAAAAAGAATTATTCTAGAAAAGTTACTTTTTGTAAAAAAATTTACTTATTTTAAACAAAGGCATTTCTTTAAATAAAGTATTTTTGTTAAGCAAGGGAAAATACTAATAGGTTTTCTTTTGAGAAAATGTACTTTTCTTAAGAAAAGCACTTATTTAAGAAAATTTTCTTTTTTAAACTTCTTTCACTTTGGTTTTTCTATATTTGCATTATATTGGGTTTAAAACTACAATATATACTAAATATTGGTGACAGGCTCCACCTAGTAAACTTCTCAGTAAACAAGAAATTTTCCAACATATGTGAGACATCTAGTTAGAATAGACACAAACCAAAGCAAAAGTAAACAATAAAGTTGATAATACTGGGCTGTACCATAATAGAGTTGAAGCTAAAGTTGTTTAATTTTTTTTAATATATCCCCCAACCCGCAACGTGGGATAATGAACTTTGTTCCAAAACCGTAAACGTCGTTGGATTCGGCTTACCAGAGTCATGATGTGTCATTTCACTTAATAGGGATTTTTGGTGTAGTTTAATAACCAAAAAATGGGGAAAACATATGTTTGAATTGCTATGATCATTTTGGATTCCTAAATGAAATTTCTGATGGTTGATAATGTAGCAAAGTTGTTCACATTTCTAACCATTACAAATTTGTAGAATATACTCGTATCGATTTTCTGCGAATGTCAAGCTTGACCTGATGGTCTCGTCTACTTTAAGATAAATCTGTTTATTTAAAAATAAGGTTTTCAAATACTTTCCTTACTTTTACTCCTTTAAGGACTCCTTCGTAAAAATTATTTGAATTATTTTCTTATATTTGAAATTCCACCGTTTTGCATTGTGGGCCACGGTAATGTGTGTATTGTAGCTCTAATATATTCTCTGCGCAATACTTGAAATGTTATTGTAAAAACTATTTTCTTGACTTAGAAAGAATTTTACTTTGGATTCACATTTTGGCTGTTAACAATTATTAAAATTCTAAATGGAAAAGTCGTGTTAACTCTGACTCGTATCAGGGGAATATGTCAGTACGAACAGCGAATTTCAATGGATGTTAAATTGCACACAAATACTTGGAACACACAAAGTTCAATTAAAACTAAACTACATAAGTACATACAATCATTTGCTGACAAGAATACTAGTGAGACTTTTAGGAGTTGCAACTGTCTTGTGATTTTATTTGCCATGTTCAAATGAAGTTAAGTTAATTTGAGGTTTGACTTTAGTGCTTTCTCTGATTACAAGGACGATGATAGACACTAATGGATATTTGGATGCTGCTGTGGAATAAATGCAAGATACATTAAGTGATTGAATGATTTTCGTTGAACTATTTGATTTCTTTGCTTGTAAAATATTTAATTGCAGAATGTTACTATTAATTAAGCACTGAACGAAAACTGAGTTGAGACTCAGTATACTTTCAATATAATGACAGACGTTTCTCTCGATCACATAAATGTTATCTGCTCTGGAAGCTAGAAATTAATTAGGGTGTGTAGTTGTCATTACAAATTGGTCGACATTTTTCAAACGTATTTTATCTTTTCCTGTTATAGCCCTAGTTGTGAGGGCAAGGCATCCCAAATTATGGGGTTGTTGAATTAAATTTCAGTTAAGTAAGAGATTGATATTAAGAAGTACATTGAAAGACATTTAGGGTCATTGGGAAGAAAACGTAGATGCAGACACATAGCTATAATTGGTTTTATAAATTTAGTAAATACTGAGCATAATCGTGGAAATCTTGCTCTTGAGAAGTTTAGTGAGGGACATTCCAGATACCAAAGTCTATGATGTCACAAAGTCACATGTGTTACATGTGGGTGTTTGCGTACTCAATTAATGCTGAAAATTTGTGTGGCATATTGTAAGATCATAATGAGGGAATATAGAATGATGGATGTTAAGAGATCCTGTGATACAAGGACATACAGTATGTCATAACACCACCTAACGACTCAAAAACACGATTTTTTTCTATCATTGAAATTACAATTCTAACAAAATGTGAAGAAATAGATTCAATTTCAATATGTTATACCATGCATTAATTAGTTGTTTCGTCACACCTATTGGTTTTGAGATATGATATACTGACAAGTAGCCAAAACTCGTTTTTGCGGTTCTGAATGCCTATATTTGATATTTCCGAGGTTATCAAACTTGGCATTATCCGGGCTATATAAATTATGCTCACAAAAAATCAACATACCAAAGAACTGGACGCAATTAGGCCCAATTTGTGATTGGTTGTTTACAGTGGCCATCGGTGGAGCAATGGCAGTGTGCGCGGCTCTTGCATATGAGAACATGGATTCGATCCCTGCACAGACCACCTTGTATTTCACCTCAGTCACCTCGCTTATTTATGGCGACGCTATCGAGTACTTAGCCATGAAAAAGCCTCTCAAAATACCATTCGCAACCGGTGTTAAACTGTAGGTCCCAAGCAGTGAGTGTAAAATCTAGAAATCGCACACCTCACTGATTGTGAGAAGCTCTCCGCAATCCCTTCATGGGATGTTATGGGCCGCCATTTTTTTGCAGTTGATTTTTACTTATGTTTGATCTGACTTTAATTTCTTACTTTTATTGATTATTTTTCAACCTCGTAAAGACAGATGCCGTACATGTATTAATTAAACAAAAAACTATATACATATTTCTCCAACTGGTTCAATCGATCTCCCTTGCTTGCCAGTTGGTAACACCAAAGATGCTGAGGTATTCTTCGGCCTGGTTTTTCCATCTGAGCATTGGTAATCCTCTTTTCCTGCTTCCATCGAGTACGTTATCAAAATCTTTCGATCTGGCTCATATTCATTCATTCTGATCACATAGCTTAACCAACGCAATTGTTCTAATCTGATTCGCCTAGCTATGTCCACGACAAAATGCAAATGATATAGCTCTTGGTTCCAGCGACGTCCAATATACGGACCATATATTTTACAGAGAATCTTTCCCTCAAATTCCCTCGATTTTTCATTCACTTGCGATATGACCCAAGTTTCAGAGCCACATGCTAGAACAGGTAAAATGAGAGTCTGGTATAGCTGGACTTTTGTCTGTCAAGAAAGGGATTTGGTCTTAAATTGCTTGCTGAGCCCAAAATATCATCTATTTGCAAGCACTATTCTCCAATTTATCCTCCGACGTGCCTATCCTAGTTCACGGCGGATAATTCATTTAAAAAAAATGGGTTGCTGGTACATCCATAAATGGATTAGGGAGAGCTCCTCACAGTAAGTTAGCTGCGCGCTTTCCAAGTTTTACACTCACTGATTGTGTCCTAGGGTTCCAAACGGTATTATGTGAAGCTTTTTTATGGCTAAATACTCGATAGTGTCGCCGTCACTAAGCGAGATGACTGCCACCGAAAGAAATTTAAGATGGTCCGAGCATGGATTGAGCCCACGTTTTCATGGACAAGGAGAGGGCACACTACCACTGCACCTCCGACGGCCACAGATAACTTCATCAACCACTTCAAAATTAAATCGGTTGTCGAAGTACAAGAGCGGAGCAAGTCGATAGGTTTGTCTAGTCGTTGACAACATCAATTTTGACTTGCCCTCGTTAGCTGCAAGAACCATCTTCGCTGATCCTTTTTCATCCCATCAAAATGCTGCTGTAACATTTCACAAATTTACCCCCAATGACGTCTACTTCGTCAGCATTCACCAGCAACATATGGCTTTACGTGTTGATGATCTTCTTCATATTTACTCTATCTGTCTTTTATTATTATCTCCACTAAGATGTTGACGAAATTGCACGAAAATGTGCCGCCTTGTCTCAGTCCTCGCTTGGCATAGAATGATTCGGTGCGGTCTTTCCCACCTTCACTGCTGATTTGGTGTTGGTCAGCGTCATTGTACAGGCGCGGATCGGAATCCCAAGTTCAGACATAGCTTCGTACAATTTTCTCGGTATAAGGGTATCGAGAGTAGCTTTGTAATCGACAAAAAGATGGTATATATCGATTTGCTTTTCGTTTTTTTCCAGGATTTGGCATAGCGTGAATACTTGGGCAGTCGTGGACTTCCCTGGTGTAAAACCGCACTGATAAAGTCAAATCATACAATTTTCATACAATACGCTGGACAAGACGTTATACACGGTGGATAAAAGGCTGATACCGCGATGCTTGGAACACACACGGATCACACTTTTTGAATACAGGATATAATACACCGAGACTCCAATCGTTAGGCATAGATTCCCCCCCCCCCCCCCCAAATACAGCATATAACGTGATGCATGTGTGCTAGCAGTAATCCGCCACCAGCGCTAAAAAGCTTATCGTGTAGCCCATCCAAACCAGTGGTTTTATTGTTCTTAAGCCAGGAGATTCAGGAGGGGGACAATCTACACAGTCTGCCACAATCATTACGGCCTGAACTTCAGTTGGAGATTTTTAAGCACATACTGCTTATCTGTCACCAGGTTCTCGTACTCGTACCTACAGAAGAGTAGCCAATTTTGTGGCCCGTTTATAGCCGCGCACACTAACCATTGCACCACCGAGACATACCTTACATAAGTGTCGGGGCACAGAGACATTCCAGGGAACTACAAGGCTCAAAACTTTGCAAGACCAAAGTGTACCTTACAGATTCTTGTAACGTGGTTTTGTCTAGGGCTGAGGTAAGCTCAGCCATGTCCAGAGTATTTCGCTAGGATCCACCAAACCTTTCGAAATAAGAACAGAATAGTTTACCCTTTCTGGGGGGTTCGAATTCAAATTCTTTATTGATATTTAATTTACAAAGTAATTTGATTTACAGGAATAACATCAACTGCTTCACTCGGTGAGAACACTCCTCTTAGCTTGAGAACACTAGTCTTGGTTGACAACACTCTTCTGAGGGCACTTGTCTCGGCTTGACAACACCCTTCCGGGAATACTAGCATTGGCTTGAGAAATCGTCTGGGCAGGTTGCGGACTGGTAGATTCTAAGGTGATCGGTATCGGGTATGCTGGATCGGTATATGCTTTACATCTTCGGTTAGAAAAATTCGGTATCGGTTATAATCGGCTGGTTTACATAGGAACAGTGCGCCGAAGCCCCTGTGTAGGAACAGTGAGCCGAAGCCCCTGTGTAGGAACAGTGAGCCGAAACTTCTGTGTAGCAACAGTGAGCCGAAACTCCTGTGTAGGAACAGTGAGCCGAAACTCCTGTGTAGGAACAGTGAGCCGAAACTCCTGTGTAGGAACAGTGAGCCGAAACTCCTGTGTAGGAACAGTGAGCCGAAACTCCTGTGTAGGAACAGTGAGCCGAAACTCCTGTGTAGGAACAGTGAGCCGAAACTCCTGTGTAGGAACAGTGAGCCGAAACTCCTGTGTAGGAACAGTGAGCCGAAGCGCCTGTGTAGGAACAGTGAGCCGAAGCCCCTGTGTAGGAACAGTGAGCCGAAGCCCCTGTGTAGGAACAGTAAGCCGAAACTCCTGTGTAGGAACAGTGAGCCGAAACTCCTGTGTAGGAACAGTGAGCCGAAACTCCTGTGTAGGAACAGTGAGCCGAAGCGCGTGTGTAGGAACAGTGAGCCGAAGCCCCTGTATAGGAACAGTGAGCCGAAGCCCCTGTGTAGGAACAGTGAGCCGAAACTCCTGTGTAGGAACAGTGAGCCGAAACTCCTATGTAGGAACAGTGAGCCGAAACTCCTGTGTAGGAACAGTGAGCCGAAACTCCTGTGTAGGAACAGTGAGCCGAAGCCCCTGTGTAGGAACAGTGAGCCGAAACTCCTGTGTAGGAACAGTGAGCCGAAACTCCTGTGAAGCAAATGTATTTTCACCGTCTTTACTAAAGAACGGATCCCAAAATGTGCTCCTGTCCTTTGCAGAACTAGAGCCCCAGGCAAAATGCTATAATCTTGTGTGGTTGTTTGCTCGGAGGCGACGACTTGAGTCTAGTCAACCTTAACATTAAGTACCATTGCTGTAGTGACGCAAATAAGAATTGCATCCAATCACTCATTCTCGTTCTCTGAAAACACTCCTCTGTAACGATGCGGGAAATGTAGATGAGGGTTATACATACAACAAATCTACCCAGAAATGAGAAGGTGGTGATTCAAAACCTTCTGTTTCTAGCCAAGCCCAGATTTATATTTTTGTGTAAATTTCACGGGACACTGAATGTAAAGTAGGCATTTTGCGAGGGCAAAATATTACGGCACACTACCTCTGTCGAATCTCGAACTATGGGGAAGAGGAAGAAACCACTACACACTGCATTTGCACGTCCCCACCACTATCGAGCAGATGGGTATGCATGCTAAAAAATAACGGCCTCAGTAATATATTGCAGTAACTATGTACATGTTTGCAAGCATTGTTTCCGTGAATTGAAGATATGCTGCTATTTGTTTCTTGATTGTCTGTCACGTTCTTGTTTTCAGAAGTTTTCCATAAAAACAGCCACATGTGGATCACAAATGCATATATAATAACCTATTAATGATTGTATGCCAAACATGTTATATTAGATAGAAAACACAATATGTCTATGTCTGGACACAAGTATACTATACAAATACGTTATACAAGCTACAAATACGTTACACTAGCATCCAAACAACAAAAAACGATAGGATATAGGGTCCTACTTCGTTATTGACCTGGAAGCATTATCGCATTTAGTCGTCGCACATAGTAGTATTGGACTCAAAAATCCGGTAAAATTTTCCAGTATATATTTATGCACATATATTAAATACATTTAACAAAAAAATTGCTATACATATTTTACAAAAAAAAATTATAATATCTATTTCGAGTTAAAAAAAGAAAAATAGGTTAAAATTATATATTATCGTAATCATTATTTTCATTTACATCTCCATTTTCCACATCGGAACTATATTGTGCATATGACATCCAAATGTCAATTGCCTCCTTTGAGAAGGGCTTGATTCCTGCTACAACTTATTTAGGGATCAGATGTTAACAAAAGACCATTTAATACATCGCGATTGCAGTCTATTCTACTAAATTTCCGAGAAAAATCTGTGCGATACTTTCGTATATGCTTATTCCTAGCCCCCGATGCCTCTTCCGATAGTTGTCCAATTGGCAGAATGCCTTGTTCAATGACTTTGGCCCCATGTATTAAGATTTTGTGAACTGTGGGTGACATGGGAAACCATCTATACAACTCTACATACATTATTACTGTTCTTAGGGCAAACGAATCGAATTTTACGTGGTCAATGTTGAAACAACTGGACAAAACCTCTAATATTGTACTAAATCGTTTAATCAACGATATGTCAGTACCAGTGATCCTAGGAGAAGATTCTGGGTCTTCGAAAAATATTCTGGATGTGTTGCCATCGTTACGGTTTCCGAAGCCGGCTTTTGGAATGTCGACTAGCAACCCCATTTCTTCCCTGAAACTTTGTTGTGTCCGCTCTTTGGTTTCGTTTACAAGTTGTTTTTCGTCTGTAGATCGTGCTTGCCACTTTCTAAGGGGTGCTTTGTCCGCCAAATGCAACAATTGCTCGAAAAAACGGATTATGCCATGGAGAATCATGGTTTTACGTTTTTAAGATTTTTGAAATCTTTCGAAGTTTGGCCACATATATGTCGCACCTCATTGTCGACACAGTATCAGTCGCCGCATTGCACACCTTGGCGTCGACCATTGTCAAGAGTAAGGTGTGTTTTATTTTAACACCTTGTTCGATATTTTCTGTTTGTTTGAGACATTTTTCTTGGTTTTCAATGAATGATATTTCTTCTTTAGTTATATCTTTCGTCTCATGAAGAAAACGGGCCCGAATAGGTCGACAAAACCTCACTGACGAGGGTACAGGATTCTGCAACACGTTCTTCTTTGTTTCGCCATCAATAGAAACAATCAACCTCACTGGCAACTAAGGAACTTAGACATATATTTGCATCATTATTGAGTGTGTCCACAAACTTTTGCTTGTACTGTGTCTGATGGGATCCATCACAGCCCCATTTCCAAATGAAATTCAGATTTTCTTTTTCAGTTTCCGATAAAGTTTCCACAACAATACTTCAGTAATCGATCAAACGCAAAGCAATATGGTACAATAAGGCTTGAAGGTCTACATCAAAACTTGTTTCCGTAACTTTAATCGTTTGTTCTTTCGGGTAACACTCCCTTTTGGCCTTTTGAATGACAGAGTAACAAGGGTAAATATCTTTCGTTTCGCCTTGGATCAGTTCCCATTGTCTTCGTGTGAAGTCACCTTCTACGAACAATGCCAATGCTTTTTGTGGCGTGCATTTCTTTGTCATCTAATCCTTCTTGGTTGATGAAATGATTTTCCGAATTTTGGTAGCTCTTGTGGGAGTTGCCGTGATCTCCTTTAAAACTTTCGAAGTATCAGTATTTCCGGAAGTGCCGTGACTAACACGTGCAGCAAAGGTCAATTCATCAACGTGTACCTGTGTAATTTTTTTGTTATTCTCCGTTCACTCCTTTCACTTTATTCTTGGAGTTGTTTTTGAGGCCTTCCCGGTTTATGAGACCACGTAGGCAGCTCAATTGTTGCTTTGAGTCAATTGTGTTCTTATCTAAGAACCTATTCTCTATGCTGTGAGATTCTGTTCACTTTTTTATGAAGCTGGTCTTTAAAAACCTCAAAGAACGACTTAGAATGTTCTTTTCTTCAACTGGACATGATGTGCGTCGTACGGGATGTTCTTCCATCAAAACAAACTCTTTCATTTTGTTATATAATTCGAATCCAGTAAGTTTCTTTACCCTTTCCGACAGATCTGTAAGAATATAAAAATTTTCATATTTAGATCATTTTTGTGACTAAAACTACAAAATACTACAAAAAAAAGGTGAATGATTGTGAATGATGTTATTGCATATTATTAAATTTGGAAGGTAGCACGGCGCAACACTTGGTCAAATTCACTATAATATCTCAAATTTCGTAAAAAAAAATCGAGTAGTAAAAATGTGTATCCAATATTGACTCAGAAAGTGTGGAAATCGGGAAAAAACTACATAAAATTTGTCTTTTAATAGAGTGCATACTTTCTACTTCCATATCGAATTGTTGTTTTTCTTCTAGTCCTCTACATGAAGCCATTTTTCAAAGAGAATTTACTGTCAGAAAAGAGAAAGTCGAGAACAAAAACATGCGATTTCAACAACGACTAACTTCCGACTGGCCTGGTAGTGAGACGGTGCTGCCCCTCGATAAACCGATTAGTAGGCTACATGAAGCGAGCATTTTTAGTGTCATTACATTCAATATGTGATTTTGGATCGTGAACTTCGCGTTTCGTTAACCCGACCCATCAATCACGCGTTGTAACGGGTCCGCCGAATAACTTTTTTATTTTGAAAATGCTATAAAAAAAAACTACTGAATATTTTCTCAAATTTCTTTTTTTATTTGAAAGTACAGTCCTTCCGGTTAATAATGGAAAATAATTTCATTCAAATCGCTGCCTCGGCTGGCCATGAACTAGCCGACAAGATCGGTCCAATTTTTAAGCACATTATCGATTGTGTGCAGCTATATTTCACCAATGGCTTCACGAATATTGTCCTTTAAAGCGTCAATTGTCTCTGGCTTGTCGGCGTAACACTTATCTTTGAGGGCACCCCACAAATAATAGTCCAACGGTGTCAAATCTTAGCTCCGAGGTAGCCAAACGACATCAGCTCAGCGCGCAAAACATCGAGTGTAGCTTCGGCTGTGTGGCACTTAGCGCCGTCCTGTTGAAACCAAATGTTGCCAATATCCTCCTCTTCAATTTTTGTGAACAGAAATTCGTTCAACATGGCCCGATAACAATCGCCATTGACTGTAACGGCCACTCCTTGCTCATTTTCGAAGAAAAATGGCCCAATTATGCTTCTGGACCAAAATCGTTTTGTGTGCATCGGCTTTTCAATGTATGCGTGTGGGTTTTCTGTGCCCCAAAAGCGACACTTTTGCTTGTTTACATACCCGCCAAGATCAAAATGAGCTTCATCTGAAAAGCTGATTTTTTTGGGCAAAATCGGCATCTTCTGTAAGTCGATCGCAGGCCCATTTTGCCCATATTTCCCAGCGTTGTTCAAGCGTATACACAGCCATATTCGTTCAGCGGAAGGATAAAACTACTAACTAATTAATCAGACATGAGCTAAGTGTTACCATTCACGAAATAAGCACTAGTTGAAACAAAAACGTTAGATGGCGGTCGGACCCGTTATAAACTATTTGCAAATTAAGTTATTTAGTCAAAAGTAAAATGTTAAAACTTGCACTAATGGCATTATATTTAATTTAGCATTTTTTGTCAGAAAATACATACAGTACTCTTTTAAATAATTGGTAATATGTATTCTAATATCTAAATCTGAAAAATTTCTATATTGGGTGAAAATTGAGAAACCTATTAAATTAACTAGAATCTATATCGAATGAGTTACACAAATACTTATACATTGCTGGTAATGATTTTTGTGACGTAGTAAGAAATTTTCATTTACGGACAAACTTTATAAGATTATTTCAAAACTGTCAAAATGACAAAAATTTTTTAAAGCACTTTTAAATTTTTTATGAAACAAGCTTTTAAAGTCTTCGATTTCATATTCCAGTAGTGACTTACACCACTTCTTCTTAATTTTCTTGTAGTTTATATTACATGATCTAAGGTTTTTTAAATTTCAAATGTATTCAACTTCTTTATCTTGGCGAAACTTGGTTAGTCATCTCATTAAAGTTGCATTTTCGTAGTCATGTTGCTGCATCAAGAATAGAAACACTTTTGAAGTTTCGTAAGTTATGTGCCACATAACTAAGTTAGTTAAATTTTCTGTTAGTTAAGTTATCTGGTTTGAGTGCAACAACATTTGTGGGGATATAATTTGCTTGCAGAAAAATTTTGTACTGCACGTCTCTTTGGCTAAGGAATTTAAAAATTATTGTATATGTAATGTGTTACAGCGTCCCACATATCACATACGGCTTGTTTAGTATAGAATGTGTACCATAAGGATGTTTAAATAAGACCTTGATATAAAATTATTTGGCGTATATTAGAGCTGATTAAAGGTAGCATGGGCTTACTGATTCGCCAGTGTAGAATAATTGGCTCTGAAGGCAAATGATGTCAATAGCATATCTCTTTCGGTTATTTATTTTGACACATGTTTCTTATAAATAAATAATCGCTCAAACCTCATTGTTAATTAATACCAGTGCTGTGAAATAGACGACTGGGATATTCGTCTGGCGAAGGGGTCGTAATTACTTGAATTTCCCTAAAAGCTTAAACAATTTCTGGCAAAAAAAGTTTTAAATCCTTAGGTTGGAATTATGTACCTTTCAGTGTATG